>KZ308116.1:311985-444748 GCA_000376725.2 Ladona fulva | reverse complement strand
GTTGAAATACAAATATTAAAATACAATACTAAAATACAAATTTTAAATATACAAATAATAAATATGCAATTATTAAAAGCATTAGTATTAATATTACAAATTTTAAAAATATAAATATGAAATACAGATATTAAAAATGAAAAAGAAATATCAAAATGCTTATAGATTATAGTTTGATGATAAAACATACAAGTGTAGAAGGGAGGAACATAAAAAATATGATAATAATAATAATTTAAAGGAAATCAATACATACAAGAAATAATGAAAGTGCTGAAAAGTGATGCTACAGAAGGACGTTAAAAACTATAATACAAATATTAGCGATTGTTATTCACATCAACATCTATTCTTTATTTATTTTCTATATTATCTTATTTTATGTAGTTGAAGATAGCTCTCGTTCCAGAAAGCTGCGTAGAAAGCGTTTGGTGGAGAAAAATCTCCACAACTCGTTTCTCATAATTCGGATGAATCGGTTCGTATTCATTCATTCAGTTTTCCGTTTCTTTCGTATGCGAAGCAAGGAGTTGATGAGAGAAAACAAAGGAAAGAGCTTCTCGTCATTCTTTTGTCGGCGTTCGACTCTCCAAGCGGCGGAAATCGGGAGGGGAATTCATAGAAAAGAGGAGCGACTCTGAGGGGAATCCTTGAGCTCATTTTCTTCTTGTTTTCATCAATTAATTCATCAATTTCGGGGACCGGTCGCTTTTATGAAAATTCTCCGAATCGATATCGGAACTGAAAGGAGGGAAACTTCCTTTTAGTTAGGAGAACAATCTGTTATCCGCATTACAGAAAATGCTTATAATGAAAGAAAATTTAGGAGGCAATTGTTTATCAAGCGGAGTCATCATTTATCGCTTAACGAACTCTGTCTCGTAAAAAAATCGTCTTTTGCTTATCAAAGGTCGACAAACTTTGTAATTTGAATCCGTGGCTAGCTATGGTCGTAATTTGCCGTCGATTAACTTACGAGTTGATCAGAAATGAGTCTCTAAAAGGCCGGAATTTGATAATAACCGAAGTTCCTAATTTCTTAATTGTTTCATAATTCCAATTTCGCGTACCGCCTCCAAAATTTTAAACGATCTCCATTTGGATGATTTTTTCTCGTTTCGCATTTGCTTTCTACTTTCGTTTCTCTCTGCACTGGGGTTTAATTCCTTTCGTCTTAATAAGCCTCGCTAGAAGAGAATCCTTTCGAAAAGGCTGAATAACCAAGATTTCTCGGAAGCCCAATCATTCATAATCTTTCCGAGCCAATTCAGTAAGGTTTAATTACTTTGAATAATTTTTTTGGCCGACTATCAGTCTTAACAAATTTCCAAGAATTTGTTGCTCAGAGGATCAAAACCTTCATTTATTCAAAGCACGCGTATTAGCACAATTTTTTTGGAATGCTCATCGAAAAGAAAAAAATTCAGTGTCGAAGGAAAATTTAGATATTGTTATGACGAACTCCTCTTATTTTGAAAAACGAACTTATTTTTAAAGGAAAACCTCATCAAATTAAAGCTAATGTATATTGTGAAATCACATAAATTTGAAACTCTCGGTAATTTTGGCGAAATTACTCTACGGACGGAGTTAATCGATTTTTTATCAGCGAAGATTAATTTGTAAAGTTCTGATGTGAGTGAGCATTGCTATGAAAAGAAATTATCATGGCATGCAGACTTTACCGGAGTAATAATAAGTTTTTCCAATTATCCCAGTCGTACATGGAAGTTTAATTTGGAATAAGACAATATTTTG
This sequence comes from Ladona fulva, assembly GCA_000376725.2. Taxonomy (NCBI): domain Eukaryota; kingdom Metazoa; phylum Arthropoda; class Insecta; order Odonata; family Libellulidae; genus Ladona; species Ladona fulva. The sequence goes on along the minus strand of KZ308116.1, from coordinate 442,990 downwards.
TATTTCTTAAACTTTACATAATGGTACAAAATATTACCTTACCTACCAAATCGGTCCAACAATTATTGACATATAATTTAAATAGATTAGTGCCACTCCCTTCCTCTCCATTTTATTTATTTCTGATGACTTTGGTAATAATATTTCTATTTTAATACCTTTATTTCTAATGTAATTTTTGATAGTGTAATTTTATCATTGAAACATTTCCATTGTGATTCATAAAAATAATAATATTATTCACATTGAATTGCTGATTAGTCCGTACGTGACCCTTTGAATTGATCGATATGCGCTAGAGGATAGCGGAGGAGCATATTGAATTACTGATAATAATAATTTATAATTTATTAGGACTAACTTTTCACCGTAATTTCCAACTTTTTTCAACGTTTCCATATAAAATATAAATAAACACATCCATGCCGGTTTCGAGCTCTGTACACCGGTATCGTCAACGTAACAAGCCAGGTTGAAGGCCATTCGAACACAGCTTCTGTGCCGCCTAGTAACTCTTAACTGCTTCCAAGGTATATTTTGACCTTTCTTATTTTATCTATGCATTTCATAGGAAAATAATATGTTAATGGTTAGATTATGACACTGAAAAAGCAATTATCTCCCGATTTTGGCTAGCTATCACATGTTTTATCTTTATTTTAATCGAATTAATTTGTATTTGACGTATTTAGGATTATATTATAACTCAACTTAGTAGGTCCTAACTGTGTTGGGTTAAATAAATAATAATATATAAATAAGTCAAATATGGAATAGTAAATTCGATTTTGCAAATCCAAACTAATCGTTCTTTCGTGTGACAGGCAATTTTTTAAATTTCCTCAGTTTAAACTACCTTCCAAAAGTTAGGACGTCTCGATAGGTAGAGATTGGAAAAAAATTTCCGGGTCCCCGTGATCGAAAATTGAGAAAAGATATTGAAATTTCCCGCGAAAATTTCGGTTCCCAATTGAAGAGCGATTCCCCTCGAGGCGCAGAAGAAGGCGAAAGTAAGGCGGACGGAAAGGAGGAGAGACGAGGAAAGTGCGGGGGCGCAAATGGGTTCCCCGCCGATGGAGGAGGGGGCGATATTCGTTTTCCCCGCGGCGGCGGAGGAAAGGGGAAGAGTTTGGAGAGGTCGGCAATTAATGAGACCGTTAAACTTGGGCGTCACTCGTAATAACAGCCCCACAATGGATCGTGACGATGTGATGAATCGCGGGGAAGTGTATTTTTGTCGAATATTGTCCGGCGGCGGAGGAGAAGGCGGCGGGGGGAGGGCAGCGTGAATATTATAATCAAAGAGAAGATGCCCAGCTGCGCCCCTCCTTTTCCGTGACGTACTGTGTATTCATAGGTGAGCGCACGACCCATGTTTGTGTGCTTACGTGTGAGAGTGCCGCGGGAAAGGATAGGGGAAGAATGAGTCTTGAGAGTGGAAGAAGGCGCTATCATTCATTTCCCACCATCTCTCCTCTCCTTCTCCTCCGAAGGGCCTCCACCGCCCTGCAGAAATACATCGGAAACGTTCCGCCTTCCAATTTTACCGGAAACCCTTAACACGGTTTGGGATGGTAGAGGAAGGGTAAGGATAGGATTTAGGATAAGGAAAAAGAGGGAAAATTTGGAGAAAAAGAATGGGGAGCAAAAACGTAAGAATACGGAGCTTTCTGGGTGAAATTTGTCCTCCCGCCAGTTACTCCAGAATGTGCTCGATTTATTGTTTACCCCTAATTCTTTTTTTTTCTTTATTTAACAATTCCCATTTCCCCGCTCTCCTTTCTACGTAATGAACGATTCGCAAACAAAGCGTCTAATCACGTAAAGTAGACATCCTGTATATCTGGGTTAAGATTTCCTGTATTTACATTATTCGTCGATATTTGCATAGGTGTTTACAAATTTGCATCTTTTCAGTTCCGTTTAGGAATGAAGTAAATTTTTTGGACTGTTATTGACTCTATACCGAAAAGTTTTATATAAAGAAAATATGTATAGTATGACAGGTTTCCGAAGCACGGAGAGAAAAAGTGGCGAAAAGCGTGCTAGATAAGGCTTAATTTTGAAGGATTCTTTCAAAAGGAATAGTTTTCACGGCAATAACACTTTCGAAACTCATAAATGGATAATACCGTTGTGAACCTTGAAAAATGTATTCCACTAGTCATATCTATGGAATACTTTCTACCGGATGTATTCGATAGTTGATGTGTGGTCAAGTTAAAAATATTCTTGTACAAATTTTAATTCGAAAACTTTTCGGTGAGAGGCTTTGTAAACGCAAAACAATTGATAAAACAGTTAGGAAATAATTTATTGGAACCCAACCTATAATTCCGATAAGGTAAAACCTGTGAACACTAAGAATAACGCGTTAAAAATCTTTTCATAATTTGTGATTCACCAATTCGTTACAAATAAGACCTTACATCGACATTAAAAGAACGAATAATCGATTAAACTGTGGAAAAATTGATTACTACGGCCCTCTACGCAGTGATTCTGAACTTATTTTTCCTCATAGTACTTGTTTTTTTCGTACTACTTGCGTTGATTCGTGTCAGGCTTCACGGTATCCTGTGTCATGGATCAATTAAATCTTTGATTAGGTACTTTTGCAAAGAGGAAGGCACCGTCTTAAATCAAAATTTGGGTGTTTTTGAGAACTATGGTTGAAATTTGTCTCAACATTTTTAGCGCCTTTTTTAGAAAAACTGCGCAAATAAAATGTAGGGTAGTAAACCTAAGGAAACCTGAAGCTTTCTGAAACCTCCATATGGATAAGGTCTTCTGTTGAAGTAACGAGGTTTTTGAGAATTTTTGTATTAAGCGCTTTGATTGTTTCAATGGAGAAAACAAAGCTTGAAATTTGCGAGGAGAGTATAATAACCATTTCGCAACAGTTATGTTGAACCCAAGTACGCGAAGTAGGAAAGGAGGCCGCACACCTTTAGATGGCGCACACGAAAGCGTGACTAATTGAGGACATACAGCAATGGGTGGTAATTTTATCAGTGAAAGGGAGATCAGATTCGACCCAAGTTGTTTTCCAGGATTTTATCCATGTTCTCTCATCAATTAATCAAGTTACTTTCCGCTCTTTCCCCATTCTTCGTTCCTTCTCATACATTAATTACCAATTAGTTTTCGACTGTCAATCAGATCCGCGAAACAATGTAATCGCTTAGTTGGGAAAAGTTTCCCTTTTGGGCAATAAAGGGATTTTTCTTTCTTTCTCCACGCTCCGACTTTCCCCTTTATTCCTTTCGCCTTTTTGCGCCCCTCTCCATTTCCTGCGTGCTTTCCCCTTTCTGCTTCACTTTCTCCCTCGTCCTCTCCTCTCTCCCGGAATCGGCGCGTCCTTTTATTTTCGCGCCTGCTTCGTCTTTATATTTTTTTATCAAACGAGCGCGGATCGGCGCCTATCAGTTGGGCGTGGAGTTGCGGCCGTGGGCTCGGGCGAGATTTTTGCGAGAATCATCCAAGGGCTTAACAATCGGAAGCCATTATTGCAGTTATTACTCTCTCGCCCCAGTGGCTCTCTTTTGTCAGCATCCACTTCTCCCCTTTGTTGCTTATGTTAAAAGCTCACGTAACTTTAAGTTGGAAATGCGCTAAAGCTCGGGTTTTTTAAAAGCTCGAATAATTGTCTCCTGGACGTGGTTCTGTGTATTACGTTTTTGGTCGTATCAGATCCCAACAGGCGGTTGTAGGAACTCACGTATCGTAGACGGGGTCGTTCAATAATGTCAGAACAGTGACGTTCATGAACGTTTTGCTATATTGATTATTGTTCTGAAATTATGTTTCCTAAATTCTGGAAAGCTTGACGTCGGGTAGGTGTTTTAGTATCTCTTCCATGATAGCAATCGAAAGAGATGGGTATCTATGGGATGAGATTAAGGTGGAGAAAACATTCTTAAGGTTTATGCTAACTGAAGCCATTTAATCAGTATGGTTACGTTTTTATATTTTATCCGCTTTGACTAACAACCAAACAACCGTTTAGCTGTCGTTTCAGTGACTTTTCGTAATTGTTGAAGGCTTCTGTATCTTTCAATTTTAAAGCTATGACAGTTCATGGATTGGAATTTTCATTTTTTATAAACTACCCTCTGCCATTGTTGGTTGCGTCATAGTTACACACCATAAACAGTAATCCAGAAATATTCAACAGCGGTTTTATCATCCGCAGTTTTAATGATACGCGTTTTGTCAAAATGCACCCCTTCTCACCATACGCGTGAGATATTCTGAATATTCACGGTTTGAGACGCACATTTAATGCTTCTTTCTGTAGACAATAAATATCGGCAGTGATTAATTGCATCCATTGGGACAAAAGCCTGCAATTGCCATCCGTAGTTTTACCAACCGCGGCACTTTTGAGAACGTAACACCTGCGGTTGGTGAGGGATCACTGCATACACATACATCAGTATACTACATAGTTGTAATGTTTTAACAAATTACATTATACAGGAATAAATCAATATATCAGTTAAATACCACGTGATATGTCACATGATTAAGAATCAAATATCCACTATACTATAAGATACCTCAACAAAGCCATAACAGGTGTTTATCGGTCAGTCGGGCAAACAACTGAATCTAAATTTATTTTCATATTCGCATAAACATTTTTAAGGCTCCTGATATGTTTTAATCAGCACCTTCGTTGTCCTGCGGCTTATAAATTATCCGCCATATATCACCAAACTAGGCAGGGTATTAGATTTACTTACTTAATGTAAGAATCCACGTATACGAGTATATCTCATTCAATTTCAACCTCTAATTCTTTTCTTTCTCATACTTCATAGATAAAATATTTGTTTATAATATTACTTTAGAATATGAAAACGCAGTGCAGTGCATAATGTGCTAATTAACAGATAACTATCATATGGCAAATTTTTCTGGTTCCTTTCCATGTTGGGTCGTGATCTCCAAAAGTTCCATGTAATTGTTTCGGTGATTTTCCTTTGTATGTGATTATTGAATTTACGTGATTGAAGATGTTGAAACAGGAGCTGATAAGGATTTCATTGTGTTTTTATGGAGTGAGTTTATTTCCCTTGCACCCTCGATAAGTACTAAATGATCGCAAAAACTTAGGCGATTTTGAGAATCTCAGGCCTTCTTAAAGCAAAGACAGTGCTTTAGCAACCCCTTGCCAAGACGGATGGAATATTACCGACCGTTGTTTGACCATTGTCATTCGATTTTCGATTTCACTGGAGTTTAAATACGAGTCTCGTATCCCAAATTATCCCGACGAAAAATGTGGACTTGGGCCAACTCAGATGCGGCGTTTTCAATTAAAAATTATTATGTGACTTTATTCTCTCAATTTCGCAGAATGAATTCTTTTGCCCATCTCTAGCAGAGAGGCATCTCCCCATGCCAAAGAATCTCAGTTCCTTTTCTCTTAAAGACATTCTTTCAATATTTTTCCTCCCACTCACTTCATCACTCCATGTCCCTCCTCTCCCCCGGTCCTCTGTTGACAACCTGGGCGGACCGGAGGTAGCGGACCCGCTGAGTGCTGCGTTCCCTCGGGAGTGGGCGGAATGGATAGGCAAAGGGCGTGGGAGGGGCCCCGATGGGGCCGAGATGAGATCCTCTGAGGGGCCAGAAGGGGGCATCTGTGCTCACCTGATGACGTCGACCAAGAGACCGCATGGCTGCCGTCCGGTCCCTTCATGGGTCTGCCCCTCTTTCTCCTATTTCAGGAGGGTCATTTTCGGAGGTATTTTGTTCCCTCCGCATCCTGGCCCTACCCATCCACGATCAGATCAATGCGAGGGACATTTATATGTATCTGAGACAGACCATGCGAATCGCCGAATGTTCTTCACGGTGGGGTAGCCAGGCGAACTGCCATCGAACGTGACACATCCTCCCAAAGTTTTCCTGGAAAGTTCCGAGAAGACGTCGAGAAAGGTTCAAGTTTAAGTAGTATTGATGGAATGGGCTGCTAGACTATTTTGAGGAGCGCCCAAGGGAGGTTTTTTCGTGGTTAATTGAGGCAGCTTTTGGGTTGGAGATGAGGTTCGTTAAGTTTTGGAGGTCAATAGAAAAATATTCCACAGGTACTAGATGTATGGGTGTTAAAATGATGACATTTTTGGGATAAACACTGCATAGATGCATCGAGCGTTTGATGATCCTGCTGACTTTATATGTGTACATTTCGCTATATTTTTAGTAAGTTAACGCTTAGTTTTCATTGATAAGAAACAGCCTCCGTAAGGTATTTAGAGTTTAAATTCACTAGAGAAGACTAATTAATGTAAAAATTGAACCAAAAATACCCTCTGTGTGATTAATCAACAAATTTATATGTGTACAGAATGCTGATAGTCTCCGAACTACCGATAGAAGAATAAAAATTCATTATACTTTCTTCTCGTTGATAGGTTTAGATGTGATTTGCTGTCTTGGCATCGAAAATATATTTTTATCTTCGAATAGAATGATTCCACTTGAGGTGCGTAATTTTAGTCTATTCAGTTTTGAGTTTTATTTCTGAATTGCAGCAAACAAATTCGGTAACGAATAAAGTATCATTTTTGATGCATCCCGTCTAAATTCCTTTTATCGCTTACAGACTCATTGAATGGTAATCAAGTAAGTGATCACCACTCTCTCTGTATCTATTTGAGTGAAGTAATTCTACAGCCAAAAACCTCAATGAAATTTCCGATCACATATTTTGTATTGAGTGATTGCATCTTTCTTTCCTTGGGTTTTTCCATTGCAGAACGCTTGCTCTTTACTAATTGGTATTTATCCTGTTTCTTCTACTGCTCACAAGTGAATTTTTTCGCGTTCTTCTGGTTTCTGAAATCAGTGCAATATCCTGTAACCATCCGACCCTCCCATACCGTCATTTCGTTTCGATTGCCAATCCAAAGGAAATAGTTGTACATTTTTATGGCATTTGTATTCCCTGGACTCGAAGAACGAGATATTGTAACGGAAAAAAATGCCTATTTTAATGCTGATGGAATGGGATTGTGCACTTTGAGGTATTGGCGTGTTACATTGCGTGAAAGCAAATATTCCCTTATCCCATACCACGGCTGTCATTCGCGGCGTGACAGCGATTCCCGCGAGATGTCCTCGCCGTCCCCTCCCTCTAAGCCCTTACTCAGCCGCCTACCGCCAGAGGCGCTGGGTCCTAAGGGGCCACAATCCCTGAGCTTCAGAGGCCCTGTCCTGAGTTACCCATGTTACTTCAACAGAAGCCATCGGATACTGAGTGACAGAGGCCCAAACATCATCCCGACCGACAGGCAGATGCAGAATTTCGGGCCATCAGGCCACCACCACCACTAGGAACCATACGAACCATTACCAATGTTTTGCTCGTCAGTGGTAAACTCAATCTTTCGGAGTCGATGCTATAAAGATAACGATATCGTTCTTTATTTCCAGCCTATGACCGATCTCTATTGCAGTATGCAGGGAAGCCTGTTAGTTGACTGGATTCCTTGTTCCCTTTTTAACAACACAAGTTCAAAATTCCTTCTCTCTGCTATTGGAAAAATTATCATTATTGCCTTTTTGCACGTGAAAACGATTTGACACAATTATTTTTCATCATGAGAATAATTTAATTCTCTGTAAATTAAAATTACTAGCGGCGCAACACGGAGGTGATTGTGGAAATGTTTGTAATTTACGTTCGCGATAAATTTAAGAGTTTAAAATGAAGACGATCGAAAAACCACATAAAACACTACAGTTTAGAATATACAAAAATTAAATGCGGTAAACGGAGAAGTTGAAAGGAAATAATGCTCAGCACCACCCTCAGAGTAATATTGGAATTCATAGTAAATCAGTACTATTTCTCAAAGCCAATATTGATAAATCTTAAAATAATAATAAAATCTTGATAACAAATTTAAATAAACGTTAAGAAAACAAAACAGAAACTTCGAGAATTTTTTCCTCGTTAATATGGAATACATTTGCAACTATAAAAAATATGATACTCAGAGATGACTCCTTTAAAACGGATTTTGAAAGAGTAATTATGTTTGGATATCACAGTGTACATTTTATCGAACTGAGTTCTCTATTTAATAAATGGTTCGCATCGAAACATGACAATAATTCATAAAGGACTATCGCATATCTGCCATGAGCTCTGCATCCAATAGAATCCTTCGTAGCTTTGTTATCGCGTAAAATAAAAATTTCATCCTTTCAAATGAATTAGTTAAAAAGAAATCTTTCGATAATCCATTCACTTCTCTGCGCGCGTTGTCGTAGCAGAATCAAACAGCAGAAAAAAGTGAAGTGTGGAAATTTTTATTTGCGTGCTAATACATTGATTATTTTTTATGTTAATGATGTAGATATTTGCATGACGGAGTGATTACATCCACAGCGTAGCCCCTTTCAATTTGATCTAAAGTGGCTACGCGGTCATTTGGTCCCTGATCAAGGTTAAGTTCCGTGACATTATTATGTTTTTAACTACCGTATAACATACGAAATTAATGTTCTGTTCTTCTAGAAATGAGCAATAAATCATAAAATTTAGAAGTTGTGCTTATGAAAATTCATAGAACTTTTTATCAACATTAATTGGAAACTTACGAACTTAGCTTACGAACCACTTTGCAGTCGTGAACTTAATTTTGTGGCACGAACAAATTAAGTCGAGAAGATTTTGGGGAAATCTGGGTTTCGAATTACAATCTTTACGAGTTACGAACTTTAAACTGGTTCGAATTCAGTTCGTAAGTCGAGGGACATTGAATGTTGCATGAGAAACTGCTGTCAGTGAAATGCTTGGAATAAGGGTAGCAGCTAATTCATCAAATGTCATCCAGATGCATTAATAACTTACTTACTTAATAATGTACTTCTAATGAAATAATAATACTTTAATTCTTTAGGAAGAGTTTTAAACAAATGCAAAACTTACTTCATGAATACGGAGGAAGTACGTTCTTAGAATATGTAGCCGATATTATGCATCCTCCCTATTACATAGGAAGTTCTGATACTGCAAGAAAAATCAGGGAAGTTATAGCTGGAACAAGCCACTTTAAGAATTTCGTGAACGATAAGCGAGAGTTTTCGACTACGAAGGTAGGGTCATGGCGTATTCATCCCCCTGCCACACGCCTGAAGGTGGCCTACAGGAAACATATGTAGATGTGTATGTAATAATAAATTTGTCAATTGGACCCCAATTGATCTGAGACGGACTAACTGCCTCTTGAGATCTAATCATTTTTCCCTGTATTTACCAGAATATTTCGAATCGATTAAATAAAATTAGAGAAACATTAGAACTGAAACAATTAATACGGCAGATATGTGATAACCAATGTTTTGAATTATAGAATAATATGGATGCGACAAAAATTGGTGTTAAATATCCTGTCGTATGTTATGTCATTCTATAAATATAGAGGTTAAATTTAAAAGAGATCATCTGACGGCGTTAAACAATTTCTGTCTGGTATGAATTATTTTTATATAATTTCCTTGAAAACCTACGCCTACTCTTAAGTAGGGCTGCTGAAGTTAACCCAACTTTTCCTAGTCAAAACGTTTGATGAATTTTTTTTAATGCTGCGCAAATGGCTGGATAATTAATTTAAATAACTTTTTTAGAAAGCGTGTTTCGTTATTGAGGTTATCGGCATCAGACACTTTAATAGCATATGTATATGTTACGAGAATTATTATGCAAGACTTCGGAAAATTGTAAGTGATCACTCATAGATATCCTTCAAAATCTGCTGTTTCTAAGGAGATCAAAGTGTACTCTATAAGTGTAATGATACACTTTACGCTTTGGTAGCTCGTAAACTGTAAAATAAACGGCGTCATATTATTTCATTTTTCGATCTTCAATAGATCGGATGTGTATTTTATTGCAAACAATAAAGTAACTCTATTGAACAACTTGGTGTAGCTATAGCAGTTGCTCGTTCATAGTATTTGGAAGTGATAACATTTTCATCCAATCGACGCATAGAGTAATGTCAATCTTTGATATGTATACGAAAACTTACGCTGTTCTTCGGTATTGAAAATTTCGGGTTGGTTCAATGCGAATTGGAGGGACACCAACGTGGAGAGGGAAAAGTTCCTTCATGTCGATAAAATAAACCACCCCTTCCGAAGTTGGAAAATCGGGGAAAGTAGGAAAACGAAATAGAGAGAAACGCCACTGTATTAGTAAGATACTTGGATTAACTCTAATTCTCGAGGGAGTGGCTTCGAGCTCAAAAAGTGTAGCAAAACTTTGAATTTACCTATTTCGAGAGAAATGTATGGAGAGAAGTAATATTCAATTGATATTCCGTTCTTCTCAATGTATTTTGTCGACAGCTTGGTATTTTGTCCAGAAAGGGCTAGTGAGGATGTAGCAACAAGAAGTTATCGATGAAAATTATGAAGGAAGGTAAATTCAGTTGTACAACGTATGCCATTGTTTCTATGTTTTGCAGTACTATGGCAACAGCAAAATATTGATGACAAGGGTGTTGAGAGCAGCTGTGGACCCGAGTCCAAAGTTGATGGAGACCCCACACTTATATATTTGTTATTTCCAGCTAGTAGACTTGTATTAGGAATTATATGCTGAAACATTAAAAGTGAGGATAAATTATTAGCACCTCTAAGAATACCTCCGTATGATCTTATGTTGCGTTCTGATGTAACTCCCAAAAAAAAAAATTGTAGGTCCGAATAACATTTTCCCCAAATCTGTAGTCCTTCATTAATAGAAATCCAAGATAACCGAGCGGGGATCTTAAAGAAACCACTCTGCACAGCTGAATTTCGTTTTGATGCGTACATTAGTCGTTACGGGTCACCAACATCATTAATCCAACCTTTGAAAATTATTTAGATTTCGATCCCTCCAGAAACGCAATATTTTGTTCAGTGATGAACGTTCATAGGTCTCTTTTTGAGCGTTTCCAGGCATTCGGAACAGATCGATTTCGAAAGAGAGCCCAAGGCTGAGCGCGAGAATTATTTGTTGCTACAATGAACGTGTTAATAAAATGATGCGTCACCTGATTGTTATTTCACGCTTCGCTTTTGTTTCCGAGTTTTTCGTCCGCTAATATGTATTGCGAAATCTGGTGCGGAAACTCAGTTGTAAACGGGTCAGATGTTTGTTGGTCCGTTTATCATAATAGTTTGAGTAAGATATTGACAAATTTATGTCGGATTTCGCTACTTCGAATTGTATTTTTAATATTGGACGAAAATGAGTTTTTATGCTCCATAAGGTTATTGATTCTTTGGTAAAAACTAAGAAAACCATGGATTACAATTAAACTGTGTAAATGTGTTTGTCGTGGTACAATTAGAAGTGACCGAGCAACGAACTGCATTCCGTTTACGAAAGTTTTTTTGCAATAATTAAGGAAAGCTGTTTTGCGTGAATGAATATCTCCTTTCACTGTATCTACGATGAAAACCTTTGAAATAGTTCTAAAAGGTGAACCAGCCAAAACGAATTTGAGGAATCAGGGATGGTATAGCTAACCTAAATCCGAAATTGAGCACTTACTGGCCAAGTTTAATTATTAACTGTGCTACGACGTTTCAATGAGTACATTTTGTTCGAAAGTTTTAGGGTTGTAAAAAATAGTATGTACGTAACATACTACTTCTTCCAAAAATTCATGGTCCTCGTTCTGCTTAGTTATCATTATATTCAGCACTTTATGAGGCATCGTTAATGACCTTGTTTTCCGTGCATGAGGCAAGCTTAAAATATGTTATGAAAAAAATAAAAAGATTTATCGAATCATCATTTCAGTAACTAACGTCCTTGCGTTCTTCGCATATTTTCTTTTCCCTACATTTCCATGGAAAGAGTACCCAGTTCTTACCTCATAAGAATACAATGTTTGCAGCAAAATTAATTGCCATATTATTGCTTCAACGCGCGTTTAACTCTGCCACATAAGATTGCCAAACTTCATCACGTAATCCTTTAGCGGGAAAAAATTTCGTGGGAAAGCAATAATCTTCGTTAAACACAAATGGCAGCGGAAAACAGAAAAATTCCCGTTTTCACTCCCTATTTCGGATGTGCACTTTCCAAGAAACGCAGTATTGCGAAACAGCCGAGCTGCTTTGGTGGTTCGATTTTTGGAACGGGAATAGAAGTCGCGGATTTGCCATCCTTTTAATGCTTATTCATTGTTTTTCTCTCGATAAGATATTCAACGACCGATATCCGAAAGTACGTGACACAATTGTTCGGACATAAGTGTTCCTTACTTGTCAGCTCGGTTGCGTGAGAACGTTCCTGAGGAAAAACAGGGACATTTGCGTCGCTGATCACGTACTCGGAAAGCGGACGACGAGGGCAGGACGCCAGAGTTTCCTCGGAGAACGGTCGAGCGGCAGCCGAGAGAGTAATTTAGCGCCCTCCCCACTTCTCCAACCGAACCCATCAGCTAGTTTTCCCCGGGAAACGGTCCATCACTTTCCGATGGAACCGGCCATCGAATGCGGTGGAACCGGTGTGTCCGTTTTAGCTTTCTTTAGTCGCCAAAATGAAACAGCCCTTTCCAAGGAGGCTTTTCTAAGGAACTGGGATTTATCTCTTGTTTTCATTTCGATAGAGACATTATTTTTAATGGTGTACGAATGTTATTTTTCTTTACTTTTATATTTTATTTTTTTGTAACTTTAATTGTGCGTATTGTTTACGGCAAATCGGCATGCAGAAACATAGTTTTATTACACATAGAAAATACATTAAAATATCGTATTATAGCCGATGCGCATTTCTAAGTGGAATATAAACAACACATATCTATCATTCATTACCGGATAACCACGCTCGCAACATGAAAGTGATACTTATACCACGCAAGATAACGCAGCACGAATTCACGTATTGATTAATATCCGATGTTGCTGGTTAATTATCCCTTTAGATTATGACTTAATTATTATTATTATTATAAATTTTTTCGGCGAGGTTATTACCAATGTGGATGTTGCAGGTGTGATATTGCTTATGAACAAATAAAAACACAGAATTTTAGAAATACAAATAATGTATTCAAATATAATATGTAAATATACAGCATATGTTCAATGCGTGTTTAATTTACTGCCTTGATGCATAGGAAGCTTTTACTTTTATTTCCTTTCGGTAACTTAAAGTGTTCGAAGTATAACTTATTACTATAAATATATCCAAGTAAAAAATGACTAAAATTTTTATAAGCACACATCTTTTTTAGACAATAATATATTGTGGTAACAAGAAGGGTTTAATTTATTGCTCTCGAGGTATTTTTTTCTCCTTGACACAATTATAAATGATGAAATCATCGAAAAATGATTCGAAAAGATTTACGAATCTCTTTACTCATTTCCAATATTATTTAATCGTCCACTAATCAGCGGCTGGATCAAATTTATGTTCGTAGTTTGTATTGAGAAGTTATGATTTCTTTGAATGTTTCATGTGCATTTTCTCCTCAAAGGAGTAAAATATGTTTCTTCCATGGATTATTTTCGATGCCATCAGATCTACTTCGATTTAACATTTGGGAACATTTTTTGCTAAGAATTCTTAACAAAAATGTTAAGAATAGTTAGCAAAAATAATATATCTATAGATTTTGTAACGTAAAAATCTGCACGAATTATGATCCATCTAAATTTTACCTTTCTACCACGTAAACAATTAGATATCCCTATGCTGCCTATACAAAGTATAATTTACCCTCAGCCAGATAACACATCGCATTTTCCCAACATATGACGAGATCACCGTTTTTTCTCGTCTGCAATTTCAGTCTTCCGAGGATAAAATTAGAAAGAGTTAAAACGGAACATTTCACCGGCGTAAAAAAAGGCCGCTTGTTAGCAATGTTAATGGAACTCATCCCGAAATTCATTGTTATTAAATATTTTTACAGAAGTGCATGTTTCGGCCGTTACATCGGAAATCCTCTCAGCTGCTCGCGAATTTAAAAGCATGAATTATTCCCCTCAACCGTAAGAAATATGCGAAACTGAGGCGAGGAAAACGTCCCTAAAATGCTTTAAACGCGCTCCAACGCTGCAAATGGCTATAGATCGAATGCGAACGAAAAAGAAGAGAAGTAAAACAAAAGACGGCGCTCCGAAATTAATACCCGTGCCGTAAATAAAGCGCGTTTAGATGCTACAACGGCGGTAATCAGTCTCTTTTGCTGAGGTAACTAACACTATAGTTCATTCACTAGATGTTTGCACTTTAGAGAGAGAAAGAATATCTTATCTTCGTATAGGGAGCCAATAGGACATGACGATCTATCCTCTCCACTCATCAAGGTCGTGGTAGAACTTTGCTGTGTTGCAACATTAGCATTAAAAATATAAATTTAGTTAAAATCGTTTCAGTTTTGAGTGAAAGTAATGCCGGAAATAACATTGTGAGTATAATGACACGAGGTAATTTTGCGTATCATCCAGTAAGTAAAGAATGGACAGAGGTTGATTACCGCGTCTCCTTTTATGATGAATAGTTATTTTTATTATTTATTTTCAATAGTTAAACTTTGGACGCTATCGCATTCTGGAGAGAAAACGTAGATAAGCATGTTGATATAAAATAGGAAATACGCGGCCAATCGCGAGTATCTCAGTGAGCGAATAGTTAGGTTGCAAACTTCAATGCAAAAGCTCAGGTTTAAGCGACTAGGAAGGGATTGGTAGGTTCCTATGATCTTAAGAATGCTTTCCAAGGGATGCAAGCTCAGCTGCGTTTTTTCTAAATTTCAGAAAATATTAAACTTGGTTACCTTTTGTAATATATTATATGTTATTGTGTAAATATTTTAATGTCATTGTCGCTGATTCTGTTGATAAGTACCGATACCTAAAGAAAATGAACAACTAATTACAGGAAATGTTAATCTTTGTTTCTATAGTTGTTATTCAGTTAAGAATGGAAGCAGTTTTATTGCCTAAAACTATGTATTGAATTTGGTATGGTAAGCTCGTTATTTGATTGAACGAAGTATACTTTATACTTTCTACTTTGTTCTATTTCCGTTCACAGCAAGTTACATAATACTTTGAACATCTATTGATGAATCTAAGAATCGTTAAAAAGAACTTTAGAAGAGTCACCAAGAAAATGAGTTTATTATGTATTCTGTTTTTTGGCTGAGAATAATACAGGTTATGCGTATAATATTACAAGCATGACCATGCGAGTCGTAATTTGAGATATCAGTTTTAAATATAAATGTATGTAATGGAAAATATACCAAGGGTTGAAAACATATGCAAAATGTGCGATCAATATACTAAGTTGTTACGTTACTACTGATAGTCTAACTTAAAATTACGTTAAGGCTGAGCTGATAGGAATGTTATTTATAAAATGCATATTACTAATAGAAATTCAATCTCAGGGCATGACGTACCCTCTCTGTGAGAAAATTTTGACTTATGAAAGTTTAACTAATGAAAGTGCCAGGTTCTCGAATTTAACTCGAGTAGGTTGATCATCAATATAAACGTCTAATAGAAACAAGAGCTGTCAATGGATAGATATTCTGTTAGGGCTCACCAAATCTCCTTACCGGCATGCAAAACGGTTTTCAAAATTCAAGGCACATTTTCTAGCGACATGAGGCGCCAAGAGCATCTGGAAGTCGCGTCATGCGTCGGCCATTATGCAACACCCGCTTTATTACGCTATTTACCTTCCGGTGTTTATTTATAGACAGCCTTAGGAGGTAATGCGGCGCTTGTGGACACCCGGATCTTTCATCGGAGAGCATCTCAGAATTACGCTCGGGTGGTTCAAGGGAAAGAGAAAAAAGCGAGAGTAACATGGACGGAATAATTCACAGGCTTGCGCACCTATTGGCTATGCCGCATGCTCCGTGGGCGTTTTCCCCCGAACCGTGCCGTCACTTGCCGCTATGGATAGACTCCCGCACGCCCAGGATCTACGGGCTGCGTAACCGATAGCGGTTCAGCTGTTGCCCGCTGCGGCGCCGAATTCGTCCCTTCCATGCCAAGCGGGTTCATCTTGCTCGCTCACCAGCCGTTCTTTCTACTACTGTAACCTAGAGTCTTTCCAGATCGAATTTATCCTTAATAAAATTGGGCGTTAGAGTTACATTTAAAAAAATCACGCTGTTTATGAATGTATCAAGATCGCTCATTCAACAAATTCCGCTGTAAAAAATGCTTGGGGGCGTAGCTAAACGATTTCGTAATATTCTTACAGCGAGAGAATTGATGTAACTACGCAGTACCTGCTATAATTTCGTTGAGTTTCACGCAAATGCATATATATGTCATAAAATTTGAATTTTACGAAGACAAGTAAAACTATACCTCTGTATGTTCTTGATTGATCGTTGCTGGCAAGATTAGGTCTCCAATCAAGATTTGTACGTTTACCTTCTTTTTTATTGCTGCTACTATTATGTCATGTTTAAATACGAGGAAATGGTCATGCTTTTGAGAAAATTTCTTTACCGTAGCCGCGGTTTTAGAAATAAATCCCCATAGAAGAAGAACCACCTGAAAACAGAGTTAAATTACGTTTATTTTATGGGTTAGTTATTCTTCTTATTTGTAAATCACATTTGTTCGAGTGTAAAAAAATATATAATGACACAAATATGAAATGCGTAACTGTCATATAATAAATACTATGAACTGTACTACCTTAGAATCTAAAAATGTCGTTTTGCCTAAATTAATTTTTAAATCGAGATTTCCCACCAAGTTACGGCTAGTATGCAGTGGACGAGCATATTGGATATTGCATCGACGTACCGTTTAGACTCGAATATCTCACGATTGTTGTCGTCAGATCTAATAAACAAAGTGCATTTGACAACATTATCAACCCATAAAACGCTCTAGATGTGACGTAAGTAGGCACTTAAGTTTTTATTGAGATGAAAAATTCCCGGCCGATCGTTACGTTCTGGTGCCGACGCTGTCTCGTAACATCTCCTTTATCTTTAAAGACCTCTCTTCATTTTTCCCATTGACTTCGTTCAAGCATCGGGATGCGTGCCTTTTAATCACCTCTGAAATCGTCATATCGGATAATGTATTTCACGAACGGACATAACCATTTCTAATCATTGTGCAGTCGGGAGTTGGAGAGCGATGCAACTGACAGTAGTAGCTTTTGAAAGCTCCAGCAGTCGATAATGTGTATACATGCTCTTTTTCGTGGAAGAGAAAACTCCCTTTAAAAGGTACATAGAAAGAAAGAACTCAAAAGGAAGCTATGTCCAAGGAGTATCCATTTTGGAAATACCCGTGTTGATCAAATTCATTAGCATCCTCCGCTCGCTAATCGACAAATTTCAGAAGCCTTTCTTTTCTATTCGTGGAAGCTTAGATGCTAACGAGTTGGAAAGTCGAATTGTTCGCAAATAACTAATTTCGCGTCAATTAATGTTTTGTTGACATCGAAACCATTGCGCAAACTTCAATTTGCCGTAATTATACTTCTGCTGCATTCGTCGTCGAATATCGATTATAGGTCGTGGAAGGGCGTTCTTGACCAATGATTGTCAGTTTTATGAATTGTCTGACAGTAATTCGTGAAAAGAGTTATAAAGAGTCGTTAATGTCTATGGCAGAGCTTAAACGCTGTTTTCTTATATGGCAGTGGATTGTTATTCAATCGTTTTTTCACATTTAAGGTAGAAATTTTGTGTTACTCGCATTGCCCGTGTTGCTATCTCGATGTCCCATCACATTTCTTTACCTTTACGGCGTCACTCTCTTTAGTTACGCGAAAAACCTTCCATCGAAAGTTTTTCGGACTAGGCCTTGACAAAACAAAGGAGTGGTGATCAGTTAGCAATATTTAGCTGGCGAAAATACTTTCTAAACCATTACATAAGAGGGAACAGTGTGGAATAATGACAATATTTCCGAATTGGTTGGTAACATTAAACAACTGGAATGTTTTCATTCGTATTTTGGTACTGGATAGAGAAAATTATGTATTTTATTTAAATTACTTAAAATAAAAATAAAGCTAAAATTAAAATTAAAAATAAAATATAAAGTTCCTTAAGTATGAATAATGATGATGAAGAATGCCGTTACTATTTTCACGCATTATTGAATCTTATGAAGCTATCCATAAGGGCATCTTGCTGAACTTACATTTAATTTTTAAATTCATCCCATTCTTGCTCATTGATGAAGGTGAGGGTAAACTACCTCACTCCTCATCTTTCCTGGTTACCTCATTCCCTCTCCAAAGCTTTTTGTTAATCTTGGTGGAGATGGTATAGTTTCAATCACCCTTCGGTCTATGCCTTGTGGGCAAATAAATACGTAAACCAAGATGTAGTTGATGTTATTTTGCTATGTACCCATTTCTATGAGAGCAGCAAAATAACTGTCCACTTACTGCTTTCCCTTTCCCTAATGTTGCCAATTTCGCATAAAATAAAATGTAGCTCGTGTAGTCGATCGAAAAATACGGAGCTATTTATTTGTTGGGTCTTTTCATCACCGATTAATTTAAGTATCAAGTTCTGCCGCATCGGGAACCGGATACGGAAACTACCTTCAAATTCGAAATTTTCCGTCCACGTGAACATTTTTCTTTAAATATTCGCAGCCGGAGCATCCATCTTCCAATGAGCGTCGTATTTTCAAGAGCCGAATCCTCGTTCCTCTCTTTCTCCCAAGCGTCAGGGGGAAATTATTTTTCCGCGCGGACGAAACCGATGAATGTAGCGATTAATCGAACATATTTTCTCCGAAAACTTCCGCCGCCGTTACGTTATTCAAGGGAACTTTTTGCACGTACATATTTTTTTGCATCAGTGAGTTGGGTTTCCTTCGAATACCTTCATTCTATTCGGATGAGCGAATTTTCGTCTAGTCTCTTATCCAATGAGGGAAAATCGCATCTCTTACCGATGAGGTTGACCATGTTCTATGGTTTATATTCGCGGGGTAGAAATTTTAAAGTTTTGGATGAAGCCTTTTTTTACCCCGTCAACGTTTTACTGAAATAAATGCTATAAATCAGGGATGGCCTTTATATGGAGCATCCGCCGTAAGTACATGATCATGTGGCGCCTTGATTCCTGATAAAATATTGAAAATTGGTTTCATTCACACTTTGCTCGTTTAGATACAAATACACATATCGAAACACATCACACAACGTATTTCAGATACCGAATTTACAATGGTTTATTACTATAGTTTGTATTAAGCTTTTAAAATGAAATGAAATAGTTGACGCGTGAACTATAGAATGCTGGCCAACCAGGCTCTATATATATTCGATTTGCTACTATTACTTAATCCCATATGTTTCATGAGGGTACTTCATCTCTTGTCGATATTTTTCAACGGATTCTTACATTCCTATAGATCTTATTTCGCAAAAAGTATTTATTTAAGGACATGGGCTCCCGCTGAATGTCTCCACAGTATTAACCCAGGAGGTCGGTTTTAAGCGCTAACACCCCTCCATAAGCTACCAAAAGCTTTGAAGAGAAAATGAGGCTTACTAGGCAAGATGAAGAGTGATGTATTTTGCTCTTGCCGATTCTCAATGTACCAGATTGTTAGGAGCAAAGGAGTCCTCAGAAGTGCAGCGGAAATTATCGTACGGATATTTTTTTCGCAGCATTCAGAATGTAAAACAGAAATGAATGTTATTTGTCAGAATAATTTAAAGTATACGAAAGACGTATTTTCTCCATCCTGTACTAGAAACGATTGAAAAATTCCATTCAACGATATGTAGGAGCAGGAAAATCTAGCTCCTCCTCCTCATTAGTCATCATTAAGTCATATACTTTGCTCTTTCATTGAGTTAAATACATGAAACACCTTGAATTACTTTTTAAGGGCAGTGATATAAATGTATATTTTGATGTTCCTGAATCCAGTGCCGTATCACAGTATTTGCAGGTCCTAATCGTTATCAATTCAGTTTATTCAAAATACCACTGAAAAGGTACTTTTCCCATTTGAAATTTCTTATTCTTAATAATAAACTTGCGCAATATTTTCATTTCTTCCATCAACTGTTCACTGAAACAAGACGAAGTTGCTTCTACGTGTTACAACCAGCCTTCGTACTGAAAATTATTTATCTGTCTCATAATTTTTGTTAATATCATGGAGTCTCTTCAAATTTAGTAAACTATATTTTGATTATGAATCTTTCATATAGACTATTTCAAACTACGGTTAGTTAACATTTAGAATTATTTAAAAGACCTGCATGATAATATATCTCCTCCCTTCTTCTCTCCTTTCTTGTGATTCCAGTCATTTCTTTTCCTAATCTCTCTTCGCGTGCCACTTCTGGTTCTTTTATACCACAGATTCTTTGCGAGATAGAGGTCTTAGCAAATATTTTTTCTTTAAATCGTAGGTTTTAATGTTTACAGTATTTTTGGCCCTGAAACATATGTAAACTTTGCCTACCGAATTATAACCAATAGTGTCAATTTTATCATTTATTGTGCTATGAGTATGTTTTGATTGCTTAGAGAAAACGTTTGTATGACCTACTCCTATGTTAGAATACAATATCTCGATATAGATCCCATACGGTGTCTCAGTTGCCATAATATCCCTCCATGACAAAAATAAACGCATAATTTCAGTAAAATTACGAAGTTTGTTTTCGTTTTCAGTAAAAGGAATATTATGTACATGAATCGTCACCCTTTTTAACTCGTTACCTAGATGATTTCTAATACACCAATGTAGCATATAGGAATACTTCTCAACGGCGACAGATGAACGAAAGTTACGATTTTACATTTTTGCAAATCTCAAGGAACAGAAGGTTTGTTTCCGCCAAGGTCCTCCATCGGCCCTGGACCGATTCGACTCGCGTAATATCTCACCCATTCCATCTTCCGGGATTATCGCATTTTCTCGGGAAACTCGAAGAGCACAAACAATCGCGTCGCGATCGGCGAAAGCAACAACTTAATTCTTGAGACCAAGTTTACGGCGAAACGATCTTCAGCTCGCAGTGGAAGTGTCTTCGCGAAGGAAACTTCCTGTATCCACACATTCTCCTTAGAGCGCGACAAAACACCCACTCCCTCCCCTCCTCATTTTCATCTCCGCCGATGGAGGGCGCCGAAAATTTCCATTTTATCCTTTTTATTCCCTCCCACTCTTCCCCTCTCAAGGTCCCGCTGACGTTACACACGTCCGAACGCGCCGCGCTATTTTTCCCTCCCCTCGCATCCGTTCTTTTTCCCCTTTCCTCTTTAAGTGCCCATTCCCACTTTCTGGTACATCTCCTTTAATACGACTCTGTTTTCACTTTTTATCGAACGCCGACGGTTCGCCCCTCTCCGCCGGCCGACCTCCTTCCCGCCTTCCGCGGCTTTTTCTCCGCATCTTCCAATCTCCTCTCCTCCTTCCGACTCGTTGCCCCCTCTCTCCCATGCAGAAAAAGCCTACGATTTCTTCCACGTTCCTATTCCTCCATCTTCCTCCACTGCCGCCTCCCTCAGGCTTCTTCCTCGCCGGTTTAGCCCACCTTTTTCAATTCCTTCTCCAGCTCCGGCGCATCATCTGTTTTTGCTTTAATCCGCTGCAAGGGGGCCCGTTTTTAAAGAGGACTGCCTCGTACTGTGCCGCTCGCTTTCTTTCTCTTCGGCGATTGCGTACGGATGTGTCTTACCATGGAGATGAGGATGTACACGAATGGGTTCTTGTACCTGCAATTAACACGAAATATTTACGAATCTCGTAGTTTCCAAACGATCGAAAAAGAACGAAATAGTTCTGCACAATTGAGACTAGAATGAAATTTCATAATTTGGGACACTTTTACATTGCTCGCCTTGTGGTCCAGGGGCGCTCCCAGAATTTTAGCTCGGGGGGCTGAACTTAAGGATTGTAACCAATAATCTCTTGAACTCCTTCCAATTTGCGATGCACTGTGAAATAGTTGAATCTTGTCATAGTAAAACAGGACCAATAAAGATATATTTCAACGTACAATTTTTTTTATTGAGACCCTTGAGAATTTGGTTCAGACTGAAATTTTTGAAGAAACTTCGGGTGAGGGGCGGCTAAAGCTAGCCAGCCACCAGGGTGCGCGCCTGCTTCTCTCTGATTAGTTCCATAATGTCTTTTTTCAGCGATTGTTGTGTTAATACCTCTTTATAATTTATGACAGTGATAACTATTAAGTTCTAAACGTCTTGAATTAAATTTTACGAATTGAGGCATTCTCACGTTGTTTACTTACCACGTTTTTGCTTGCTTTCCCGAAATATACGAGATTTCATTTTTCGGCGGTTTTTGGGTTTGTAGAAAGCATGCCAGCGATAATTACTAGCTTTCAAATCCAGTCTTACTTTGTCTACACATACGCATCCGCGAGTTCCGTGATATATTTACGATACTCATAGATATTGAGTAGTAAACGTTTTAAACTCTACCCCTGTGCTTCAGTTGGAGGAATTTAGTGAAATTTTGTAATTTGAGTCATCGCTACATTGTTTACTTACCATTTATCTGATTAGTTTCCCGGAAAAACGAAACGTCATTTGTTCGGCGATTGTTGGGTTAATTGGAAACACGTCGGTGGTCAATTATAGTTTTCAGATTTCCATCTTCTATTCGAGAATTGTAAATGCACCGCAAAAAAGCTCATGAATGGAAATCACATTTGTCCGGTGCGTTAGCAGCCAGACAGGGAAATAGCACGCAGCAGCATAAACAACTTATTGTCTCGTTTAGTCCACAGCAACATGGAAATCATCCTAATGCATTTCAAATGAAGGATATCAATTGGATAGTTACTTTACCAATCTTGGAAATAATTACTAGGAATAAACAGAAAAAGAATCTTTTATCACTTCTTTTATATCACTTTATGCGGAGATAATTTCTTTGTATGGGAAGAAAGAATTTTCTATCGTTTTCTCAGCGAAGAATTCGCCTAAAATTACGAGGATTAAGGAATGGTTTGAATAATTTGCAGGATAAAGTCCTGCGGCTGATCCCAAAGGAGTAACAAGTGTGAAAAATCCCAGTCATGTCGCTATTTTTCGCACTTGTTATTCCTTTTGCCTAAAATTATTGCTTTTTGGTACGCACAAGTACGAAACGCATATTCACGCAATTTTTACTTATATTGTACCGTATAATTATCAAGCCCCTCATTCAATATAAAAATAATTATGAAAATATAGTTGGCTGGAACGCGTCAATGCTAAGGTGAAGACAGAAATAACTATTTCCAATGAAATTCTTTTTCTGTAGAACTTCGGCAGTTAGATATGTCTTTTTTCATCTTTATTGAGCTCCACTCAATAACGACTGAATCAATGCATAATGTTTAAAAATTAAGTTTTAATGTGAAGTTCAAAGTAAGTGCAAATAATTCAAATGTTTCATTTCAATGAAAAGATAATGTCAATGATGCAGCTTGATTAGGCTGTTTCAAATGATTGCCTATAGGACTCAGATAGTTCAAATTATTCGACCCCTGCTTGTATCATTACTCGTAGTAGAATTGAAATTAAGATGCCTCGACTGTTGAGGTCATTTTGCTATTACTCATTTTGATGATAATTTATTATGACGTACTCACTGAATCATTGGCTCTTATGCATGTTAGTCTTTCTTGTTGTAATTGGAAAGTTACGCGAAACTGCTTAGGAATTACTGTATTCATTTATATAAAATGAATACATCCAACTATTCTATTCCAAAATTTGTAATAGACAATACATAGCTATTACTTATACTGAACCTAAACAAGTTTTAGTTCTGAATAAAGTTTAGGTAAAAAATGACGAAGGAAAAGTTAATAAAAGTAACTTGTTTTTTTTTTGCATCTGTTCACTCAATTTCTACTCGGATTCTTATACGTATGGTCTATAACCTTTTGCTGCTGATATCAAGGCTTCGCTGTCCTCGTACTGTATCTCAATTTTCAAGAGCTTCGTTTTGTCTGAAAGATATTTGAATTATGCAATAGCGTTTATTTCAGCATTTTCATTACGTTCCCTATCTCAACAATTATTTTTAAACGCTGGCTGAAGTTATTGTGAAACTGCTTTTTAAACATCTAAAACAGGCCATTCTTAATTGTTGCTCCTCTCATATTTACCATTAAATTTTATTAATTTCCTCTTATATTTACATTAAGATTTTATAACACTGTATTGCGTTTGTATACTGCTCAATTTTTTAAAGAATGTAGGGGTTTCTACTACATAGGCGCAGTTTGTGTAGATGCTTTTAATTGGTTGATAAGCGATATGAAAATTCAATATACTTGTATTACTTAGAAACAGAGAAGTAGGATATGCAGTTTTCTTGTAGACTATTTGTGTATCTTATATTGGTTCTATTGTAGTTTTAACTGTCTTTTATGGAGAATACGCTGCTTTTTGGTGTAGCATAGAATAAAACACTCGGTCGGAGAATTCAGCAGACGATTGAAAGTTTACAACTAACCTAATACAACACTGCAGTTGAATATGAAAATGAAATTTAGAAATGTTGCTTGACCGGGAAAGGAAAATTCGACAGTATTCGATGCGCGAGGGAGGGAATTGTGATTCTTACGATTTTGTATATTATCCTCGAAGAAAGCAAATTTCAAGATTTACAACTGTAGGAAATAAGTACTAACACTGCTTTATTCAGAGAATTCATATTTTATAGAATAAGTAATAGAAAATTTTATATGGTTGTTATTTTATCTAGGAAAATTTAACATTATTTTGGATATAAGACATAAATTATCCTAATCAATGTATTTTTCAATCTTTTTCTACATTAAAACATCTCAGCCATGTTAGAAAAGCAACGTTCTACTGGGATGCCGTGGACGTATACCTAATTTACTATTTTATTTGACGCATGATTAAATTATAATGATATTAAAAAATCTTATGATAATTACTTTTTGATATAATCACATATTATTGTGCTTGTATCGAATTCTGCAAAGGCTGATTTACACCTCAATTCCTCTACTATTAACTAACAAAATTTCTCGAGGGGGAATAAGGCTCTACTAAGCAAGATGAGGAATGAGGTATTTTGCCCATAATTTCCTTACTGTGTTCGATTGCTTCGAAAATATCCAGATTCATGCAGCGCAATGACAGAGTGGATCACACTTTTCATATCGTTAAATAATTATAATAAATTTATCCAGCAACATACATAAACTTGAATAGGACAAGTCATTGTCATAGGTATTTGCATACTATGACCGTTAATAACAAATCTACTCTAAATTCAATCTTAATGACAACATTTTACGTTTTTTAACCATTTTACTTAATTTAATAATAAGTGACCAAATTCAATAACGTTATTCATAATCTTTCACGATTCGTAATTTCAAACTATCAAGTCGTGAGCTAGATTAAGACAACTAAATAAAAGATACCTTCTTATACTACAAATATAATTATCGCATAACAATTACTACGCCGTAGACTATTGTTATGTTCAAGGAAGAGAAACTTTGGGCCTATAAAAAACAAGGTATACGGCACTTCACAAGGAACTGCAAATCCTGCATTAATTTCCCAGGCTTGAGACGAATATTTCGTTTTTGGGACCCGTTTCTTTCATTTACACCGTAGCGTCGAAAACGGAGTCCTTGGTCCTGTATTTCTTCGTGGCACGGATGGCGTGCGCAAGTGCCGTGCTGCAGCGCCTCCGTCGCCACCTCCCGTCATTCCATCGCCGAATCTCCCACATTCTCATTTCCCTCCCATTCCTCTCTTTCCATCTCATTTTTTTCTCTTCTACTTTCCCACACAATCGGCTTCCGTTAGTCATCCATTCTGTCTCCTTTATTTCCAATATCTCACTCTCTCCACGTCCCTTTTCCTATTCCCTTCCGCTATTTTCAGTTTCTCCCAGAATATTATCTACTATCGCAGTAGATCTTTCGTTTTCTAGTAATCACAATATTTTAAGGCTATTGCTACAACTGAGATAATTAGCAAGTAAAATTTTCCGGGTATGTAAAGAATTTGGCAGGAAGGCTGGTTTCAATCTCTCGTCATTGGCTACCTAAGGCACTAAAAACGGAATGAGGCATACTGAGCAAGGTGTGGAGTGAGGTAGTTGTTTCCTCCCCCAGCGGGAATACTTTAAGCTGAAAATTTCCCCGTAAATACTGCATAATCACCCCATAAATAGCCATAGCTCTCGATCAGGAGTGACCAAAATAAATGTCATCATTTAGTATAATTCATATCTCAATAGCTTTCATATTACTGCATTTGTGTACAAAACGGACACAAAAGGAAATTAAAATAAATTCTTGTCCATCCTGTGCAAAAGAAAAGCATTCCACTCAACAAGGTGTAGTTCAAAACCCACCTTTTGAGTTGGGTTATGTAAGAATTCTAAAGATTTCCTTGCCATAGAAGAAACTCTAAGAAGATAGGGTATCCTATTTCAATAACCTGTAAACAATTTATTTATTTGAGCCAAATAAATACCCTCGATCGTTCTATTCTCATAAAATCAAACAATTAAGATAGCTATTGTAAGGGTTAATGATTAATTAGGTCACAATGCAATAACTATTTGAGAATGTTATTTATCTATCAAATTTGAGCTCTCCTTACGTTGTAAATTTAAATTATAATTGCTGATTATTGCGTTTATTTAATCATTTTTAAATTCAATCATTGTGTTTTTTCGTTACCTCGGACGCGTTAAAATACAGTTAAACAGAAATCGAGTGTTTTTGTTTTGTTTAGTGTCTACTTTGTCGTGGTAATCTTCCTAATTAAAAACAAAATTTGTTCAATTATGTAATTAAGCAGAAACGAGTGATTTTTGATTGACAATCGGAAATATCAGTGATTTTGATTATTTGATAGATTCCGCTGTTGATGGGACAGGAAAAAAACCGCAATCGATTATCAGTAATGGATTAATTGGAAACTAATCGACCAATCAATACCATCCGAACCTCGCCCTTGTTTCTGTTTCATATCCGATAACCCAACCGCTGTGGAGAATTTCCCTCGGCTTATTTTTTTGCTTTTATTTAGTAAAAATGTCGTGCTATTGTGAATTGCTTTAATTAGCGTCTTAGTAATATGACTTAACATGATTTGATCATAGATGGTTTGCATTGGAGGCAGCACGAGATTGTGAGGAGAATTGCGAGGGAATGGATCGTTACTAGAAGCTAACGAAGGTCGAGGGAAAAAAGAAAATAGAAAGCAAAGAAAGGGTTTCCCAGAGGAAAATAAACGAGTATCTGATTAACAGAAGAGAAAATTGACTGTTAGAAGGTCAACACTAGGGAAAAATCTAAACCTTTCGTAAGATAGAGTTCTTGGCAATTTGGCTTCCGTAATTCGATTCATGCTGATTCAACTTTATCTTAGGTAGACAGCAATCAACGCGTTGACTTCACAGTTAATGTTGTCGTCATTTTTTTAATAGGATTTACGATGAGCGTTTTCATTATATTGTGATATTTATTCGCGTTTTGACCTTATGAACAATGTCACAATTCTATTCTACTCAATTTTTACGCATGATAATTACTTTTTTATTATATCGACCTTGAACTCTATCTATAGATGGAGGAAAATAAGAAATTTTGCCACTGGTAACATTCATAACACTTGTTAAGAAATACAACGAATTAATTAAGAAAACATTTTGGTGATAATTTATATTGAAATACATACTGAATTATTTTTAGCCATGCTATATTTCGATTAAAAATTATATAATCATTCAGTATGTATTTCAATATAAAATATCACCAAAATTTTAATTCGAATTCAGAGAGAATATGAGAGAATTCTACATCATCATCTTCTTCACCAGCCATTTTCAATCCGACGTCGGATGTTGGTCTCCCCAAGCGCTTTCCATAATCTCTCTGTTCTGAACTTCTCGTTGCCATTTTACCCGTGGGTACTTGATGATGTCTCTGATCCATCGGTCTTTTGGTCTTCTCTTGGCCTCTTCACATCTCTTGGTGTCCAGTTGAGAACTGCTGATGTCCATCATTTGTCGTTTTTTCTCGCAACATGGGCTACCCACATCCATTTTAGTGATCTTACCTTATCTATGATGTCTGTCACTCCTGTGAACTTCCTCACCCAGATGTTGCCTTTTCTGCCTCTTCTTGTGATTCCAAGCGTACACCGTTCCGTTCTTCTTTGCTGGGTTATTGCTGCGTATAACACCCAAGTTTTACTTCCATATCTCAATACTGGTAGAATTCCTTGGTTGAAGACCTTTTTCTTCAACACCATTGGTATTCTTAACTTCAGAATATGGGCGTTTCTTCCGAAGGCAATGAAGCCTTGTTTAATTCTTCGA
Source organism: Ladona fulva (assembly GCA_000376725.2). NCBI lineage: Eukaryota > Metazoa > Arthropoda > Insecta > Odonata > Libellulidae > Ladona > Ladona fulva. Next base: position 414,631 of record KZ308116.1, on the reverse strand, counting down.
TTCATTTAATTAATCCCGTTTTTCTCCCATATTATAATCAGTTGTCCCAGGTAAGTGTATTCTGAACAAGAATCAAGGGTTATCTCTTGTAGTTTAATTTATACATGAAGAGTAATACATTACCTGAATCTGAAAAGGCAAATACCTTACCTTAGTTTTCGATAAGTTTATCCTGAGTCCTATTTTCTGCTCCACCTTGTTTAGTTCTTGGAGTCTTGAAGCTAGATCTTCACCGTTGGTTGCACAGAGTATTATATCATCCGCAAAACGCAGATGGCTGATGCACTCTCCATTGATCCTTAGGCCTTTTTCCTCCCGGTGTAAGGTTTTAAAAACTACTTCCAGAACGGCTGTAAAAAGAATTGGTGAAAGGCAGTCGCATTGTCTAACTTTCTTCTCAATCCTGAATTCTTGTTTCTTCATGCTGCATTACAGAAGCTGTGGCGTTCACGTAGATGCTGCGAAAGAGTTGGATGTACTGAACATCTATCCCTTGTTTCTCTAGAGCTTCCAGTGTGGAAGAGGTACTTAGCGAGTCGAAGGCGGTGCCATAGTCCACAGAGCAGAGTACTGGTGGCATCTAGTACTCATTCGCTGCTGTTGATTTCTTGTAGTGTATGGATGTGGTCCATAGTGCTATGGCCCTTCCGGAATCCAGCTTGCTACTTAGGCTGTGTAGAGGACAGGGTTGTCCTCAGATGTTCAAGATAGTGTTTTTACACATACATATACTTAAATACTCTTATAATCGATGTAATTCTAATTATATCACGATGTATCACGATGAATCCTGACGTGTAGTATTGAGAATTGCATGGTTCTTAATTTTCTGCCATATTTTGCATGCAAACAGAACGAGGGAATAATATATATCATCTTATATTTGATGGCAACGCACGTACATTTTTTTGACTTAGCGATATTCATCAAGGAATTTGCGCAAGCTTTTCTCTTTCTCCTTCGTTGGTGGTCATTATGCTGGAGTGGGAATATTTATCCTCCCCGGAGTCCAATTCTGAAATATTTCTCCCGCAAATTTATTTTCCCGTTCTCCTCTTCTCGTTATTTTTGTCTCGTTTATTATTTTATTTTCTCAAACATGTCAACATTGTGGGTTTTATGAGAGAAAAACTGATTAGATTGACCGACTGACTCGACTGAATAAAGGCGTTAACTAACCAACTTAATTTCAGATAATGCAATGCAATCTAAAAGTCTTTATCGGACGAAATTGGGAAAAGAAAATCCCATCTTCCTTTTAATCTTTATCAGGACGTGATATAAAAATACGAATACATAAAATTATATAAGAGTTAAACACAAATTATTCATACATTTAGCAAGTAAATATAATCTGCTAAGGTGTGCAACTTTAGCGATTCGTGTAGTCACGTCACTATTGATGGAGTGGGGAAATGTATTAATATATCCAATAATAAGGAATGGAGATTTAAAACTGATAGTGAGATATTTCTTTCTTCTGAATGGAGTCACTTGTTTTTTCCCCTTCCCTCATTCCCCTGTCCTTTTGTCTCCCCTCCACTATCCTTATCCCCCTCCTGTCCCCCCTTTCTTATCATCTCACTGTTCCCTAAAGAACTCTTTTTCCTTTGTCTATTTGCCATACTCTCACACGGGCCAAGTCACATCCTTATCTCTCCTTGGAGGACTCCAATACGGGAAGAAAACGCAAGCGATAACCATTCTCCCTCCCATTCCTTTCCTTTTCCTCGCCTTCTTTTCTTTTTTCCCTATTCCTCACGAAGCATCGTGAGTTTGAAGCTGCGCGCATAGGTAAAAAGGATTGTTTTTCCCCCTCTCCCTCTCTCGTATGTCAATGTCTTCATTCTGCCGTATACATTAAACTTTTCCCTGGCTCGCCGCCTTTGGCTCTTCCCTATCTTTTCCGTTGTTATTCTCGGTAACACGCGTATTACAATGAAGATCGCTATCCGCGATATTATATCCTTTTCGACAATCGGCGAGTCTCGTTTGCTTATAATAAACGTAATGCGAGCAATTAAGCCAACGTCTTCATGAAGTCGTGGATGCCTCTTGAAGCGGTGTCCGTCTCGTCTGCGAGAAGGATCCGAAAATATTTAATGATTTACTCATTGTTTGGGAGTGTTTACGGAGGCGGGCGGATGAAAATATTTCACGTCTCGAGAAAAAATTGCTTCCTTTGTGTACTTATAATGAATCGCGCTTTGAAGGAGGGCGAACGTCCTGAGTTTCGAATCCATCACAAGACGTCAGGCGTAATGGAAATATTGTGCGAGCGGCGGATGCGAAGGATTTCGCGGGGGAATCGGGGATAATATCGGGTGTTTCTTGCGTGTAAGGTGTTTATCTTATTTAAAACTGCTCGTTGATTTTAATGACAAAATCACTAATTGGACGTGGTGAATAATAAACGTTTCCTTGAGAAAGAAAACAGGGGTTCGGGAGAGCGATCAATCGAGTGTCGCAGTCGGTGATTGATTCAAAATCTTACGGCGTTTTTTTAGGAAAAAGGCCTCCCACAAACGATTGTTTGCGAAGAATTATAATGAAGCATTTAAATATTTTTACTGTACAAAGCAAGAGAGTATTATCTTTTTGTCCGAGACTTGCTCTATTCTTTCTCATTGAATAAATTTCTCCATTTTTTACGAGCACGCAAAATCTTGCTCATGACAGGTAAAATTTGCAGGTGGGAAACGAATACACGGTCTGGAGTACTTAACGCGGAAGATAGGGTTAAGATGTTAATTTGACCAATTTAAGCTACTCTTTTATCGGGAATGGTCAGTTTTTTTCCTCTGAAAGTGTATAAATTATGCTAATTAATATTTGGATCAAAACCTTTCTCCAACTGCTGAAAGTAATTCGCAAGTTGAACTTCAAGAAAACTAAGCACTAATTATAGTCTGTTATGAAAATCAACTCTTTTAAATTTGTTTGACTTTATCCCTTAAATATCTGAGCCAAAAATCAAAATGCGCAAGATGAAAAACAAATGTTGATTTTTTTCCTCTAAGTAAAGATTTGGGAGTGAACAAACAGCAATTTTAAAAGGCATCAAAGTTAATACTGCTGGAGTGAATGAGTGACTTATATTTAATTTTAACGTTTCATTATATTTATTTAGCACTAACAGATATGTTACTTCTGATTAGCAAAAACGAAAATTTTTCACATAGGTAATATAAGTTAGTCAAAGGGTAGGGGTGTACTGATTGGTGCGGTAAGTTTCTTGGAAAACAAAAATTGAACTGTTATAATTGACTCATTTTTCAGTACGTTTCAATAAGTATCGTTTAACTAGATTACTTTTATTGTGATTCCTCTTTGGAAGCATTTAAAAGTAGAATACTTCAAGCAAGCCATCAGATAATCTGCTCTCGATTTCTTAAAACAGTAAATACGTAACCATACTTCCGGAACCCTGATGGAGAAGCCTTCAAATCTTTTCGAAAATAAACAGACGTTTATTCTCTTAAAGTCCCCCTCGAGCCATTTCACTCCGAGTTGATTAGGCTACATACTCGTACATGACGAAACTTCATCATATGAGCCACGCAGCACTACAAACTCATCAATAAGCAAACAATCATACAAAATCATTGAATAAGTAACACCGATCACATGCGGCTTAATATCACACGGTCAAAATTTTCTCCCGGCGGAGCGAAATAGAATTTCAACCATGGAACACGGAGAGAGGAAGGTTTGTAAATGTCGGTCGCATAAAACTGATAGCCATATTCCTCTCCGTATCTTCCTTTAACGGACCCAGCATTCTTTCGCAACCGACTTAATTTCTTCATTGTTTCCCACGCCCGCAGTACTCCAGACCCGATTTCGAGCGTACAGATTTTTCATCCGCAGTTCCCTAGCGCTTATTTCCCCTATTCCCCTCGGGAAAAATGCAAACTGGACGAAATTTTAAAAAATAAAGGAGCCTCGAAAAAAGAAGAACCTCGCGAAAATAGGCAAATAAATCTCTCCCGCTTTTATCTGTCCTATTCACTTCGGAATTGGTTCCCCGCTAATGCACGATGAATGCATTATTCATCCCGCATTGTGAAACTTTTCTTGAATGTCCGAGCTTTTACACACGCGGGATGGATTTTTCAATGCGGCAAAATGACCCCGCAGGAAAAAAGAATATCGAAAAGTTTTCGTGTTTTTCTCTCTTTCGCTCTATTTTTCTTCTCTTTCGTTATCATATGCTATCAAAGGGAGGGTATCTAACGAGTGACGCTAAGCGGGGTTTAACAGGGGGGGCAAATTTCGTGTTACACCATTTTCGTTTTAGTTACGTCTAGTATATTTATTATGAGTCGCTATAGTTAATCTTAGGAAGGTTGGAAATCATTTTTTTATTAATAGAAGTAATCTTTACGTCAATTGGTCCTTTAATAAGGTGAAGGGAGGGAGACAAATGTTTTTGTTCCGAAATTTTTTTTCCTGTGTTTTTCTCCGGAGCTACCCACAAGCGAGTTGTCCATGACCTATCCCCCGAAAAACCCCTTCATATTTGTTGAATATTAAATTATCTCGATTTTATAGCTCAGGAATGGCGATCTTTTAATTGGAAGAGTGCCGTAATTAACGAGGTGTGAGACTTGCGTTTAGTTTCCTATGGTGCCAAACCGTAGCGTTAGATTCGGACAGTATCTTCGGAATTACGTCAATTGTGGGCTCTTTTAACACGAAAACCATTGATAATTGAAGGAATTTGCATTAGTTTATTTTATAACTCAAATTTTTTAAGTGGAAAAAACATAGCAAAGATTGTTCCGTCAGAGTTTCAAGAGCCAAAATAATTGTGACGCGTTCTACTGGAAGCACGCGTGTCATAGATCCCCCATCATAGATGATATTTGTCATTCGTCCTCCTCGATTACTACATTGATCCGTTTATTTAAGCCATTAATCCAAGTCGTATTTGATCGTGGTTGTTAAAATTCCAGAAGCTAGGCTGTAGAGTTCGAGGCAATGTGATACATCTTCTGGACGAAGAATAATAATTTCCAACGTTTGAGGTTCCCGTTTTCCGCCTAAATAATTTTTAAAAGGAACTCAGTTAATTATTACCTTACTTGCATAATGCTCGTAACGGTGTCTACATTTGATGAATGTTTTTTCAATTTTAAGAATGCCGAATCTTACTGATGAATGACAAGCGAAATATTATCTTTCGTTTTCTGCCATATCGAAATGGAGGTGCAGTAGTAGTAATCAGTAAGTAGTATAGTAGTCCCCATTGGGAATCGAACCCGGAACAAATAGAAATAGATTTTCCTTATGTATTTTTCTTGTTTTAATATTTACATATCCATTTTCCTTGTAAATTGTCTCGCATCTGAATTATATAGCATATTTTGGTCAATATACTGCCCTATGCTTAATATAAATCTTGTTGCAAAAGAAATGAACGAGTTGCTTTCATCGAATTGAGCTCTGCATCTGTGTCGAGCTCTGTATCGCGTAATCAGGGGGTTAAAATTTTTCTCGTCCTGATCCGCGATTATCTAACGGAAATTAATAACATATAATTGGTTCGGTATCGCGGATGTATGGAGAGTTATTATACTTCGTAATTAAATTCACTCGATTTCTAATTTTTATTTCGTTTGATGTCGAAAGTGAAATTTGCGATTAATTACTGTGGCACGTTAGTTCCCATTATTGACGCGACAAAGGCGAGCGTAATAACTAAATAATTAACGCTGAAAAAATTGAATCTAGAAAGGCGATGATGTTATAGGTTAATTAGCGACATTCAGGGAAAATTTCAGGCGTTAAAATCACATTTAAATAGTTTCTAACAACAAAAGGTGAAACGGTGCATTGCGGTCAGTGAGCATGGGCGAGTGAAACATGAAATGTCGCTTAACACGAGATTCGCGTTATGTCCGGTACAAGTGTTTGGGTGTTCTTACAAGTTCACAAAAATAGTTGCGAGAAAAAGCTCACTGTTTTACGTCGAGCTGCATTCTGAATTATTGACTATGATTGTGCGCTTTGCCCTGAAATTTTAAAATAGGCTGTATTGAGATGCTTTTGTTTGGCAATGGTGTCGCAGGCAGTGACAGGCCTATCGATTGACTCCCAATCAAACAATGACCGTGATAAATACCCACTTTCAGTCAATAATAATGCACAGAGTTGCTTACATGATAATTAAAAGAAATGTATCTATACCTATAAACGGAATTTTAGAGGATCGTGTGTTTATTTGATTGTATTAAGCGGTTCACTGACGAAAATGTTTGAGAAAAACTCCTGTAGTATATTGGTATTAAATGCACTGCCGAATAATCAAAACGTGTCTTAAAGGGTAAACATACTGATAGATTTCTAACAGTGACCTAAGGATACGTCTAGAACAGTTTTTCACAACTGGTGGGGCGGGGCGCATTCCACTATTGAGACTTACGAACCTGTACGGTGAGACTCAAGCCGGTAGATGTAGCTTTTTTTCGTTTTTCTTTTTATGATCCTAACATTAAATAATCTTCCAATAGTTTCACTTCAATTCATGAAAAAATACAAAATATTCGTAAAATACTACAAATAGTACAAAAATATAAAATACTGCATATATAAATAGAAATGGGTGTGGGCAGGCCATGTTGCAAGGAGAAACGACAACCGATGGACATCAGCAGTTCTGAACTGGACACCAAGAGACGTGAAGAGACCAAGAAGAAGACCAAGGGACCGATGGAACAGAGACATCATTCAGTATTTAGGGGTAAAACGGCAACGAGAGGCTCAGAATAGAGAGAATTGGAAAGCGCTTGGAGAGGCCTACATCCGACGTCGGATTGAAAATGGCTGATGATGATGATATGTAAATAGTACAAATAATATGCGTTCGCAAAATATTAAACTACACGAGTCAATAATATGTACGCTTAGTATATTGGTGGCAGTTGGTCTTCTAGAGGACGCGCCTTGAGACTAGAAAGGTTGGGAAATAATTAAAAGGATATATCTCTATAATCTTTGCCCACTAATTTCCCAGCTAATCCGCTTCCTCTAATTTCATTTTCTTACTGATTTAACCCTTTCTCGGCATATTCAATAGTTACCTGCATGTTTTTTTTATCTGTATAACTTTCTCCGATATACCCAATCACCAATTTATTTTATTTCCAAAGCGGTCCCGGGTTCGATTCCAGGTGGGGGCCTACGTGCGAAATGACCAAAGCAGTCGAAGCACTTTTAACAATACTATACTATTTTATTTCCTAATTTCTTAGGTTTCCCGTTTCACGCTCTTGCAACAAAGCTTCAGTCACGGGATTTTAGCTATCATTTGTTGCCATATTACTGAAAGCCCCTGGATAACCAATGAGATTTTCGATTCCGTATTCTTACATGACACGCAAACCTTGAATGTTTGACAGCATAGGCTTGCTGTTTCTAAGGTCTTTCTTAGGTACACCGTCGAGAGCCCCCAATGGCTCGTTGGAAGATATTTTTTCCGCGTCACTGATTGGAATGAGAATCTCCCATTCCAAAACTTCTTTTCCATTTTCTTTTTTCTGATTTCCTAATTTAGCCGAGATGCTCTTCTGTTCCAACGCTAGGAGGAAATATTTGAATGAAGTTGTCGACCCGGTATGAGCAGTAAGGACAAGCACTGTGAGACGATGCTGGTTCTTCATTTCTCACTGTCCTCAGCAGCATATGCGTGCGGGAGTTGAAGCATCTCTGCTCTGAAATGTCTCGCGTCTTCCTCTCATAGAGGAAGCGAGAGGGCCCAAGAGCAGCGAGCAACCTGCTCCAACGGCCCTCTTCTCCGCTTATTCTCTCACGCAAGCATCGTCCATCCGACCCTACCGTAACCCTTATCATTTCCCATAATATCGCCTTCAAAAGAGGAGTAAAAGTAAGGAAATCATGGGAGCCGGAAGTACGTCCACTGTGACGTCTTCACGTGGCTCGCTTATATTACGCTTCTGAACAAAAAATTCCAAAATATGTCAGTTTTATCGTTATATCGGATATTTAAATACAAAGAATTATCATCGAAAAGTGTCATCAATTAAATTTTATTAATGTGTACTCCTCTTCAATGCGTTTTCGACGTTTTATTTCTTTGATCTTCTAATTCATCCGTAGCTATCATATAATCATCGAGCACATTTCTTCAGATGATTCAATTCATTTCCACTCATTCACTTTTATTATCTAATTTTTTTTTCGAATTTCCTCTACCTTCCATCTCTTTAGCGTTTAACTCGCCACATCAAACCAAATTTCCCCGTTCATTAGGACCAAAAGCATTCTCATCGAGCGCTGTCTCTGTCATTCCGCTCCAGTACAATCTTCCCTTATGTCCAAATTAACTCATAGAACCCTGTAGATGAAAAATAACGTTTAATCATCGCTATTAAGCTTCATACATTCTTAAATCTTCACATATTAAAAACGCTTTCTTTCCGGCAGTTTCTTGAAGTTTTTATTCAAGGTAGAAAGAAGAAACAAAATTGGGATGCTAAAAATTTATCTGAAAGAGAGAAATTCATAAATCTTGTCATACAATATCAATATCCAACCTTACCATACAATTAATTAGTTAAAATATTTTATATAATTATTTCTACGAATTTCTAACAACGATGCTTCTTGTGAATCAATAAAAATAATGTTTTTGTTTTCTTATATTAGATCCAAGGAAGTTCGGTCCTTTGAATTAAATGTAGCAAATATATATAAGGGTAATTTTGAGGAAGGTGATAGTCGTAAGAAACGTTTGATAATAAGGAAAACATTTTATTCTTTCCTCCTCATTTTTTATGCTAACACTGTAGTAAAAGTGATACGCTTTTCTTTATTCGTATTAAAAAAGAGATTAGTATTATTATTATTTAAAAAGTGCTTTGAGAACTTTGGTCATTTCGCACACGTGCCCGCGCCGAGAATTAAATCCTACAATTAAGAAGACTTAAAAATTCGAACACCAGTTTGTAAGCAAAGAATTTTTTAATATGCATGTATTGTACGCATGTATTGTTGTATGTGCATGTAAAACATTCCTGCTATCATACCTTGATGTGTTGAGTATTTTTTTATTCCCTTTGGTGGAGAGTGAAGCATAATATATCTTTCAATTACTTTTGTCTCAGTCTTAATCATGGCTATGATGTTATGAAAACTGCTGAGCTATGAATGCTGTTGAGTAGTGGCATTCCATTTTGTCACTTCATAATGAATGCCACGAAAAGCGTTATTCATATGGTCATTGTGCTGGAATCATGCGGAAGTTTTTCACTTATAATATTCCGGATAAGTAATGAAACAAGGGCAAACTATCTTATTTTGCCCAGTAAGCCTCAGCCCCTCTCCAGGGCTGTTGATAGCTTATGGTGGAGGGTTCAAACCAGCTTTCTGTCCGAATCTTTACATCCACAGAGACATAAGGTTTATCATAATAACATAAATGTATAATTCTGCAGTAACTATATCGTCCGTACCGTCTTGCCTACTTCCAGATAATGGTAGCTATCATAAGGATTCAGAACTTTCCAATTTTGTACATACATGAAAGTTTTGCAGATGCGAAACCATAAAAACCCCTTATTTCACTTTTCCTGCTGCGAAAATGAAAAATGAAACGTCGAATTATTTTTTCAGGTAATCGTAGTGGCTTTTTATCCCCCTCTGGGTTTTGAGCGAATTCGGAGATTTCGTTTATCATCAGATGGCGATAAATATTCCGTTTGTTTCTGGCTGTTACAAGTATTTAACAACTTCCTGTGCATCCGCTGCTTATGAATTAATTTGAAGGCGTGAAGGGTGCCAAATTCAGTGGATGCAGTCCATTTGTCGCATTCGGGAGTCAATTGATTTTTTTGTTTACGAGTTGGTAGCGTGGGAATGGTGGAGTGAAATTTCAATCGAGATGCATTGCGTGGAGAAAAACGCCCATTAGTTTACTTAACGGCAGACTGTCAAACCCTAAATGCTAAAATGAACTTTTAGTGCGTCTTACTTTAGTTTGTAACGAACATTATGGCGTCGGCAAATTATTGCGGATTTTAATGTTTTATGCCAGTCATTAACTGCCGAAAATTATCTACCAGTGAATGAAATTTTTACAAAGTAAATAATGTTTAGAAACGTTCCATGAATTTAATATTTCATCGGATATATGTTTTTGTACAACTATCAGAATGCATGTTGCCCGGAAACAAAATACATCGTATCAATCAGCTTCAGCTAATTTTACTTCCTTACAAATATATGACTCACTCCATTTCCTTTTTGGATAAGTAAGTTATCTTGTATACTCGCTACTACTTAGTATTTCTCTATCCTTGCATATATCTTTCGCTTTAGGCACCAACATATTTTCATCTATTCTTTTTCAATATTTAAGTTACGCACAACTCTTTGGGCAGCTTTCCTCATTCTATTGAACTCCATTTATTTTCTCATTCTCCTCCATTTTAAGAATTCTTCATCCACTTATCCTTTCCAAATTCCATGCCAAAATAAAATACCCCTTTCACACTAGCCTTGCCATCTTTTATTTATTATCCAATCATTACTGACTCTACTACTGATGTTCACTTTTTCTGCCACGCTTATTCCTCATACAATACATTCAAAATGCATTTAATAAAATAATGGAAACTGAAGGATTAGAATTTGTACTAATTGTAAGACCAGTTAAAGAAATTTTAGAGGGTAGCGTTGTTAAATGAAAGCGATTCTTACAAAGAAATTACCATTACAAGTTATGAGTTGACTAACACTTCTAACAAAAATAACTTATTCATATGAAGGGATTTCGTTTTTATCATCACCATGTTAAATTTCTTAAAGTAGTCTTGGACTGGAATTAAAACAAATTTCCAAATTATTGTTAATCAAAATAGTCGCTGAGTTTATGGAAACGATTAATCTTCCAAAGGAACGGGATTTCTTTACCGCCGCATCCCCAATGGTAGCAGAATGAGTGATGACTGTCGAGGTATAAATTGTGAATTTTTTATAATTGATTATTAATATTACTTACAGTCACTGGTTTTCTGTTGTGAATTAGTGAAAATTTCTTTCCGACTTCGCTCATGGTCATATTTCTTCAACTACTTATAAGTCGATTGAAGAGGAACTCCTTTTTCATTCAGAGACCTTTCCGTCTTAGCTTTGGCTTGATTAATAATTTATCACCCTCAGACTACATAATAGAAGACATTTATCAAAGTTATATTTTCAGGCAACAGTCATTATGATTATATCAATAATTAAAACAAGTTTCGAGAGTATGCAGACATTTTTCTCCACACTTCGTATCAGAGGTCACGAGGTCACTCATACAAATTCTAATTACTCCGCTTGGCATACAATGAGTAAAGATAATTTATCTTATTCAGAAAAGGTGTCTGCAGGTACAGGTCTGGTTTCAATCAACAACTTCAACTTTCACGACCCAAAACCCAAAAGAAAACGTCATTTACCTTCGCTATTCAGGACTTGGAACGCTTAAGCATACGCTTATCACAAGAGGCACGTTTAATTACGGAGTAAGAAAAACTTCGCTGACATTCCCTCCGTCGACGAGGGTGCCTCCCTTCCGTCTAGAACCATCGTTAAGTAGAGCCTCAATTCCTGGAAATCGTTCCAAATTCTTTTCCGAACTCTCGGAATAAGAATTCCCCTCCTCGTTGGTAAAGAACCCAATAATGTCCTCCACTCAAATCTGGGAAGTTTATATTTTTTCGCAAACGGGACAGAGACGGATGTTGAGCAGCAGACCTTCCCTCATCCCCTGTTGAGGGCCCATTGGCCATGCTCAGCATATCTCTCCGGTGGCTCATTGCCCGGACGCCATCGAGGAAGCTCTCGCGGGCCATTAACCAAAGAGCGGTCCACGGCCGTCCCTTCCCCGTTTTCGGACCCGCACGGCCGAAATTCCTTCCTGGCCCCTCCCTCTCCATCCACCATTGTCTCTCCATCTCCAATCCTTCCTCTCTCACCATCTACCCCTTTTTATCGAAGAGCCCTTGGTTCTCTTAAGGTCTTCAGGTCTACCCCCTCACGCTGCATTGAAATCGCGCATGAAACCGGTTCCCATGTCAACCCTGCTGATTTGCGTGGCCCGCTCTAACCTCGAGCTTTTGGTCTCGCCTACCTCAGCCCATTTTCCCCGCGCCTCCATCCTCCAATTACCTCCTCCGCTTCTTTCTTCCACCAAACGCTCTCTTTTGATGCTAACACCCTACCTATCTCTCGCTCTCCTCTAAGCAGACTCCTGTCTACCATAATGGTACGCTTCGAGCTTTGGAAACCTGAGATCAAGTTTGGGCACGCCCTCGAGGGGAGTTTGATCCCCGAAAAATTCACGGAGCATGACGGACAGCCTCGTTGTCGGTGAGGTTTTTGTGAGGAAATGCGCGTTGCCTTGGTTACTGGAGGGAAGTGGAAGGGGTCGTGTTTATTTTTTTTTCCTTTCTGCCGCGGGGTGGGACTTAGGTCCAAATTCTTTTATTTCGCCCTCCCGCGACCATCTCAGTCCATTTCATGCGTGCCACCGAAGGGAGAGCGGATTATCAGAAATGCTTGAAGAAAGTTCCTGGGAGTATTACTCCTCCCCAGCCTTCTATTTTTGATGAGTAATCTTTTTCCGAAAGTTCTCTTCGGAGAAAAAAATTAATCTCTATTCCTTCCGAAAATCTTCTTCCACTCTCCTCGCTTATGTCCCCTAATCTCTTTTCACATACACTCACCTTTCACTCTCTCTCTCTCTCTCTCTCTCTCTATCTCCAAGCCCTCAACGGTTTCAACTTCTCCTCCTTACGTACCCATTAAATCCTCACTTCGTGCTACTCCTTCAAAGTCTTTGCTTTCTCTCTGTCTTTCTTTCTTATTCTTCATCCTTATGTCCCACCCCCATAACCCTCTTGCTCCCTTCATTCTTCTGTTTTTCTTGATGGTTTTCTTTGCGATATTCTCCTTATCTCTTCCGCTCATTCATCTCTTTCTCAACATTTCTCTTTTCTTCGTTTCACGCCGTTCATGTCTTGAATATAATGTTTTTCATGGCTTACAGGTAAACCTACAAGAAGAGGTATTTTTCGTTTACTTTTTTCCCAGTCTTCTTCATGGATCTGATAATATGAAACCTACTTAGGGATGAATTATAATAACAATAATAATAATAAAACGACTTGGTTAGGGCGAGATTAATACTGCCAGGACTCTTATTACATCTAACCCTTCTACTCATAAAATTTATAGGAGATACCTTGTAAAAAGTACACAGAAAAAACTAATTTGTGGGTTTAAAAAGTTTGATCTTAAAAAGAAATACCTCAGCGGGAACCACCCGCAAGAAGAGGGATGTGGAAAACATGGAAACCGACTGATACTGAATAATAGCAATCACTTAGGTCCCTTATTATAGGAAAAGTATTCATATGCTCAATGCGCTGCACTTACGTGGATATGATCCACTCCTAGCTATTTGGCTCTTTGAAGAAAAAGAAGTCCAACTTTATTATTCCTCANCGAGAGGGTTGCGTTGAAGAGCCTTGGAAGATGCAGTAATGCAAAGAATTTCACGAAGTAAGGGATGAAAATGGAAGAGGACAGACGAGATTCATGCCTTAAGGATCAACCACGCCCCCCAAGTGTAGTTGAAGAAAATTTAAAAAATCGCAACATTGCGGAGGGCAGTAGTTACTTCGAATTTAATGATAGAGCTGAATTTTAATTGACATGCAAGTTTCCCTCATTCCCTTCGTAGCTGCTGGTGGGGCATATGAGGTTCTGTGCTGAATACTGTACGTGCACCCCACCTCTCCTCTAACGCTTTGTTTATACTCCCTTCCGTTCCTCTATCTCATCGCACAAACCCCGCTTCTTTCATTAAAACATTAATTTCCGAAATAATTCAACATCATGTGGGGTTAGGTAGAAGCTCTCTCCGGTCTAAACTAACAAACACAGATTCAGATCGTGATTTGATTATCATTATCTGAATATTATCGTTTATCAGTCTGCCATGTTTATTTATTAAACTAGTTACAGCATAGAAAGGAAGTCATCTAGAAAAAGCATCATAACTTAAAATTCTCAATTTCAGTTTTTTATTGCATATATTTTGATAGTTTTCTACTCTAGTAATGAATTGGGAGAACATAATGATATGTTTGCATGTACCACTCTTTGTTTTATATTTATTTTATACAAAACGTTTCATACTGATTTAAGTAGAGCCTCGATTTCTCTCAAACTAATTATTTCTTTTAATTAAATTTATATTTATAATCATGTAATATTTACAATTGATTTATTTCTCTCATGAAGTTTGAAAGAAACTGGTCTCAGAATTGGGATGACCTTAGATTTTAAGCAGATTAAGTAGAATTTTGTCTCTATAAGGCAAACTCCGCATTTTAACCTAAATTTTCAGTAAAAATGTTGAAAATTGAATAAAATCAGCCGAAAATCATTTTAATAACATTTAAATTTACGTAAATTACATTATTCAAATTTACTAAACTTTCCTATATTACCATTTATTCTATTGATAGATTTCCTACATCTCGTTAATTTCTTCTTCCCTTCTTTTAACCTAAGTAGGATTTCTTTAGCTTTCCTCCTATTTCCTCGACACATCCTAGCCAAATATCTATCTCTATACCTATCGGTCTAGCTATCTTTCCTCTGTCTTTCCGCCTCTTTCACTCTACAACCACATCTACAATCCTCGCACTCTCCTCTACGCCTTTTTTAACACTATCCTTTTCATGGTCGAACTCGTAATTTCTTTCTTTTTTATATCTTTACTGACACTTAGGGTGTCTTCCTTCCACCACCCTTTCTAATTCAAAAGTCCATCATTTTCTAACTGTTCTAATACTCTCCAATACTATTTTATCATCAATTACTTCGTTTTTACATATGTATCTCTTGTATAATTCCAATTTTAACTCTTAGAAATTTCATTTCCGCAACCTATATCCTGTTGAATTCTTTCTTTCGAGCAATCTCATATGCAAGAATCGGAACGAATTTGCTTCTATATGTTATTAATTTACATTTTCTTGGTTTCTAATAGCATAATGTCGATAAAAACATTTCATTTATCGATATGTGGTAGCAGGACAGCAATAAGTCATGGGGGAATGATGAGACAGGAATTATTTTGAGCCCTTTCATTAGAAGTTAAAATGTCATATTAGAATTTCAGCGAGTTTAAATCTCCTACCACATTCCGCTGGGGGCTTGTCAGGTTATATATTAAGCATAAAATTAACATAATCGACGTGTTTCTAAACAAAGTTTTCGATGAAACCTTATTGCTAAAAATGTTCAATTATAGAGAATTGCAAGAAAATGAGTATCGAAATTTGGAAATAAATACCCCCGATAAGTTAGGCGATTTGATGATGACCAAGTAAATGTGTACCATGACTTTAGTTCCAGAGTAAGAGCTTTGGGATCTACTATCAGCATTAACATCCGGTATGAACCAGGACTTGAACCTTCCTCTTTGACTAAAGTGAGAGACAGTTGCTTAGGGCTAATTGTTTGCTGAACTCACCAATGCAGTCAACCAGCAAAATGCGAACTGGTGTACGTGCTCCTGAGTTAGGTTTATCAACTAAACCTAAAATATATATTTGCCAATAGGACTAAAGAAGTCCAAATGTGACTTATTTCAAATACTAAATTCCGATAAAGGTCGGTTTTAGTTCCCCATAAAGTGAATATCGGTTTCATAAACAAAAGTTAACTTCCCAACTACTATTTTACTTACCTATTATCCAATCTAACATTCTGCCTCACCGTTCTGCATCATTCGTATTGTAAGATAAAGTGAGCGTTGTATACACTCGCTGTTTTTGCAATCAGTCAGTAGATAGAATGTTTTTAACATGCATTTCCTCAAATAATCTGAAGATTTTTACAAAGTTAGCATCAATCTTATTTTTTTTTGCAATTCTAGAAGCCTACTTACTTTTATGACGAGTCGTCAGCATCGGTTACTGCAAGGATGATTTACATAGCAAAATAGAACTTATAAATAATAGCGTAGTAATTATTGTATCGATTCTTATTCATTACTTTAGCCTCAACACACTTCTTTAATCCACATCAAGTTCCAAATTTCTATATTTTCTGCAATCCATTTAATTATTTCCGTAGGCCTGTTTGAATTGATTTTTTTCTTCTTGCAATCTTATATGTTTATATGTCTCGTTAATAATTATTTCTCTTAATTATTTTTTTCGATAATGATTCATTCTTCCTCAATGTTTTTATTTTCTCAATATTTAGTAGTATCCTAAGTCATTCCAGCTTTTCCTTTCACTTCTTCATTTCATTTTTATCTCTTTTCTTTATCTGTTTAACTGAATTAAGTTCCACTTGTTTCTCATCCTTTGTTAGTATTGGCGTTATATTCTAAGGACTTTACGCTCAATTGATCCCGTTCGTATTCACTTTTCTCAATTATAGTTTTTACTCTTTCGCCCTTATCTTTCGAGCTTTTTCGTACTTCAATTTTTCTTCTCCTTTCATCCATTTATTCTTTCCTTACTATGCGTCGCCCTAGCACTTAACACGATGCAAGTTAAGGAGGTTGGTGTTTAAGGGATGCAATGAATAGGGAAGTAGTGGCTAGGGGGAGGACAGAATGGTAGGCGAGAGGGTTGCGTTGAAGAGCCTTGGAAGATGCAGTAATGCAAAGAATTTCACGAAGTAAGGGATGAAAATGGAAGAGGACAGACGAGATTCATGCCTTAAGGATCAACCACGCCCCCCAAGTGTAGTTGAAGAAAATTTAAAAAATCGCAACATGCGGAGGGCAGTAGTTACTTCGAATTTAATGATAGAGCTGAATTTTAATTGACATGCAAGTTTCCCTCTCCTTTATCAGTGAAAGAAAGGATTTCAGCCTTTATCGTTCTCAGTTACTTAAGATCCAGCACGTGAATTTTAGGGAAGGAAAGAAACGAGTTAAAGAATAGGTAGGGAAATTCGTAAGAGGAAGTGGAAGAGGAAATTACAACCGAAGTGGCTGCGTGAAATGGTGAATATTATGAAAAGAAGCAGTGAGAGCTGAAAGATAATGGAAGATAGTAATAGCAGGCTACGTTAAGAAGAATAAATCACTATTGCACGAATACGAAAATAATGAGAGAAAATCGATCATAAAATGGCTGAGGAATAAATCGTTAGAATACCAGGGTAGAAGAAAGTATAGAATATTGGAAATCGTTATAAGTAATCACCAGTGACATCCTTCATTAACGGCATTTCTTCAATTTAGAACTTGCATCACTTAATTTATTCGACAACTTCTGTCCTAGTTTTTCTCTCTACACTTTCCCTTGCGTTCTGTTCTATGTGCTTTATTTAGCGATGAATCTCCTATTTTAATTCTGCATTTTCCTTGATTGCTAATACTGATCTCTTCCCTTACTGACATTCATAATATTAGACCATGTGCTCTTTGTTATCATTAAAATAGGTATTTAGAATAAATAAAATATTTTCATCATTATAACTAACTTCATTAATAATAAAAAAGCACTATTACTATCGTAACTACTCAAAATTTGAATTTTATTAGATTTTTTTGCTAGTTTATCACTTTTTATCAACTATAATTCTTTACGTTTGAAAATTTCTGCTGTAATTCATTTCTTGTTTTAGATTTTATAGTAATTTTCCGTTATTTTAGCTGTTAATAGCTGAATATACGATAAATGTAGGGAATTGGAAAGAATAATTGATAAATTGAATAACGTCCTTATTTTGGGCGAAATTGAGACTATAAAGTCTCCTTTTCCATTTAACACATCGTCAATGGTACCTAGATCTAGTTCATACGCGATACTGAAAACTAATTAAATTAATAGGAATAGAATAAAGGGCCATCTGTCGGTAGCTATCAGCTAAAAGATTTGTTGGATCCTCAATTATCTGTCAATACCTTTAGGGAGAGGATGAGGCGTGATATAAGGAGTGAGACTATTTGCCATTACTTTCCTTTCTGAGCCAGAATGCCATGAATGGAAAATTTTCACCAAGTCCAGCACAAGAACCTTGTGAATAAATATTTTTCGTAACATTCAATATAGAGTGGTAATTATAAATAGAAATTACACCTAAAAAGCTTTCGTATTATCGTAGGCATGAACAAGACAAAAATAAGTAAAAGTTCCATTTTCCTCTAAGACGTAGCGTATGACAAGTGAAGAAAATATTCCATTAAACAAGGTATGGTGGCAGGATTGAATGGTTCTTAAAAAGTTAAAGGAAGGTGGAGAAATTAAGTACGAAATGTGGAGAGCAATAGAGGGCGGTACCGAGATGTTTCGGCGATGCTGGATGGAAAAAGAGTAAGAGATAGTGGGAAGGTGGACGAATAAAAGGAGAAGGGTATGGGCGAGCGTGCTTATGCGTAGCCGAGAAATAAAACGTTTCGAGGAAATGAATGCGCTTCCGCAGAGTCTCTCTCGGGGAGGACGTGTGCTTGGCTGGACCCTCTCTCGTGCTCGCATGCTTCCTTGCCAGGCTTCTGGAGGCTCACGGGATCGGATGGTGCCAGGTGTTTCTCCCGCGGATTGGCGGCAACGTCTCGGCCCGACTTGCTCTCGCCGTCCAAGGCAAATGACTTCCGAAGCTCCTTTCTGCCTCGTCGATCTCTTATCCCATGGGCGGTTATCCCTCTGGAGACACATTATGGCCTCCAAGTCCGCTCCCGGAATACTAAATTATTTCAAAGGCTTTTTGGACGAAATATTCCAGTAATATCTTAATACAATTTAAAGTTCACCTATATCAACGGGCAATGAGAAACGGCGATTGAGAGAGGTCAAGAATTTCTTTTTCCAAATTATCGAATCGAACGAGTCTTGTTGAGTCGCAGCGAGGCAAAGTCTGAATTAGGGATTACGGTTTACTTGAGCCGATTAAAAAAAGTTGTATTGATTACATTTTTGTAACCTTTGTGGTGTTTATACGACTCCCTTGTAATTTTAAAATTTTGCTCATATGTACATTTCAGGATCGTTCTCTGACAGGGGCGACCCGCCTAGGGCGCCGAGGTTTGGGGGCACAAGACGTTAGTCCGAGGTTAATATAAGGCGCTGTTACCTTCGTCTATGATGTTTTCATCCCAAACGAATTATGCAACTATCTTGAGGTTTGCGTATTGTATAGGAGAATCTCATTTTTCTCTCTCGTTGCTCAAGTTTCTTAAGAAGTGATATTTGATTGCAAGTGGAAGTATTCAATCAATAATAAAAATGATGCGTATTAGAAAGTTTTCCCCCAAAAATATCCGAGGATTTAATTTTGATTCAATTAATTGCAACCAATTATGATTTCCGATTCCCAGAGTGTATCTGCTTTTTTATTCATATTCACAGTAAAATAACTCCTTAACTTGTATCTGCTTTCCATTGATATATTTTCTTAGTTTTGATATTAAAATGACAATAATTAGAGTAACAATATAAGGACCTCCAGATAACCACATGGGTAAACTTCGGCGAAAGAGGTTCTGTGCTCGATTCCCGTTGGGGGCTTATGTGCAAAATGATTTTAGCTGTCGAATCGCTTTTTAACTACTATTGCTACTACTTATCAATCTTGGAATAAACCCAATCAACATTATTGTTGACATTAATTTTAACGAATACCAATAAAGTATCTCTCGTAAAAGTAGGAGTCTTTTAATGTGTAGACATGTTTAAAGTATTTATATAAAAGGGCCTGTAAGAACAATGAATATGGGCAACAATAAATAAGCTAGGGGCTCCTATTCACCTTAATCCGGCTCAGCCTTTAACACTTTTTCTCTAACAAATTATATTAAATACGTAAAATTTTACGTGGACCCTATGTCATTCTAGATTACAAATAACTTTGATATAAATCTATCTTTGATATTATCTCTCCTCTCGATAACTTTTTCTTAGTCCCATAATTATTATCACCATTATTACATCAAAAGACATGGCAAATACACCACAGACCATTTGCCCAGGAATGTTTATTCTGAATGCATCGGTGGAAGTAATGAATTTTCTCATTGATATTTATTCACAATAATACTCATTGTCAGTTTTCACAAGATCGATTAAGCCGGTTTGTTATATTCTACTCCAGATGATAACGCGTAGGTATTGAAGTCGTTAGTGACAGTCAAACTAGTATATTATTAAAGATAAAATTCCAACGATAAGCTGAAGGTTTTTAATGTTAATCATAGAGAAGTTCCACCGTCTCGACCAGTGAAGATGATTTTTCACCTTTCAAAATTCTTAACTGTGGACAGTAATGAGTGCATTCGTTTCCCAGTTCCTATCTAATCTCAAATATGGGGAGAGATTAATCCATGAAGCTTAACTATTCTTGGTATACAAAATTAATATAAATAATTTTCAGAAATTCATAAATATAACTTTCTATACTGACATGGACTTAAAAATACTACTATAGAAATTAAAATCAGCTGCCATTCTATACGGAGAGTAAAATTTAACAATGTTAATATTTTTATGAGGAAAAACTGAACGACCTGCGCTTGCAAGACACGTTTCTTCGATAAATCTCACAAGCTCTTCTCGCTGCTTCCCCATTTTCCAGCTCTATCTTACAGAGCTCCACTCTCTCCGAACGTGTATTATCGGTGACAAATTACAAGTTATTCGTTCTCCGGGATCGACACGCACGGCGTAGAAAAAGCATTCACTCGGCAATTTATCCGACGTGAAAAACAAATTCGCCAAACATACGATATTGAATCGAGTCCATTATCAGTTCATAAAAGCCATCAAAACTCGGATCCCTCAACCCACCGGTCGTCGAAGCGTCTGACTCATTCCCATCAAACCTACATAAAAGCATGTCCACTCGATATTTTTCATCGTTCTCTCTCTTTCTCTCTCATTGCGAATTCCGCAATTCCCATTCTTCTGCGTTCTTTCACCGTGACTATGCAATATGTGGAAGCGATACCGGTGTCATGCTCTTGCAGTTTGAGTAGTGAAAGAATGGGAAAGGTTAGTAATGGGATGGGTAGGTGTAGGCTAGATGGATTATGTAATGCGTAAAATTAGGACAGTATGAAACAAAATGTTTTATTCTCTACTAAGTAGAAATAAAATATAATGTACACGTATATAGTGAAGTAAAGTACACTGAGTTGCCCGAGAGGGAAATAAACGTATGTTTTAGTTAAAAATTTGATATGACGCTAAATTATGCATTTCAGAAGTGAAATTCTTGCCACATTCCTATTTAGCCTTACTCTCATATATATATTTGATACGTAAACAACATATGCTCTTTCTTGTTCCATTGTCAGAAACAATGTCATCATTTTTTTCGAAAAAAGCTCACTAAAAACTGCATATGATAGTTTTCTGTTAATAATTAAAATGACTAGAAATTTTAAATTGTACGTGTTCTTTTGTGATCATATTCATTTTCCATTGCATTCGTAATGGGCTTATTTTCCCCATGTATTCATATGATAGCTGACTTCGAACCATCTATGTGATCGTCAAGGTGATATTTTAGAAAGCGCCAAAAATTTACCCATTTATTTTATGAGAATTCCATCAAATGGAAAACTACATTTCATGATAAGAAAATAATATTTTATATTATGAATATTTTAATTTTTATAGCTAAGGTTTACTGGTTATTAATTATTAATGTGGACATCTAAAAAAATGACGATGTATTCTGAAAAGCAATTTTACGTGTATTTTTTTGCAAAATGTAAACCGCGAGAACTAGTAGTCAGGATTATTATGTGAATAAAATTTAGCCTAAGTCCTCCGACATTTGACGATTGGCGAATTTGAAAACTTTAAAAATTACGGTTCTCCCTTTATATTTGATCACATGTTTTTTTAACATAGTAAGCAGTTTAGATATAAAAATGAAGAAACACCGTTAAGGTATCTTTGATACAGAGTTGGTTCGTTAGCAGGTGCCAAGTTAACAGTAAACAAATAATTGCATAAAGGTAATTGCAATTAGCAACTAAAATGTTACAACTGCGATAAAAACAACATCTATATATGTAACAAGTAATACAAACAAGAAATATAATATGTTCTCTGTACATTATAAACAAAAGTAATATTTTATTGATAATTAGCTCAATTTAAAATTACTTAAATGTAACTAGAGAAACAGAAATATAATATAGCCATTTGATAAACAGGGTCAGTATTTGTTTCTTCCCATTCATATAAGCTCTAATATTGTGCATAAGGAATCTTATGCACGAGTATGTAAGAGTTGTAATATATTATAAAAGGAACCACTTCTTAATACATATTTTAACAGTAGAAAATTGGACGCTATTATTTGTTATAAATTATGATAATTAAATTGTGAACTTTCTTTGTGAATTAGGAATGCTTTCAAAATCTTTAATTACTTATTTCTCGTAGTTTGATAATTTAGTAGTAAAATTGTTTATGCTCAAAAGACATAGTAAGAGCATAAGGAGAGTCAGGTTTTAAATACACTGCAAAAGATATATCAGCTCAGGTATGACAAAAATATTTTAAAATCTGGCTCAAACGTAAATAATCTCAGCTCCCTTTCTCAATCTCTTCTATTAATATCCTTTAAAAGATGAAAAAAAAGAGGTGGTAGAAAGCAAGTGTTGATTTTCAAAAGGTAAAAAGTCGGGCGTTGAAGCAGAGAATTTCAAATATAATCAATCGTTTCTGGCCGTACTTTGTGGAACATCATAATGAAATAACGAAAGAAATTTTTTTAATTTCCACAGGAATATAATTGAATGACCGGTTTCAGCACAGAGACATCATCAGGCGAAGATACAAAAAATGCAGCACTAATATGTATTTGTCAATTTTGGAAGGATCTCTTTTGGAAGGACCTCTCCTCACCCCTCCTTCCAAAATTGACTAATATATGTAAGTGCTGCTTTCTCTGTATCTTCACCTGATTATGGCTCTGTGCTGAAACCGGTCATTCAATTATATTCCTGTGGAAATTACAAAGTTTTCTTTCATTATTTCAGAGAATTTCAGGGCATAGTAATTCTCGCAGAGACATTTGTGCAACCTTCTTTCAATGCTTAAGGAGTAAATGAGAATGAATGTTTTTTTTAATCGGAAGTTTGATAAGAGTTGTCTGGAAGATAATATAATACGGAATTCATCTACCTGACTGCTGAGGCTAATATAAACATGGCTTTCAGTTTTTTGCCATTGCCAAAAGAAATATGCCTAGAAGAACGTAAATATTTTCTTGATTAACTCCAAATTTACCATCTATACTTTGTATTAAAAGCCTAAAAGCCGATACTGGTACTTGTGAAGGTACTTGGTTCAAAAAAAGAAGTGGTTTCTCCGAACGTCTTATTTTGTTCATTGGCTTTGACACGCAGCAAACAGATTTCAATATCTGATAACACTAGTAACATTTATTCTTTATTAAAATCATCGTCAGGTGGAATAATTTACCTAAAGCAGACTCGGACGGAAGTCTACTATAAAATTATTGCGGAATTTATCATTATTTTGATTCTCATTGGCAAGTTTAATCCAGATTGGGGTTCTCTTCTACACTAACTATTCACAATGTTGCTTCATTATACGCAGTAGAGCTGAATAGTAACTGAACGTTTGCGATTAAATTCCCAACGCCTTTGCGGAAACATATGCGCAAGAAGAGTGATATATCCCTGAAAATGCAGAAAAATAATAAAAATATAAAACAAGCCGTTCGCACAACAAGCAAATCAGAATGTGGTACATATCAAATGATAAATAATCATTAAGCCTTACATGTAATACAAATACGAAGAGATATCAAAGGGTTTTAACAATATTCATAAAAATTATAATCGTATGTCCTAATATCAATACAAAATACATCTTCATGAAATGCACTTTACATTTAATTTAACATTAATTACTTTAAGGAAGCTACAGTATATTTTATTGAGCCATTTTTCTTGAGCGAGACACATAGGTCAACCAAGTATCATCAAAATAATTTAGCTTAACTTTATTTAAATAGATTATTTTACATTTTATTTAATTATTTATTCGAATATTTCATAGCGGCTAATTTGGAATCCATTATTAAGTTGAGCATATCACTAGATTACTTATTAAAATATGTACAGTAATATCAGTCACAGTTACGAGATTGTTTAATTATTGGTAGAGAATTGCAGCAGAGTATTGCAATAGCAAAATCCACGATAATCCATTAACCCATAATCAAACATCCTACTGCAATAGCTGTGTTTAGTAAGCTAGCCTGACTGGATTTTCATGGAGTGAACGTCCCTCAGGTGATGGAGTCAATGCGCCATCGACTCTATCCGAAACATTTTCTATCAGCGTTTACAATTTAAATCTAGGGTGGCGGCGAGGGAAGGAAAGGTAGCAGAAAGACACTCCCCTCCCCAATTTTTTATAGAAATTTAATATCGACGACGGAAGATTGAGTTTCCGAGAGGGAAGAGGCGACCTCCCTCCGAAGTGACTTCGAATTCGGCAGCGTAATACGGGTAGGAAGAGGGTTGGCGAAGGGGCTATGAGAAACATCAGAGTCGTGGGCGGAGACCGAAGATCGCCGTACGTAACTCAAGCGATGGGGAGAGAAAAAGTTTGGGCTAGAAACGGTCGACGAATCGATATATTTCGCAATTTTTTCCAACACGATATGCTTGGAATAGGCGTGTGTCATCTCAAAGGGCCGTATCGCGCGACAGGAGTGAAATTTGTCGCTCGTGACGGAAGTATTGGCGCAATAGTTAAAATTCCGCGGGAATGATTGAAGAGGCCGTAATGGCCGCTTTGCGACGTTAAATCTAATCGAATTGTCCGCGGGAAGATTCGATTATCGAATGTGTTGATTTGGGTCTCCTGAAGGCTTGATGGGACTGGGCTTCGAAAATCACTACCGCGTAAATTCATCGATTATGAGGCTCGATTTAAGTCGATAATTAATTAAATGGCTTAAATTAAAGCGAATTGAAATGCTACTGGAAAGAAAACAAAAACAAATTCCCAAGCGTTTTCGGTTTAAATTCTAAGGAATGGGATGTTCGTATGTACGTATTCCACACGCAAAGCACGTTTCCCGATGTTGGAAATTTCAGATGAAATAAATGGTAGTGCCTTCACGAAATTTTGTAAATAACGGATAATTTTAAGGAAAAATTTGCTTCACTTGTGTTCGTATTTTTATATCAGTAACTACCTCATAGGGAAGCCTGAATTAGATCGTATTTTATGTACATATCTTCTTTCTTCTCAAATATTATCTATTGTTGATCCTTCAAACTTGGTGGAAATATAAGTATGAATGTATTTAGTAATGCGTAATAAGGTCAGATATCTTCAGATATTTTCAGATATTTCTTAAAAACATAGAAAACAGCCTGATAAGGATGCATTGCAGGAAACATATAATGAAGCAAGAAATAAAAGGTCAAAGGAGAATATTATACAAAGAAGGGCTTTTGTCTGCAGTACAAGCTGTAAATAGCGCTATAGTGCGATAATAAAATGAATGAATGTATTCCATTCAATCCTCATCTTAATGAAGAAGAAAGGTCATGTTGGGGTCCGTAAAAGTCGATCAACTGTCCATAAATACAACAGAGATTGCCGGATGGTAGCAGTTACAAGTGAAGCTATTATTTAAATTAATTAGTCCCTATCTCAGAAACTGGGGATTACAGGAAATGAAAAATTCTCTAATTCGGCGTTGAGATTCATATCACTTGCATAAATTAAACTTCTTTCTTGATCTATTTAATATTTTTGATCTCATTTGCGAACTTCTTACGTTAGAACAGAAAATATTTGATTTTAAAAGTATTTCGAACATGTTAATATGTTATCATGAGCTAATATTTTTTTCATATTTATTACATTCCATAAGATTCCATGGTCTTTGCATTCCTGTGCTTTGGTTTTTTTGCAAATTATTCAACCACACATTCAACCATAAATCGTCTAAATGGTTTCAAGTTAGTTCTTAGTACTTATGTGTAAGATTAGAACGAATGATTTCTTTTTATTTCATGGCTTGCTTAGTTTCACTTCGACTACCGAAGATATTTCGTTCCAGGTTCCGAGAACCATGATTACGTTGCCGAAATTTTTGTCAACCGAAGTCTATTTCTAGGGTTCTTTAATCGTAATATACACGTACAACTATTTACTAATCAAGAAGAAACGGTAACATCCTCTATGCCTGCGTCATTTCATGTTTTCTGCACGCTAACTTTCGCCGGATCCGCCAAAATATTCATTTGCTGCGTTAGTAGATGATAGATGAGAGGAAGAGAAAAATTCGTTAAAATTGCTCGTTAACAGGAGTATCACTGCTCCTCTGTTTGAAATTATTAGATTACAGCATTTCAAATCCCATGCCTCGGGATTTCCTCCATCACAACAACGATCAGACAAATATTTTCCCTTTCATTTCCCGCAGCGGAACGAACATCCGAACACCTTTTTCATTATTTCCCATGTCACGTGGGGGGCGTTATTCTTCCGCAACACATTCGTGACAATTGACGGTCAAAAAATTCCTGCAAAGCTGGGGCCATTCGCGAATTAGCGGCTTCGGATGACCCCCTGACCTCGTGACGTCACCCAAAGCGCCGGAAAAGTTCCCGCTGACACGGCCAACTGGGAGATTCTTCATGAAATATTTGTGCTCTGACAGTGAGTCATCGTGACAAACCCTCTCGAATGCACGGAAGCCGCCCAGTTTCGCACGATTCGCGAAAAATGACCTCGACGCGAAAACCCCCGCCGCGAGATGACATAGTGAACCTACGTCGGCGAACCTAGCTTCGGTTAGATCACTCTCAGGGTGCCCTCTCGGGATGGCTCGTGTGCCTATTGCTTAGCCGAACGAGGTTTCGCAATTTGGCGAAGATTGCTCGGCTGCCATCAATTTCAGAAACATACGTAGCCACTTCGGTCGCACACGCCTGAAATGGAGCGGTATTCATATTTATAGCGAATGCGTCTTCTTCTGTGGCGTTGTTTTGATACTTGTCACCAGCCATCATGTTCGAACATGTCCCAGAACCATTTTAGTTCCTACAATTTCTTGAAGTAATGTTCATTATTATTTTTTAAGACTTGTGTAACTGACAGAGTGGGGCGGGATTACGAATTTAGAAACCTCTACTTCATAGGTTATATTTAACTTTCTCATAGTTCACATATTCATTGTTACATACAAGAATGGTAGATGATACATTTACCGTAATTTTAACGAGAAGCAACCAAGGTTTCGGTGTGTTTACACTAACATCAGGCCCAAGTGCCCAGTATTAGTGTGAGACACCTAAATCATGAGCTTTTTCCATTTATATAGAGGAAAAAGTACAAACTTACATTTTATTTTCCTGTATGTAATGTGAGTTCCCACCAAATATCTCAAGAGAAGACGAAATTCTACTTATAATTCGCGGAAAAAACGGGAAATTTTCTGAATGACGTAGGATATTTTGATACTTGTGTAATAAGATTTCTATGAATTGACGCAAATTATTAAAGATTCCTTCTTTAAAAAGGTGGCTTTTGAGAGACTGCCATTAAGATGTAGGTAAAATCGCAATTCGAATGGCCGGTCAAATTTTTATCCGATCTTATACGCGCTGATGTTATATATGAAACGACTTGATTACAAGATGATTCCATGATAAGCATATGACTTCTTGACAACGTTCTCTAATGCGGGTGATTTTAACTTCTGATGTAATTTTATCTCATGACGTTCGCCCCACATTTTCCAGCGATATCATGCCACTATTTTCCCCTCATTGAATTGCTCTTCGACCTTCTTTACTGCTAAAATAAACCTGTATTCATCTTTTAAGACGACTCCAACTTTGAGGCTGTTTTTCGTTGGAGAGAATTAGGTAAAAGATGTGGAAAGGTGTGGGTCTTTAAAAATGTATGCAGGAGCTATTTCCGAGTCAACCGGAGAAATTTCTTTCTCGGGCTTTCTGAATTAGTGACATTTTCGATCATTTTCTTTCTGGAAATAGTAAAGTGATGCATTACTAGGTATGTTTCCATCAATATCAACCATCCTTGGAAAATTTTATTATTAATTTTTGGCCACCAGATTAAAACCCTTATTAGATGAGACACATTGTCGTGCATTTTCCTTAATTGCTTATCACTGTTGGACATCATTCACGGTTACGAAATTTCGGGACCAGTTTTATTTTCGACATTTTTAAATTCATTTCTGTTGCCTTCGAGAACATCCAATTATTGGGCAATTAAAAGAAGGCCATAAACAGTTACAATACATGAACTCGCACAACTATGTTCTTACTACCCACGAAAAACCCGATAGCATGGGACTCGAACCCGGGGTAGATAAGCTAGAATACTAGGAATAGAATACATTCCGCCGCGACTTCTAAAATATACGTGTTTAACAGCTTTAAGTTGATATTTACCTTTTCTTCTAGTAGGTATGATAACTTTTAATAGATGTATTTCTATATTTTTAGCGTCGTTTTGATTAAGATTCAATTCTCAACATGCATAGTTCGAAAATACTCGAAAGCGTAACAAAACAAGTTGACTCGTAATTGATTCGGAGGACTTATTTGTATGATATATCTCGTATTATCAGACCAATCATAATTTATTCTTACTTTCTATCAGAAAAAGATTTCTGTCGGCGTTAATCTGGAACTTTGGGTTGCAAATAACAAAATCGTGTGTACGAAATCTTGATAGATATTGCAAATTCATTCATAATAGTAAAGCGTTCTCATTATTGGTATACGCCTCTCATCATACACCGTTTGGCATGCCTCTCTTCACATCTATTATGAAAAAGTTTATCCCGCAAATACTTACTACCCTTTCTCCGAATCCATTGTAACAGTTCGTCTTCTTTCAAATTTGAATTCACGGCGCAGTATAATAGTGCAGTGGTGCCCCCATTCATTCACAGGGTAAATTTCCTTGCCTAAACGACACAGCCCCGCCCCTCCTATTAATGGACTGACTTGGTAAAAAGTCGAGTCTTATGCACGCAAAGGCGCCTCTCTTTGCAGTGCACATCGAGGGTTGAGTTGATGAAAAGAAGACCTCTTTTCATTTCCAACATGGGTAAAGAGCAGTCTTTTTCGACTCCAGAATTCGTCGAGGGGAAACGAAAAGGGGGTGAGGAGAATACTAGAAAGTAGCTATTTAATTCCCTATGCCTGACATGTTGCTCCGAGTTCAACGACTTTACTCCTCCTTGGGAATTCTCTTTTCCTAACCTTTTCATCTACTTGCACTAATATCCTCGGTATGAACCCACAAGGAAGACATTACGGTGACTGAACCTTTTCGGTTATTCAGTTTTTTTTGGAGAGGTCACATTTTCTTAGTTGCGGAGTTCTGGATTTTAATTTGGGAAGTTCTCTTACAGCAAATCATGGATATGTATGGGTAGAACGTGTACGTGTACGTATGGATAGAAATTGCTGTATATAAGATATTTATTCTGCAAAGCAATTCGGGCCCGAGACCGGTTTGAACCACAAACACAAAAGCTATGGAGGGAAAATGAGGCTTACTTGAGCAGGAAGAGGAATAAGGAAGGAAGCAGAAGTATGAGATAGTTTGTCCTTCCTTTCCCCATTACCCAGTATGTTATGAAACAAGCTCATTCAATTGTAGTGCAAACACCCAATGAATAACACATTACGTAAATTTTGGTAAGGGCTGACCATGATGAAATGCCATTACTCGTAATCGTTCACACCTCAGTAAGTTATGTTAAGACTTAGATAACTCTAAAATTCCAAATTTCGATAAAATTGTAAACTCTTTCAAATCAAGTGCATATCACAAAACCTTCCAAACTGAACATATATCCATATATTTACGTCCAGTGAGGTGTCAGAAAACTATTTATTTATTTGATATTACATTCCAATTTTTTCGGTGAATCAGGTGGTAACGGTAAACGATATGCATCAAAGTATGCTCTACGAAGTTAAATACTTTGAAAAAAAAATCTATTTTCTTTTACGACAAGGTTTAAATGTCTCAATGTTTTTCTTCCACTCCCAATATTTTCGTAATGACTCTGGTAGAAATTCATTAATTAAATTATAAAAAAATGAAACAGAGTACAATTTTCCATAAAACAGTCATGTCTAGTTTAAGAGCTTATTATTTGAGTGATCAAGAAAATGCTGCATAGAATCCAATAAAACTTCACAATTAAACTAAAACATTTCTTTAAATTATTCAGCATTGCCAGATCTGCTAAATATCAACTTCGATGATCTGATAAGGATCAATCAAAAGAAAGTAAAATATCTCGAAGTAATGTAGAAATTTTTCTCGCAAGAAAAACTGTAAACTCAGTCATAAATATTAAATTTTTAATGTCAGTTATATTTAATTAATGGTTTCTTAAACTATCGCACAAGGAAAACTTTTACAAAATTATTTCTCAAGCAAAACTTTATTGTATGAATCGGATAACCTTTGGTATTCTTTGGGCGGTGAAAGTATTTTAAATTTGACAGATGATAGTTTTCTGTGATAATTTGCGTAATATAGTTTCAATCCCTTTCTATGTCTATGCCGATTTATTCCCATCTTTTTTCTGTTTTTCTGTGGGATAAGCTGAAAATTAATCAAGTGATGTTAATTAAATACTCATTTGAAACATCAAGTCCCCATGGTAATCGTATCCTGAATTATTTTTTATATTAGGGACTCGTTGTTCTTTGTACAGGCAAAATGAATCGTATTCTTAGTTTTTTAGTTCCCGTGGCTGAATTAACACATCATTCTGACGTTGGTTGAATATCGTGGGAGGAAAGAGGTTTGGAAGCTAGTTAAAAGTTAAACAAATAAGAAGAGAGATTACCTAAAAACCTGGAAGATCTAAAAGATACGATGCTATCTTTACTACCTCAGTTGTTGTCAGGAAAGATTAAGAGGGAAAATGGCGTAACCGAATCGTTAAAAATATTTCGCATTCCGCGATATACGTTAACAATAAAGAAACAAAAAGGAAGGCCGTCTAGTATGTATACCTTCTTTTTTAACTTCGAGAGGTTTCAAGCTGGGTCACAATCTCCCTACGTTTATGTATACCATGCATTTTTATTTAAGCAAACCGTAACTTCATTCAGTTTTAATTCATAGAATTGACGCTTGAAGAGATGGCGTAAAGTAAACTACAATTGGCAAAGGTTGTGGTCGAATTATGAATGTATCAAACAGCACAATATGTACATGGAAATAAATTACGCGAATTTCACTATTTAAATGTCTTAGTAAATATATTTTCTATAAACAGTAATAATAAATTTTCAGTAAATATACTTTCTAAGTACGTAATCTAGATGATTATTTAAATTCACGTTTGCACTCCTTTCCAAATATTCGCCCAACTGACACCTCGGATTGAGACTTCTATTATTTCCTGTTACTTCTTCATCTTCACTATCCGAAATGCTGTTGCACACTGTGTTTAACTCTAAAATATACTTAAACACTACCGAAAATCAACCCAGCAGTTTTACTTGTAGGCATGAACAGATGGCATTCAATATGTCTTGATAATGCATGGCAAAATACTTGCTTACTCCGATGGAAATTGCGTGGGTAGTGGGAGCACATCGTTATTTGTCCTCTAGTAAATTTTGTCCTCTAGTAAAAGCTCTAGAATCCTTCGAAATATTTGTCAGGCGAATCTAAATCTGTTAATCGTATCCGAAAAACGACCAATATATCTCGGTTAACCGAGAAATTCCCTAGCGTGGTCACTCGTTGAACGAAGTATATTTGTATATCCCGGATAAAGTGATGGGAATGGGAAAACGCATAGTTTACATGCTTAAATTTAGAGATAGAAGCAAAGGAGAATAAGTCTGCCAGGACTCGAACCCGAATCTCCCAATTGCTGGTCGGTTGACCTGAACATTAAGCTAACTCGACAGAACAATCACTCCTTCAATTTCTAAAGGTATTCCTATTCCTGTTGACATTCTCCTAGCTAAGAGCCTTTGTCGTTTGGTTTAGGGTTCCCTCTAAGCAAGGTGCCAGGGTGACCCAATACTTTTTAAAACCCGCCATTCCAAATATCAGAGCAGTCACTACTTGTCGAAAAATTTTAATGCCTTCGGCTCTTGTCCTTATACGCTCTTCTATGTTTGGGAAGCGGTAATTAGTTAGTTCCTTTTGTAGTTTATGATAACCAAAAATTTAAGTTTGAATTCTTCCTTGGCAATCACGGTGCAGCTGCGTTATTCGAGAGCTCATTGAAGTTGTCATCTCTAAAGATGGACAAAAGAGAAGAGAACTATTCTTAGGACGGTCTTGAACGTAACTGTATGGACATGCGCTCTTTTTCCACGTCATCGCACCCTCTGCCCTCGACCTTGAGCGACCTCATTGGAATCATTTTGTTTTCCTTTCTCACCTCCCCCCGACTTCTTGCTTATCAATGCGGTGTCGATAGTCGGAGAAACCAATTTTTCCGGTCCGTATCCGAAATAAAACGCCATCGCAACTGATTGATCGATGGCACCATCCATTCAAACCTCTTCGGCCCCCACTCCTTTTCATCACTCTTCCTCTCACACCCGCACATCGCCCGTTTGCGTCGTTTGTCAAAATTCGGAGCTTATATACGTGGCCGGGCATTTACGAGGGATTTGCGAACAAGCTGGTCCGAGGCATTTGGTCCCTGTCGGAAACAGTGGGAAAGAAGGTTGAGCGAACATGAAGGAATAAAGAGGAAAAGTCATAAATTGTAAGACGGATGTATTTAACGATAAAGGCTTAGGATTGGAGGCTATTTTTGATGATGGAATAAATCGAAAAATGTGGAGCAATGTTCTGATTACAGTGGTGTTTCGGCTAAATAGTAGCCCCAGCAACGGATTTTTCCAAGTTTTTCGGACGAGTGAATTATTACTAATAAGGCCAATGAAGCTCTTGATGGACGCGCGCGCGAAATGTTGGAATTTTTCTCAATACTCCCAAGGAAAATTATGCAAAATTGCTTTCCATGACTCGCTTGATTATCCTAATACCTACAACGAGTCAAAGAATTTGATGATTTTTGGTGATGTTTATGTGTCATGAGTGTATGAGTTTATTACAGGAGCGCATCCAAAATTTTCTCTTTGGGGCTAAACTTGAGTATTGTGACTAATAATCTATTGAACTCCTTCGAATTTACAAAGTAATGTGGTATAATTTATTCTTATCATAAGAAAGCAGAAGTATGAGATAGTTTGTCCTTCCTTTCCCCATTACCCAGTATGTTATGAAACAAGCTCATTCAATTGTAGTGCAAACACCCAATGAATTTGTGTGCCCAAAAGCAGTCAACATGGATAATTACAGCGGAAGCCTTCGTTCCAGATTTATTAATTTAAAGTTAAATTTATTTGCTATTAACGTAATATTGCTCAATTTATGTTTACAATCGAAAACAATGCATACACAGATATTACACTGATAGATAGTATAGTTACATACACTGATACTAATGTAAATTTTAGATAGAGAATATCAGAATACAAAAGTTGGATTTAAATAGTTTCTTATCTCTAATTTTATTCTTCAAACTTCCCAACTAGAAAGCCGGTTGATAAGCACTTTCACGATAGTGTAGCTTGAGAAAGCTATTGTTCAAGAGCAATATTTACTTCCAATTTTGTATCATAAATGTGCTTTATTTTCCAAAATATTTAATACTCCTGATGATTTCGTAGCAAAATATTAAAAATTCCCTTTAAAACCTCGTGCCCCATCCAATCAACTTGAATTTGTACTAAACGTAATATGGTTTAGAGCAGTGTTTCCGACTAATGAGAAATGAACTCGTATAACTGATTGGTATAGTTAAATATTTTATATTGAGCGTATCAGTGAAACTATTGGAAGATTTAATCAAGTAAAGTTTTAGAAAAATAAAGAGCAGAGCGAATAAAATAGAAATACATTAACCTGCTCGAGTTACAGCATACATGTTTGTAAGTCCCGCTGGTTGGATTTTTTTTTAACCGGTGCACCGGTTGAAAAAAAAACTGACTTAGGCTTCCGTGAATGTCTAGTTAATTTTGCTGTAGTGGAAACAAAGTGGAACACAAAGTGGAATTTTGCTGTAGTGGAACAAAGACTGCTCAAACACAAGAAGAGGAGAGCAGAGGTGGATTCTTTCGCTCTAAGTAATTCGAAAGGAATGAAAAATTCCATACAAGACTAATAGGAGCAATTCAACCTGTATTATTCCGAGAAAACTGTTAGAAAAGAATAGTCCAAACTCTCGGTTTACTTTCCGAATAAGCGTATTGCGGTTCAGATGAATTAAAGTAATGTGCTAGCTAGCTCAAGCCATCTATAAATCCCTCAAAATACTAAATTAATAATGAGGAAACATACAAACACAGTCCTTCGTATTTTCCACACATTTATTTCAAACTTTTGAAGATCTGAAATATATTTGCTGGAAATATGAATAACTGTTTTCGTAAGTTTTAAAGATAGTGTTCCATAAATTAAGGTCAGAACATTTCGAGTTCTTTTCAAATGTATTTCTTACTGTCCCGGAAAATTCTCGTCCATCGAAATCAGCAAAGCAAAATCAGGGAATATCAAACCAGTAGTTTGAGAGAAACGAAGAATTTTTTAAAACGTTTCGGGAATGGAAGGATGAATTGTTGCTTTTAGAAATTATA
Source organism: Ladona fulva (assembly GCA_000376725.2). Lineage (NCBI taxonomy): Eukaryota > Metazoa > Arthropoda > Insecta > Odonata > Libellulidae > Ladona > Ladona fulva. The sequence continues at coordinate 379,896 of KZ308116.1, read as the reverse complement.
CTCCGCCGTTTCTGATTCTGCGAAAGGAAACGGGTCTTTAAAACGCACTCACTCATCCGATTCGATTTGTTCGAATTCGATCGGACATCAATTTTTCCTCGTCACTCTCCCTTCCCATCTCCTCAGCCATTTCCCTCGTATTCCCCCGAATGATGACCCCTAAACACCTTTTCCCTTCCCGCCACCCTCACCTCACCTCCCTCACCTTGATTTTTATTATTTCGTCGCATCCGATACGCTACCAGAGGCGGGGTCGGCACCGAGTGTTAATGGCCCTTACCTCCGTTTAACGCATTAGCGTTCGCGGATAAAAATAAGTCCATTTGAAAGTTTTTCCCTTCCCACCCGCTCGCTCCAAACCTCGATACGCCTCTCCATCTCTACGAATTAAAAAAACTCTTTCCTTCACTTTCCAACTCTCCTCCATTTTCGTCGCCGGAAAACGAAGCAATTTATTGTTCCGTGGAAAATCTGTCACTCCGCTCGGAAACATTTGCTCTGGGCGACTTGAGGCGAGGGCGGAGAAAATGCGAGCAAAAAAAGATGGAGAAAAAATTTCGCAAGGGATTCCACTGCTTTTGGATGGGATCATGTAAATTCGCATTTCCCGCCTCTCGGAGATTTCGCGATCGCGTGCCAACGGAGGAATCGCGCATTTTTTTAATTCGCTTTCGCGCTTAAAAACTCTTGCTTTTTCCGTATTTGCTCTCTCCCCTTCCCTCGCCCTCCACATTCGCGTTTTCTCTCTGCTCGTTTTGCGTGCTAGGAAAGTGTATAATGCGGAGAAAATTTGGTCGCGTATCAGGCTCACATTTCAAGTTTTCAAGTAAAAAGAAATTTCTCTCGTAAAATCTACCTCCCGCTACTTGCGAGAGTGGCTAGGTTTTTTAATTTAATTATTTTTAATTATCTACTTTTACTCTCTCTGTAAGCAAGCCGAGTAAATATACACATTAAATTGGCTAATACTTTGGTATCATGCATATTTTGATATACAGCAGTAACATGCATATTTTGATATATAGTAGTACTCGGATAACGAATAGGTATTCGGCTAAGAATGTTTTTGGCGATTCTCTCGCTTTAAGCTTACAGCAGAACAAGCCAAAAATTCATGAATGACTAAATCATAATCGTTACTGCTTGTTCTCGCTGGGTAGAAAGGAAAATTCTTAATTTCCTAGTAGTGTATAGAACGCGTTTTAAGATTTCGCAGCTTCTGGAAAATAGCATGTCAGGTAAGCAGGGTTATAATGGAGATATCTTCACTAAGCGAAGAATCTTTTTACTAGACGATGAGTGAAAATTGGCCATATGAGGGACATCTATGTTACTGTCGTCGAATAATTCGGCAATCATTCAAACAAATAATATCATACGTCAAATACTGTTATATTAAAATATACATTACATGCCCTCTTACATGTGTTTAATTCATTTAGAATGTATCATTCATTCATAATACTTATTCTTTAAAACACTAACTCTTACAGTGATGACTGCATTATCAACTTCTCAATTCGTATCGCGTTTAAATTACTTAATATTGAAAAGAGCTACTCCCAGTGTTATGCAAACACTTATTTATACTCTTGTGACATATTTCGTTTTCCTTTTCTTTCGTTTTTCATAAGTTTGTCCGTTGATACTAAAATTTTTGAGGAAATAGCATTTTCAGCATTTCTATCCAATCCTGATTGGCAATGCTCCGTTTTCAAGGAAATAAGGCCTTGTTATAAGACATTTATGAATAGGAAAACATAAGTTTCCACAGGATGTTGGTAATTTTTACTCTTACAATAGTTTGGTTCCTATATTTTATAGGAATATTTGTGACCATGTTTCAGTTTTAAACATTGCAAATTTATGTTCTCTTTTTTTTACTTTTCAAACTCAGTTTTTCCTGCTTGTCTCTACCTCATCCCCTTCTATGTTATTACATTTCTTTCTACATTTTCCTCTCCTTCTATTTTCACTGTCCTCCGATTTCTTTATATATCATCATTCTTTTATCAGTCCGCAATGCTCCATGAATATTTTGCTCTCAATTTCCATCCCTGCGGATCCTTTTCTGATCATCTCGCTCCTCTTTTTAACCCACGTTTCCCATCACGAGAGCACGCTTTCATAGTGATAGAACTCGCACGATTACGACTTTTTTCCGCCGCTTTTTCCGCTCGCCAAATGTAACAGCCCAATAAATATTAATGTCGGGCTAATATTTTTCCGAAATTTCGCTCTTTGTTCCATATAATCCAATCGCTAATTTATGGGAAGAGAGCACAAACGAAAAAATCGTTTTTTGCCGTATCTGCGCGAGGAAAAAACCGACTTGATTAATTTTTGATTCCATCCCTATCCTGATTCCTCCTTCCTTGCCGCGTCGCCACCCACAGTCCCACTCCACTCCTTTCCCACATCTCTTTCCGTAACGTGAAAAAACCGTCTCTACTAGATACTCGCGGTGGTTGACTCCCGATTGGTGCATTTTGGTAATGCGACATGAGCGTTGTTTTTCGCCCCTTCGTTTCATTAATTTTACCAGTAAGATTTCAAAATTAAGTAACTTATAAATACTCATTATTTAAGTAAATTTTCATCAACGGAAGGAGGATTGCTGTATTTAATTTTATCTCGATTTTCCCAGTCGGAAATCAGTTAGCTGAAGATAAATATGGTGGAAGTATTTCCTTTGTTAGAATTCTCTTAGATTTCCTTGTTTTTGACGCTTAGAAAAGCGCTGAGATAGCGTTGAAAGAGTTTATAATGGGTTTAGGGCCATTAGAAAAAGTTCAGGGCGCTCAGAAAGCGTAGAAATCGCTTACATAGTTGAAAGATGCTTACCAAATATACATATTGGTTTTTCAAATTAAATTCACCCTTTTGCAAATGAAATTTCTAGGACAATTACTTCTAATTTAAATGGATAAAAGCAACAGTTTGTACGGAACTCGCTTACTTTACGGTGTGTTGAATTACTTTGTCCGCTTAGTTTATGATGAGTCCGCTTTGTTTCTGATCAGTTTGTTTCGACGTGCAACTTTTACAGGGTTGCGGAGTGATTTAATTGCGACCCGAATTAATACGGGCATTAATTATGTTTCTAATTTGTTTCAGGTGAGTTGCGTTGGCATGAGGCGTCACCGGAGTCTCGAAGGCCACGGGCTTTTTTGAGGAACCCCGGTGACCGTAAGGGAATCGGAGAGCTTCCTCGCCGAGGATGTGCCTTAAATTGGTAATAGGGCATTCATCTGCATCTCCCCGTCATCAGTCTCCGCCTTTTTTTTCTAACCGTCGCGATTAAATTTAACGACGAATCGGTCATCCACTCAGAATAAGCACAAGGCGAGTAATTGTGGCGTCGTAACATGTTGCCGGAACTTCAGATTCCAGGCTCGCGCATAATTTTTCTCCACCGAACCACTAATGAATTCGCTAATAGCCTCGCCTTATTCGAAATTGAATTAAAACACTCTTAGGCAGATGAGGTTAATCTTTTCCGCCCGTTTGAAAAGTGTGCTGGTTTGTTCTCATTTTTTGTGTCGAGTTCCATCGTGCCCCTACCATGATACATAGGGAGTCGATAAGCGTCCCCTGAAATATTATGAAAATTGACATATCATGATTTTCGATTCTGAGTCGTGTTGAAACATATTTGAAACTTAGTAGCTAATTGCTTTGCGTGTAGATGTAGAAATTGCATCGACTTTCTTTGGCTTTTCTTATTTATTCGATAAAAACTTCTAATACTTTAGCGCACCAAAAATACAAATTAATACAGGTTTCCCGTTAATATTTCCAAATATTGGAATTCATAATTCCAAAGAATGTTAGGCAATTTACAATGTTTTATTGGTGCCGTGACATCCAAAGGTCATTTTCAGAATGTTAGCAAAATTACTTAAAGTTTCTTAAAAAGTTTTTTTCAAAAGTTATTTCTTCAAAAGTTTTTTAAAAAGTTGAACTCTTTTGGTTTCTTCTTACTTTTTTTTTCTTACGTCTTTCTCCCTTAGGAATGTATGTTTTTAGGAATGTATGTGACGTTTTTCCATCCAGATTATTCATTAATTTTCCTAATAGGCAAGTAATTGCAGGGCAAGGATGTTATCTCAGTTCCTCTTCCAATTTAGTAAAAGGTTTTCCAAAATTATAATTCCGGTATCTTCGGTTGAATGAATCGTCGCTATCGTGAGAGAAAAAGTTGCGGTGTGGCACCTGAGCGAAAGTCTGCTGATCGTTTCTACATCGTGTAATTATTAACTGGAGTGACTAAAAATATAAGCCTACTAGCAAGAATACTTGTCGTGGTAAAAGCCAATACTGAGCCGAAATTGGTAATCGATAAATTTATTTTATAATAATAATAATAATAAAACGACTTTATTTCAGGGCGAGATTGAGACTAGTAAGTCTCTTCTTACATTTAGTGGCACAAAGAAATCGCGAATGCAAATGGAGTAATAATTTAGGATAAATCTTCCCCGTAAACTTTACCTGGTCGATAAAGTAACAATTAAGGTGATATAGTATATTCTTTATGGCTAAACGAATATTTAGTATATTATACATTTTCCTCTTTAATATTTTACAGAAGACTGGTTTGATGTACACATAAAACCGTTGGGTTTTACAACTCTTCTTTCCTTTCAAATCCACATAATATTCCTTTATGGCGCTTTACTGAAATTGACGCTAGAATTCTCATGATTCTCTGAAATGAATATGAATAGTAATTAGTATAAAAATTCATATTAGTATTAGCATAGCAGAAAATTAATTTCTGTTATCATGTTTATGAATCAGTCGTTTTTCTTTGTGACGGACGAGAATAGTTTCACGTTGCTCGACTCATCACTATGCACTATACCCACTGATGTGCAGATTAGAATGAGATTATAGTGAGCAGATAATTAATCTTGACTAATTTTGAATTTCGCCAACATTATTCCGTTCCTGATCATGTGGATGCGAGTATGGGAAATTTCATTCGTACTTGAATTGAAATCTATATGTTTTCGTTTGACGATCACATTTTTCCAAACGAAGTAGCACCATTCCTCAAACGTAAGATTTAAGTAATATGACTTACATTTATAAGCATTATTATAACATTATAAAAACGCGCTTTTTCTGTTACTAAAAGTTAATAGATGCGATGTAGCTTAACTTTGTGGAACGCCATAGAGATTAAAAATAAAAATACTTCGTTGTTTCCTCAAGAGTTTCACTCACGCCCAATTTGGACTCTCATCTCGGGACTCGGGACATTCATTTCGAGAATTATCATCCTATGTCTCGCGAGAGTCGAAACCTGTCGCAAGAAAAAAATATTGTGGAAAATGCGAAGTATTTTTGTTCGTTTCTCTTCTACTAAAAGTTAGTCTCTGAATGTCGCTCCCAACAATGGTCATCAATTTCTTCCGCTGTCGGAACGTCTCGAAATGCGTTCTCACTTAATGTTCTAAAAATATCCGATTTTTATTCGTAACTGAAATGAAAATGGACTCTAAACCCAATAAATATATAAATACAATTTATTTTCTAATGCTTTTATTCAAAACAAGTATGACATCGTATATATGCATATCTTTGTATATTTTTAAACCAATTAAATTATATCATCATCAGCCGTTTTCTTTCCGGTCGGTTGTAGGACTACCCAACTGTTCTCCAATGCTCTCTGAGCTTCTCGTTGCCAAGCTGTGCATTGGCACCTGACGATGTCTTTTCCGTCTGTCCATTGGTCTTCTCCTTGGTCTCTTCCTCATCTCTTGGAAACCTATAAAAATAAATATGCTTAGACATTAATTCGTGGAAAGCCATCACAGAAGAGAAAGGAAACTATGCTAAAACTTTTCGCAACCGATTGTCAATAAAAACGTGTGAATAAATTACTGTTTCCTTTCTCTTGGAGATCTGCTTAACTATGCTTATATCCAAAGATTGGTATCTCTTCTTGCCTCATGACCAGCCCATATCCATCTCAGTGACTTCATTTCTGTATAATGTTTATAACACTCCCCCTAATCATCTTCGCCCAGGCGTTGGGTTTTAAATATCACTTTTTAACTATGCAACCATAACATTTAAGGTCATTCTAGCCATTCCTAATCTAGAAATATATATTTGGAAAGGAAGAAACGTGAGAAATATTTTTGTGATATTTTTTGAAATCACATCCCGAAAACATGCACGGCAGATGATCGCTTATTTGTTGATCTTTGCAGCTACATGTGTACCTCATAAATTATGCCTGAATCAAAACGCTTCGTACCCACTATAAAATCCTCTCTCAATCACCTAGAATGGTGTACTCTTGAAAAAGAACTATTTGTGCATGAACAGAGTGGCAAAAAGTGGGTTTCAGGATAAGGTTTTTAATTTTAAGTGGATATATGTTTCATCTCCGATTATTGAAAGTTTCTTACGTTGTGTGAGAGTTTCTTTATTGCTTTCTTTTTCGTAATCTTCTCTTTTGCCTAGATATAAGCCAAAAATAAAAAAGAAAGTCAAACATTCTGTTTATTCTGAAGTCGGTTCAAAGAATCAGTTCCGAGCTAAATTAGTCTACCATTATTTTCTCTACCTGTGGTGAAAATTATTCGGTGATCTTTCCTTGAGAAAATTCCACTAAGTCACGCTTTATCATATTAATTATATCATTATTTTCTTCGTTAACATTAACGATACCACAGAAGATATTTAAAATTAGCTGCTACTTGTGCTTTTATTTTCACAAGGATTAACAAGGGCTTAAAGACAAAATGTCTAAATAAATTATTTGGGGTTTCCTGGCGCGCCCCTTTACGTGCCAAGTTTAATACCTTTTTCCTATCTTTTCAGTTTCCGATTCTGCGAACTTTCAAAAGAGAGCTTTCAAAAGTCCCTCAAAACACGTTAAAATTTGAAATCCACCGATAAGACTCGCTTTGGCCGGTTATGGTTTTCTTAACTCAAAAGAGAGATGCAGATGTGGTTGAAACTCGTTATTTTTTTAATTACAAGAATAGCAATTGAGGAGGCCATAACACTCTCCTTTTTGAATAGTTTAGTCGAGAACTTGTGAAGTAACTATTCGTTAGCCTAATTCTCTCTCTGAATCACGGCGAGCCAACTCGGGAACTCATTATCACTTCGAAAGTGTTACAAAAAACAAAACCGATTGGACCGAACGTTTCGTGTCAAGATAACTCAACTCTTACCCTGTAATTTAGCCCTAAATTTTAGAAATGGGACCGGCAACCCAACTCCAAACGGTGCAACACGAATTTCTAGTGTCATCTGCTAAACGAGGGCGATTCTTTTCTTTTACTCCGGCAATCGCTCTATACTGACCGCCCAGCCACGCCTCTAACCCATAAAAAAATCGATTTTGGAAGTAAAACATACCTTACGTTGAAGATCATGCGAAGGGTTTATCTCCTAAAAGACACAAGGTTTTAAATTAAGACCACCGTATACTCTTATAATGATAATAATAATAGTAAAACGTCTTTATTAAGGCGAGATTGAGATTATATCTCACCTGTTCCATCTAATCCATCGTAATTTTAGTGCAGTTATTTATTTGAAAGATATTGAGAAAATATAAGAAAGGATGTGAATGTAAAAATCTAAGGGACCATCCAGCGAAATTTGTCCAAAGTAGGAAAACTTCCAGTGAGAAGGAGAGTATTAAAAAAAACCTGCGTAAACCAACGAGTAGTGTAAGCTAAAAGACGTGGAAAAACACAAAAAAGCATTCAATATATATTCAATTGGTGGTTCAATAATAAATATATATTCAATTGGTGAATACAACAACATGCAAAGTCAAGTAAATACATAAAAATAAGTTAACGGTGAATTAGACAAATAAAGGTGGTCAATTAAATACATGAAAATGCAGTGAATACATACAAAGGTGGTATGAAACGCTCATAACAACGAAAACCCACAATAATACCTTAAGAATAATAGCCTTGAACATGGGTAAATATTTGGTGACTGATATTCGTGAAAATAAATAATCACAAAATAGAGGACATTTAAGAGAATGGTCTAAACATATTTTCCATTAAGAGGAATATCAATAATATACGTTGTTTCCTACATACCCTAAGGTATGGGAGAAAACTTTCTGTTCGTTTGTGACTTTTTCCACTTGTCCGGTTCTCGATGAGGAATATAATCGAGACGGCAGGCGCAGTATCAGTCAAACACGGATGATTTCAGTGGACCCAGGAGATGTCGAGAGAGAGGCCAGAGCGAGATAGTGGAAGCCATTGTATAAGTAACTTGGATTCATGACAGCTGATATAGCGTTTTGTTGTATTCGCTCCCCTATCTTGTTGCATATTGACGCATTGCGCTGTTGATTTACTCGTATAACCGTCGGAGTACTCCTGGCGTTCGTATTGACGTAATTTTGCGATGATTGTTTGCAACATATACATTATGTAGCCACGTATTGATCGCGCCGCTATTTTTGTCAAAGTCGGATGAGAATGCACTGTGTACTTCGCAGCTGCGATGCCTTTGCAGAAAACTGATGTTAGTCTTTTTTGCCTTTGTGTGTAATTGTTTTTTCATTTTCTATTTTACGCATTGCTTTGCTTAAAGGTTCATCAGGTGGCAGCCTTATGTCAATATACCGTATCAAACATAACTTATACATTCATTACTTTCAAGCTACCTAGTATCATCTTTGTTAAGGATGTATTATTAATAACGTATATAAACATGTATAACACAATCGTATTAAACCTTTCACTATCTACTTTATTACATACATCTATAGAGGTAAGCATAGTCCATGGCCTATATCACCCAATATACATTTTATTTTTACAGACTTTTCGTAATTACATTTAGAAAATTTACGATTATTTCTCATGCTCATGGAAATTCCTGTGGATGTTATTACTTTCCATAACTTTACGGAACCTCGGTTCACTGAAAATAATCGACAAAGGAAAGAACGCTTAACTTCACAAGTTGCACCTATGCGGAATCCGAGCTATTTTTGTTCTCACCAGTGCGATTTTCTGCGTCATAGTTTATTATTGTTAGGATACGATTGCATTTATATATTATTGTCTTCACAAGTTGCACCTATGCGGAATCCGAGCTATTTTTGTTCCCATCAGTGCGATTTTCTGCGTCATAGTTTATTATTGTTAGGATACGATTGTATTTATATATTATTGTCATTTTTTCTTGCATTGTGTTAGAAAGATAAGTCTCAAAATATATACAGATAATTTGAATTATCCAATCACTTCGTAAAATTTAAAAACTACATCATCACCCTCCTCTATAAACTAGAGCGAACTTAACGTTATTTTAATTTTTTTAATTTTTTGAGAGGTTCCAAACCGGATAACCAAACCGTGCATACGGTAACATAGAGAGACTTAAAATTAAAAGAAATGTTAAATTCCTTTTATGTAATTCATTACTTGCGTTTAAGGGAAACGATTTGGGATATATTAGCGAAGTTACCGATTATAGGAGAGAAATTGACGAATGTCGTTTCGTATCGTTTATTCGCTTTCATCTTGATTCTTCGCTTAAAAATGAAAGCGGCTGATGCAGGGGTGGGGAACCTTTTTTCATCGGAAGCCCGCATATAAAACCATGAAGCCGCGCTTGAGTTGCGTGTTGCCTGCATTTTAAATAATCAGACTGAAATATCATAAAGGCAGAAAAATATGATCACCATTAAACTAAAGTTTATGGTTAACCAAGATTTAAAGAAATATGAAGTTAAATCAGATCTAAAAGGCAAAAAAAGGTTCCAATACAAGATTTTGAAAAAAAAATAATTTGCTTCAATCACTTTCCACGCCCGATTTTTACATCCCCAAAAATGTATCGATTAATTTCATTGCATTTCTACTTAATTTAAACTAAAGTCTCGAATCAAATATTTATTAAGAGAGATATGTTAGAGTTTTTCTTGTAGATAGGAATATTAAAATTACCGTACAGTGAGAATATACAGCGTAGATATTTATATTCTTTGGCGGAAACTCTTGTTAGCGGGCTTGTTGGGTTATCATTCTATGATTACAAAGGCGGGGACTTCATCGCCGCTGTTGTTGTTCCTACACTCGGTGTAATTGCCCTTTGTGATGGAATTTAGCAATTTACAAATAAATGCACATCAAGGTGCCCGTTGTTGATCATTTGCGATGCTTCTCTCTTTAATAGATAAGTGAATATAAGTTTCAAAATAATTTTTAAGATGTAGTCGTAATTAACGTTCAAAAGGATTTTGTGATACTGCGAGTGATTACGTATGTGTACTCTGTAGAAAGGTGTCTAAAGCACAAGTAAATATCCTTAATTAACGTCAGTTGGCTTGTGTTACAATATGGAAAATTTTGTATCTATGATTTAGCAGCTAAAAAATAGAAATACGTTTTTAAGCTGGTCCGATAACGGGCGTGTAACACGAATCGCGAGGAAATATCTTTGAAACACTCGTAATTATCTGCAACAGATACGCGATTGTAAACTAAACAGGTTTATCTCTTAGTTTTAACACACCCCCTCCGCGATGCGATAGGAAGCTTGCAGGGTATAAATATAGCAACTGTGTTGTAGTTTGTTAATACTGCAAAATGTATGCCGATCACGATTTAACTATACTATCGACACCAACCTAGATTCATAGTGACTCCAGACCTACCATTAGAATTAAGTTTTGGAGTTGGTGCAATTCTCCCTTTGAAATTTCCAGAGCTTTGGGCTACCACTGAAGCGAAACCGTCCCCTAACACATCTTTCAGTGGTAGAACAAGCCATGTTAAGGCTTGCGAGGCAGAGTTAATGACGTCATGTCCCTGCATGATGTTCCAGAATTGGTCTCCATTACGCTTACAACGGAAATGATTGATTTGAAAGGGATGGTATAATTGCTCTTATTAAGAAAAGGAGGAAAATAACACAGCAAATACATCCCGAAAACTGTTCTTTTTTATCGATAAGAGACTCATTACGTATCTTATATTACACATTGCGAAAATGGCTGGGAAAACGGCAATATCTCGGTTGACTTTGCAAACGAAAATTTTGTCGCAGTCAACGGACTTGGTTAGAAATACCTCTGCTAGTACATCTTTCGGTGAATGCCAAATTCTGTACATCAGTCCAAATATCATAAATAAGATTCAATACAAAGGTCTTATTAGGCCAAATTGGGGCCAGAAAGTCACACCTGTCATTCAACCCATTGTCTGAACGTGATATAATACAAATATAATGTATTCAGATTTTAACCAAAAATATATACTGCAATGGATTCAGATTTTAAACGAGTAAGTTGGCAGTAGAAAGGAGAGAACGGTTTCGTGGAGCGAAAAAAAAAAGAGATGACCTCAACATTGGGGTAGTGCCGATTTTTACTTATAGATGAGTATGGAAGTTTCTAGCAGTGATTAAACCTATTTCGGTTTTAAGAGCACATGATAATTCACAATAATTCCAAGGAAGAATTTGGCGAACTGTAATAAAATCCCAAACGCATTATCTTCTATAGACGAGTTATTACTGAATTATCTTACACTGACATTTTGGGATTTCGCTGATTGCTCTAGATTGCTGCTCTCCTTCGCATTGTTAACTAAAATCAAACTTTATTCTGAATATAAGAGCTTTCTTGATCAAAAGATGCAATTTTTTTTAGTAATTTAGCTTTCTTACCTTCCTGCGTATCAGTACCAGATTTTGAAGTGACATTATGTCTATCGTTTTTAAAGAAATGCATATATAAATGGAGTGTAGTACGGGTTTAGACTTTATCAAGGAGATGGGTACAAAAATCAGTGCCGAAATATCCCCATCAGTGTGGTCGGCAGGAGATGGCTCGAAAGCCGGGAAAACCGGAGCCGTGTTCCCCGTGTCCGTTTTGATAAAAGGCGGGACATTTTCGTACTCGAAAGTTCATGACATGCGCCGTACGATCGGAAAAAAAGAGAGCGCAGAGATTCGGAAAGAGAGGAGTGGGTTTGTTGTCATCCAGAGGCTGGCGATTTAATTGGCGGGATTTTTCGAAACGGTTAATTCTCGACTCAGCCCGAAGAGTGCGCGTGTGTCAACGGCCGAACTTCAACATCAGACGCTGAATTTCTGCTCCATTAAATGCCTGGATGTATCAGATCAGTGCTTTATTTATTTCAGAAGAACTGTCGGAGTGTAACCGAATCGGGATGTTATTCCAATACGCTCTGCCATCTCCATGTGTCCTACGTCTTTTTTATTCCGAAAAGTACTTTTTCCGGTTTTTATTGATTTGGAGTAAGTCGAAAGAATTGGGACAAAAGGCAGATTGTTTTAACGTTTATGATAACAGATTGGCACACATGTAATTTTATGGCGTTAATAATAATAATCGACTGAAAGTCTTGTTGGGTTAAAAGGAGGAGATTTTAGCTAATACGCAACGCTTGCGTTAATGGACAAATTACGGGACAAAATATATAATAATTACCCTATTAACTGATGATGGTGCTCATAATCTGAATTATAAATGCCAATTGGTACGAAAAAACTGAAAAATGAAAGTACCAAGTTGATTGCTGGCGTAATAATTGATATATCCTGTTGCTCGTAAGTAAATATGCTGGGAGTTATTAAAGATCATTATTCCTTTCGCACTATCGATCGAAATCGAGAAAAGTTTTGCGCAGCTCTTACTAACGGAGATCTTATTCTAGGCCAAAAAGGCCCTCACTTAATTTTTGACTGAAACGTGCTAATGATCACTGCAGATGAAAGTCCATGCACTGTTCTTTGTTAAAATTCACAGTGCCTGTATTTGGGTATAGAGAATTTCGGAAAGAATATATATTCCGTACGATATTATAATATAACACGATCACGCAGTGTGGAAGAAAGGACTTAGAAGAGGTTAATGCGCATGAAATTGAAAGACATTAAGGATTATGAAATAGCTTGTAGAATTTAAGATTTAAATACTGCGATGACAAAAATATTAGCTCAATCACAAATAAAATTACTGGGTCTGAAGAAGAATTTTTTATTAAATTTTAGCTTCTAAGTATCTCATTGGATGTTAATAATGAAAGATGTACCTAATAATTGTTGAATTGGAATCGGAATTTTTTGGCCTAAGATTAATCTTTCATAGTCATAGTAAATCGCCACTGATAATATTTTCCGCCTTGTCGAGTATTATTCAGAGGGACCCTATTTTCTTCTTTAGCAAATTAATAAAAAATTTCCTTCCATGCAGACTCTATTATTAGTTAGACATTTATAAAAATATAGATTTAACAATTTATTTTGAAGAAAATTTTTGAAGTTTCTTGGCGCTTACGCTGTTATAGTTCCCAGATAACAGTGTCTTCTCAGTCTGAATTAAATTGTAGATTTATATCTAATAGCAGCTATATTTCTAGCTTTCTCACCCGCTGTAATTAGATTCAGCTATAGAGGATTTTATCAGTTATGGTAGACGAACCTCGAAATTAATAACAGACAAAATTGAGGTTCCTTAATACTGCAATTTTCAAATTCTCATCTATATTTAAATTTTAAAAAATGTTATAGGTCTTTTCATCTAACCGATAAATAAGCTTTTAGTTATTTAATTTCGATTTTGCTCATTCGAAAATTTTTAACATCATAAATTTTGGACAGCGATCGCTTCGCAAAGTAATTACTCGTAGAAATCTCACCATTCTCATTGTATTAGTTATGAATTTTTATCATCACTTGATCGAAAAGATAAATCTTCCAGAAGTTCACAGAAAACTGCACTGAACTATCTCTCGGTTTATGCATAGATTCTATTCTTTCAGCATGCAGGAAGAGGAATGGGATATCCCAGAGATGCGTAATCGCTTTCGGGGTTCGATTCGCTGGGCCACGGGACGCGCGTCCTTCCGCACCACCGTATGCCTTGTCACCCACCGATAAGCAGCGGTTGACAGTAAGCAACGATGCAGGTTGCCTCCGTCCATAGATGTAAAATCATATAATCGCACTTGGCGGTAACTAAACCGCATATTGCGAAGAGGAATAAAACCTGGCAGATATCAATGCTTGCAGTTATTGTTTTCCAACCCGAGCTAATGCAAAACATCGCTCATTTACTAACAGGAGAAATAATTCAGAGGCTCAGTCAAGCAGCGCGAGACCATCGGGTAACTAAGTATAAATCTAAACGCGGACGCACACATTTTTTTCGTCAGATCGATCAAAGGACCCGTGTTGAAAAAAGCGCGACGATGCTGCCATCTTTCATCATTTTTTCTCGTCCCCATAATCGCGCGTGGAAATTTGACGTGTCTCGTTATGCAAATAAGAGTCCCTAAAATGGAGTGTGGAGAAACCGATTTCGAAGCATTGCTTTTTGCAAGTTTTAATTGAAAAACTCTTCGGTCGCGGGTATTTTTCTCTGTTAACGGAATCGTTTAGAGGAGCGGATTGCCCCATGAATATGAAAATTAACAAAAATCTCGGGGCGCAAATGTGATTACTTTTAAAATGAAAATTATTCTAATGTAAATTCCTTCCCTAATGGGATCCCCTATATGCAGGAAAAAAGGGCTCGCTCAAGTAACTCCGTGTGTATTTTTTCCCTTCTCTAGTGGCGTTGCGTTAATTAAAAAATATCGCTCTTCGGAAACATAGAAGTTTCTTGTTCAACGGAAATACTGCAAACTTTTTCAATTTTTCATCCGCGGTTCTGGAGTTTATTTGGAATGACACGAGGATGGCATTTATGATTACTCGATAATTAAAGTCCATTTTTGACGCGCCTGATGATCAAACCTTTTTAATTCACATGTGTTTCCTCAATTATCTCCAAATAGGTCATTAGGAGGGAGTGCTTCATTTCGTCCAGTGACTGCGGGCTGCTGAAATTCGGCGCGTACTTGTTATTCCGCAGCGCGAAAACGTTCTCCATCGGATAGCTCAGTTTATTAACGATAGTATTTGCATTTTATGTTATCCAAAAACAGAAACGCGTCGATAGTACGTGGATTTTATCGCCGAAAAGTATTTGAATCATGCTGTGCGTAAACGTCAAACCGAACCGGAGGTATTGGAATTGCAACCTGTTGTTTCTTATTAAATGTGTATTTGGATGGATTCAATTCGGATATTATTCCAGATCTTAGTGTAATCAGGAATGTATTTAGGTTAGAGAGATCGTTTTCAACTCCCGACTCATAAAATGGTTAAGGTGTCACGTAATCCGGGAATTTCTACTTGGCGTATTCTCATCCTCTTTTCAGAATGAAGTGACTTTTTATGATTTTCTGTGGCATTTCTCATATTTGAACGAGCCTTCAACATGGGTCAAGATTGAGCCATTACTTTGAATACTTAAATGTTTGAATCTTTCATAGTTTTTAATGTATATATTCATTGAGAATACCCTACGTAGCTGATCACTGACACAAATAATACAAAAAAATATTAGTACTATTCGAGAGGTTTCTTTGTGGTCATCCAGAATTGTGGGGAAAATGTACGTAATAATAATAATAATACGAAATAATAACTAATAGAATGACTCTCTACTATATAAATTCGTACGTACTTTAGAAAGGGAATCTTTTTTTAATTGACAATAAGATTGGGTCTTCTAGCATGAAATATATAGAATAAAGCCATTTTTTTATGTGAGGCAGTAGTGAATAGAATTAGCTGTGAATAGTATACGTCGCGAAATAATTTAACGATATACTTTTCCGTTCTGTATACAATTTCCAAGGTTTTCTAAGTTTTAATAAAATTGTTATTATTTATTTAATTTCAGCTAATTGTGCCATTTTTGGCATCAATCCTAATGAGGGATTAACCCCAATGAGATATTAGAAAAAGATTCTTAAATTCCGAAGTAATAATATAGGAATTCCTTGCCATAGATTAATTTCCTGGCCATTCTCTAGCATCGCGCGCATTTTGCTTTATTAACCTATTATTAATCGCCTAGAAGGACGCCCAGTGTGCACCATCATTGAGAAGTCTGTTATTAATTATTCATAAAATAATTGGATTAATCCTACGCATATAAGTGCACATAGATGACACGCTGTTAGGTTTCCAGGGTAATGACTCGGTTTCCAATAAACGAGATTTAGACAGTCAAAACAGTTATTAGCGGTAGTCAACTGCAAACTTGCGACCACTGAAAGCTCTGTAATAGATGCAGTGATAATACTTCGATTAAACCTTTATATTCATAAATCTACATCACAACGGACCGATGTTACTCGTACAATATTCACGCTTCATGAGTTTTAGACCGCAGCTCGTGTGTTTATGATCCACGTCCATAATGTTAATTAACATGTTTCATCAAACGACGTTTTTGAAAATTGCCATCTTCAGGAAATGAGGGGTAATGTTCCGTTCATGCTGCGAATCATTTTTGCGTAATCTACGATTAACTTTCTGTGCTGGCAACGACTCGATAAAATACTATTTTTTGCTGTTAGATAACGCCGTACTTTACGATCCTTTTCGGAGGAAAACGCTTCGTTGGCATGGCACTCTTGAAAAGGGTTTGGGGTCTACTCCAGCTAGCTTTTTACCATCGCGTGGTAAAGATTTTTTCTCAAACAAAAACAGAAAATAGCATCTTTTGTCCGTGCAACCATTATCAGCTTATTCGGCGTTTCTTTTCGCCTCAGTCGGTCAAGCGTCACATGCATGCACAACTGTTCTCCAGCATGCCTCAGTCTTTTTTGTTTGGGGATAATTCTTCTGTTTTCGGACCCACCACGTTCTAATCACTCCCAAGAATTAAAAGAGGACCAAAAAGAGCTAGCCTTTCCCTCTTCCTCCTCATCCAAGATAGTGACAATCGAATTTGTTTGTCCCCTCGTGACTTCCGGGTTAGCTCTCTTCGCCCTCCCTCATTCCTTCTCCGCCACTCTCTCATGCAATTCAATTAAGGAGAAGGAAGGAAACGCTAAGTAGAGTTGGAGAAGAGTGTGCCATAAGACAGAGAGGAGAGACTTGGCAATTGGATGGTGGGAGAAGGGGCATGGATTCTAGGTTTACGGTCAATCATATTTGTAACTCAGGGAAAAATTATCACATTTTTCGTATGCATGTAAAACAGGGATAGCGAACTTTTTGCTAGAAGAGTGCCCTATTTAAAAAATTGAAAGACTTACGTACCCATGAGATACATACCAGACCATAACATAAGGTGCTTTGATTATCTGTGGCAATTATGGGATTAATAAGTTCATATTGACAGAAAAACATCATTACTTACGGAATTAACTATAATTTACTTTGAAGTTTATGTTTATTAACAGAGGAATATATGAAGAGGATAAAATTGCCGGAGTTCCACATACCATTTGCCTCTATTCTGTGCACCCGTGCATAAGATTCGCCACCTCAATAAAATATGTACGTATGTACATTCAAGTGCCGAATACTCATTGCCAAAGAATTCATCGCTACAGTTTGGAAAAGGAAACAGAAATGTTTTGATCGATATTGTAATGACTAAGAATATGCAGTTTTAATTTCCACCAAAGAAGTCCTTTCTGAGGATACGATTTTAAAGTAATACGATAACTACATAAAATATGCCGATTGGATACAATTGGTTTATTATCATTATTATTATTAAAATACACCCGCTGCAGTTTGACTTGACCGCCATACAATTCATTTAAATTAATTAATCTTTACATATTAATCAATTAATGAAATAATAAATTTCAATTTGTTAGTTACATAATCATGATAAATATTGGAATTTCCATAAATTATAAATGATAATATATATGACGGATCTTCTTCTCTACGAATATGATTGAATGTTACATCTACAGACTACTTGAAACTTCAGTCAATATTATTCAGTAATTACAAGTTTTTATAAGTTAGGTATTATTTATAATACCGTGTAACTACAATTATAGTAAGTCGTATGAATCTGACTCACATCGGGAGAAAAAAGAATTTAGAGAAAAATTTCTGCTGCGAGAAAAAATGAATGGGAAACAAAACGACAGCAATGCTCCTTAGTATAGCCAGTATGGTAAAGTGACAAGTAAGAGCCATAACAAAATGCAATTATGTATTCCAAGACCAGTTTCCAAGACATTTGCAGTTCCTTATATACTCAATCTAAAAAGTGCTCACGTTGACTTCTCGGCATTTTTTCATCCTTATAAATTCTCCTACGATCTTTTCGGAGTAAATTCAAAGAAATTCTAGTCTTTTCCGATGATTGAATTATATTTTTCCAATGAATACTTTCCTATATTAACTTTTTAAAAGATTACTCTCGCCATCAAATGCGCAGGATAAGCTAGGATATCAATCACTGAATAGTAAGACCTTAACATAATGTTTTCTCATACGTACGTTTATTACCCATCTGTTCGCGCATCAAAGTGCGGAAAATGAAAATTTACCTTTTTTACACAACTTTTGAACAAAGATAAAATTTAATTTTACATATAACGCATGTTTTAGTTGGATTCTCTTACAATTTTGCTATTTTCTAAATCGATATATTGGGGCTAAGGAGGGCACCCCAAATGTTGCGCTTTCTTCGTACCGCCCTTGGAAAAGGTTAGAATATTTAAAAAATTAGAAAATTTAAAAGATTAGAAAATCACCTGCGCGATTGATTATCATGAAGGATAAAACCTAATGGCTCGATTTTGATTAATATCAATCCCCAGTTCATTGGTCTAAAATCTAATGAATATTCAGGAAACCAAGAAAAATAAGTGGAAAGTAAGAGTTTAATAAAATTGGTTTAGTTCGAAAAGAGAATAACCAAATAGCGAGGACTATTTAAAATGACGATAAGAATTTAAAAGAGATAGACGCGTGGAAGAAAGGGAATAGTCGAGAGAAATGCGAGTGAGAGAAGAAAGAGCGATGTCGAAAGATATACAGGAGGAAAGAGAGAGCGATGATAAGGGAAAAAGGGTGTCTCAAAAACGACTCGACTCCTTTTTATTATTTTCAATTCACGGGAACCCGAAGTGTGTTGTTCAAAAACCTCTGCAGAAATAGGGAGAGACTCCAATGTTTGCGGCTCCGCACTGGCGGGGACAAGGGATCGAACCTCGCTCTAGAGGAAGAGAAAGGTGGTCTGGTGCAACGGGGAGTGTGTTTCGGTAGGTGGACGGCTGGAGGGGAAGGACACAAAAGAGGAAGAGGGGAGGGGAGAGGTGTTTATGACGAAGCGGAGGAGGGTGGGGGAGGAGGGGGCGGGTGTCGAACAGGCGACAGGAGCAGGTAAGAGAGGGGTACAGACGTGGAGGGAGATGGTGGTGGTGCACGGAGACGCGTGTGCCGAGGAAGGAGAGGACGTTGGTGCTTCCAAAAGAGGGTTGCAGGGGAGAGGAAGGAAGAGAGGGAAATGGATATATATCCCTTTGACTCCCACCCCTTTTTAAAGGGAGAGCCCCCGTCCGCCCACCCCCCAGACCCGTTGACATACGTAGGTTAACCCTCGGTTCAGCAGCTCCCGTATCCCTTCATTGTGGAAGGAATGGCTCTCCAAAACGTCGAACTCGGTCCTCCCGCATGCGGGGGACCGTTGTGCAGATCCCCTTCCTCCCTGGCGCCGAGGATGGGGGCGGAGGAGGAGGCGCGAGTGGGAGAGTTTTCCGCGCTGTTGCGCCGGCGTAGGCATCCCTCCCTCTCCGGAGGGCCCTCCTCCCCCACCCGCGGCCCCATCTGAAGTCCTCGCCGCCTAATGAGGATTTGTATATTACTGCTTTCCAGTGTGCGTATGTGTGTGTGGGCGCGTGCAAGTGCGTGAGAAAGGGTGGGGATTGAGGGAGATAGGATAGGAGGGCAAAGGTAAAGGCCCCGAGGTCGCGCAATTTTGGATTGATTCCTACAACGCTGGTCCATCTGCCGTGTCCTCCTCCCTCATCCCTCCCTCTCCCATACAAACCACTCTCCACCTCCCAACCCTCCCCTACCTCCTCCCATGTTTTACCTCAGAGAACACGTTCCTCAGATTTCTTCCGAATTGCACGGGACTACATATTCATCTCTCTTCCCTTTCAAAAAATAACGCGAGCTGTTTTCTTTGCTCGGAGAGCATCTCTTTTTCTGGATGCAACTTTCCCCCGTCTTCGCCGGTCTTTTTCTCGATTTCGCTTCATCTTTCCGTCTTGCCATTATTTTTCCCTTCGCTGGCGTGTTTCCTTGCCTTTCACGGTGCATTTGTCGTTCTGTTCCGCTCTCTAAGCGGTTCAAATTTTTTCGACCTTTGTTAGGATTAAATGACGCGAGATGTCAGTCGATTCAGTGTAATTTCTCCTGCTGTGAGGGAAAATCCGTCCGTCTTTCAGCGCGAAAATTATTTCCCTCCGTTTTCCTGGATATACTTCTCTCGCATACCTTAACGAGAATATGTACGGGATTTATCGAGGAGTTCCATCAATTTTCAAAATTAATTGAAGTATTAAAGCGTTATTCTTTGAATTTGATTTAAATTTATTGTACGTGATACATAACATAACATTATTTACGACAATACTCATTTACTTTTCATGCGATAGATTTCACAACGAAATGTAGTTTTTATGTCTTATGTTACAGATGCGCTTTATAATATATGAAATTTAACCTAATATTCAGAGGGTACAAAACCGATATCGAAACAAATACCCATTGAGAATTAAACATAAAACAATTCAAATTAAGCCATATTGGTTATTATAGTCAGAAATTTAAAATATCAAATTGTTTCATTCCATTTCAGTAAAAACTTCTTGCATTTTTGAGGTGATTTCTTACGTGCCAGATAATGTTATTTTCTACACGATATGGAGCTTCCCGTTTGTCTCTGAGCGCGAGTTCCGCTTGCCGAAAGACGGCTTACGGAGTGTTTTTATACCTCTAAATGATATGCACAGTGTACCGAATAAATTATTCGAAAATGTTGAATATATCTAATAAAAAGATAAGTTATATATTTTACGTCATAGTAATTTCATCCAATATCAGAGTTAAACTTGGTAGCTTCCATTTAAAAATAATGTAATATTACTAAGTAATGGCTTCTTTCCACGGAAATATGATATTTATTCCGACTCTAACTACTTATTTAAATTGTACTCAAAAATGATACTCTTAATTTCTAGTAATGGTGCAGATATAAGTATTACAAAGTATGAGTAAACTCAGTGCTGAGTATAAGAAATAAAAGGAACTAATCGTGAATTTTATTACACTATCCATAATGAAGGCTATTTTCTACAATAGATTTTCGTAATTCGACACATATCTTCGTACTAATTTATTTTGTCGGTTAGCTAATTGTTCAAATATATTTCATAAACCAAAATTGTTTGAACATTAATATTTTATACGTAAAAATTACTAATGAGCCAGTATTTCATAAAAAGCAATAAAACTAGGGAATAATTTTGGAGGAATTTAATTCATTATTTTTACAATAATTGCATATACGAACGAATGGTGTCTATAAATGACATAATATAAAGGTAATATCTCAGATATTTTACTTCAAGAAAACCGATTGTATTGATTCTCAAATAGCGATTGCGAACTTTGAACGAGTATGGAATTATCGAGCGTTGAAGTCTCCAGAGATTTATAGCTCGTCGTCCACTTACGTTCCTTCAGAACATATCTGAAACCATCTACCGATAGAAGAACGATATATACTGTTATTCAGCTAGTTCTTTTGTTCTAATACCTTTAACTTGAAGAGGAAATAGAATCAAGATATGTGCAATGATTGGTATCTTGTCTGCTGGTGGATTTTAGCAGCCGTTTCAGTACTTACTGTGGCCAATTATGTTTCTCATTTCTGTTTCCCTCTCTATTTTCTAAATTATTGAAAGGAGAATTGTCTCAATTCAGTTACCCGAAGAAAATATATGAAAATAACCAGTGAAAGCTGAAACTGTGAAGGAAATCATTGAAAATTTGAAACAATGCACTTCGTCATTAAAGTAATTTGTTCCTTATCCGCCTGCTTAGAAATAATGACTCGGAAAAATACATTTTCCCTTCATTTTGATTGAGAAAGGAAAAGTATACGACCTAAGAACTCCTTTTCTTTCCCTTCATTAGCCGGCTTTGTTTTGGTACCGCGGTAATTATGACTACAACATCCCTAAAAATAAGCATTTGGAGCAATCCTCCCCTCACATCATGGTTCACATTGAGGGTACCTATTCTAAGGCAAGACTTTTGCCCGTTCTTTGGGCGCATTTTTTACCATCACTAAAATGTTAGTGTTTCTAGGCATTAATCCCTCTCTTTTTTAATTCCTCCTCTCGTACCCTATACCGTTTTTATCCCTCTATCTTGTATCAGTCTCCATTCTAGACGGGTAGGTGCATTGCCTCTGATGTAGACTCGCCACAAAACGCACAATATGCTCGCAATTCTAATCTTTATTCCCTCAGCTTTCTCTCTATTCTCTCTCGCATGCAATTCCCCTCGTCATTTGTTAATTTCTCGCAGTCCCTCAGCTACGCTCCTTTACCTCCCCAAGTTCCTCCTCCCGTCTATTCCATTCGTCTACACATTTTTTCGCGTCCACGCTTACGCACACACGAACGGTCCGCATTGTACCCCTCAGCATTTTTTTCAACTTCCGCTTTTAGCCTAGGCTCGCTCCTTTTTTCCCTTTGTGGTAATTTTTTCCATAAGGGGCGTTGGTACGAAATGCTTCCCGGATCTGCAAGTATGTGCACGCAAGCGCGCTCGCCAAGGCGCTCCTTTTTCCCTCAGACGTCTCTTTCCCCTCATCTCCCGAACTCGAACAAATTGGACGCGAAAAAGCCACGCTAATCGACCACAAAAATTCACTCCACCTTGGTTTATATCTCTTCCCCTCTCGCGTCCACGTCTATGTACCCTCATCGTTCCTCTGTCACTCCCATCAAAGCCTTTTCTATCATTGTTTTCTTCAATACGACACTTTTGTTTCGCGATTCCTTTTTTATTCGGAATGGGAAAAGGGACCGAATTCTTCCGAACAACTCGTCGTGAGCCCGGGCGACTGTAGTGTTTTTTCCGCGGAGATCCACTCATTCAGACTACGTCTCCCGTTGTCCTCTTTCATTCGCCCACCGCTGGTTTGTCGTCGCCGGACGGCTTTCATACGTTTCTTTTCCGTCTCTTTAATCACTCATTTCTCCCGTTCTTCTTTTTAACATCGCTAGGTCGCTGCATGCGAAGCGTTCCGTTATGTTCTTTCTCCGCTCTTCTCATTGCCTTCGATCTTCACCCGCAATAAAAACAACGCGCGCATCTCTTTTTTTCCGAGCCTCGAGGAAAATCGTTTCGCTTTTGTTTCTTCTCCCTCCTCCGCCGCAATTCGCTATATACTCTCATATTTGTTCCTTCAATCTATTCGGAGAGTGAACTTCCATTCTCATTAGGTAATTATCCCTTATCTCGCGATCGCCCCGCTTTCCGCTCTCTGTCTCTCTTTGGCGGACTCCCTTGCCATATATCACGTCCGTTTAGTGCCAAACTGCCATTTCGTGATCTTGTTTTTCTAAACGTACTTTCCCTTTCTGCGAATTGTTTCTACCGCCCTAACTCATTTCCCGGTTTCTCCTAATCTGTTTCTTAATCTCGTCGATTTCCAGCTCCGAGGTGCTAGTTTCTCTGAATGTTCTCTTTTTCCAGGCTTTTCGGTTTTTTCACTCTCCATCTTCACTATTACCACATACCAACACAGTATTACCCAGACTTAATTCTCTCATAACAATTTTCTCGTATCCTTGGGTCCAATTCCTACCCCAAAATAAATCAGTACTATCTTCTTATGGAAAATATTTTTAACTGTTACAATTCTTAGTATATTTTGCATGGTTAGTATATTTTATTTTATTTAATGAAAGACTTCTATTTATTCACGAAATTGTTGTTTTGTAAAGTTTTGTCATTAATATATTAATCATGAAATTCAACCAAGTTTCGTTTGATATCAATCGTATTTTCCATGTCTACGATGGAGTACTACAAAGTGAAACCAAGCGTATTGAGTTTATTTAATTAATTTATCCCTTTTGGCGGGTTTGGGTTTATAGGTCTCTCTTACACCTAACTTTACGGAGTTTAGTAGTATAGTTATGAGTCAAAGTAAAAGAATAAATTTGGGCGAAGAAGAATGACGGGGAATCTGTCTCACTCAAGCCAATTGTGAATTCAGCTTCTAGTTAATTATTAATCCACTTAAGTCCTAAAAATGGTAAACAAAGGATTTGGAGTTCGATTTCACGATAACCTGACTGGCGAGACGAACGTGAAAAACGGTGGGACGGAAGAATATCAATCCATTCAAGCTGACATACCTGCTGCTGCGTCAAACATAGCCCTTTGCTTAACCCTCCTTGGTTCCCTTCTTACTTTCACCATAATTCACAAAGCAGTGGGTTGATTCTGTTGCTCCGTGTGCTGAATTTTCGAGCCAACAACCAATTCTCGAACCTCAAAGGGCGTTAGTTTCAGTGCAAGAGCAATAGATTAATACACACTAACTTGACTTCACTGACGCGTTTGTCTCAGTGCTTATCTCGTGACCAATTTTGTGCCTGGAGGTAACGCGATATGAATATAGTAGTTACTTTATCATTAATGTATTTCTACAGTTAGATACAAGGTAAAAACAGGAGTATGAATTAGGCATAAACCAACGTATAATGGTACTTTTGTTGATAATAAAAATTCTCTTGTTTTTCAAGAGTTTTGCGTTCCTATCTCTGAGAATCTGGATATCTTGAAACAAAATTTTCATAATGTTAATTGTTCTGGTAACATAGTTGATTAATATGTAATTTTAACTAGTATATATTAATAAAATCCACAGAGTTGAGGCTAACTTTGTTGTGATCCATTATCAATGGAGGAGGAGGTGGGGGGAAGCACACCCTTTCCTTTGCAGGCTCAGTTTTGTTTCTTCAGTTGCCACTTGAAAATGGTGCTTAAGCATTGAAACATGTCGTGTGTGTAGAAGTATTTTTTATGTTGTGATTTTGCTAAGATATTAAAGTGTGAAATAGTTTCCTCTGAAAAGTTTTTCCACTGATTTTATTCCTCCATTAGTATATATTAAGTTATCATTACTACT
The DNA here is from genome assembly GCA_000376725.2 of Ladona fulva. Taxonomy (NCBI): domain Eukaryota; kingdom Metazoa; phylum Arthropoda; class Insecta; order Odonata; family Libellulidae; genus Ladona; species Ladona fulva. The sequence goes on along the minus strand of KZ308116.1, from coordinate 354,812 downwards.
ACTAGTTATTAGTACTATTATTAATTAAATTAGTATCATATTAATATGTAATTTTATCTATGACACAAACTTGTTTCCAAATCAACAATTATTTCTACAAACAAACTTATGGTATCGCTTTAGGAAACCCGTTGTCGCCTTTCCTAGGTAACATCTTTATGTATTTCTTTGAGAAACTGTTTACTAACTCTTTCAAATATTTCCCAGAGTTTTGGTTCAGGTATGTGGATGATATTGGGGTGTATTCAACGAGTGGAATGTTAAGAAGGCTGGGAAGAACTACGAGAATGGTTTAATACTCCTAATTATATTGGACACGGCGATCACATATTAAAAATAAAGGAACGGAAACAGAAAACCGATTTGGCGAAGAATTCCTTTATCGATAGAGGTATATGGGAATGGAATGGTTTACCTGGAGCAATTCTCATTCCAATGCCAAAATATGTCAAAATTTTCAAAACGAAGCTAAATAGGTTATAAACTTTTAATTCTTTGTATTTATTATAGTAATTTATAAATTCATATATATGATTCTATATATTTGATATATTTTTCTATGTTAATGCACGAAATATTATGCATGATTTATTTACATTTCATTGCATTTGTGTTCTGTATAGGTGTTGCAATGCTCTATAATTATCTTAAGATCCGTACTGTCCGCGGGAGGTTTCTGGAGGGATTTTCCTTCCGTCTTTGGGCGAATGCCGAACAGATCTCAATATTATTATTCTTACTTCCCATTGACCGTTGCCACCAAATTGCAACGTTTTACCATTAAATAAAGAAATAAATATTTTTTCTGTCTTTGATCTGGATCATTGTAATCTCTATTCTTTCCTTGAAAAATTAAATATTATATTTTCTTTTGTTAAGTTCACTTTTAAACGAGTACTATAATTCACAGCTTTTCATAGATGTTCTGGTCATTAAAAATAACTACGGACCGGAATTTAACATCTAGAGGAAACCGTCCTCTTCTAACAACTTCATGTTGTTAGAAGAGGACGTTTCCTCTACTAACCTATAAAATCATTTGTTGGAGAAAACATTAGAGGAGAAGACCCGACTCCTCCTTCCACCCCCGTTCCCAAAAACATTCAGCTTTCCATCGTTTGGTTCATAGGCCGGTAAGCCTATCACTAGATAAACCAGGAGTTGAGTTTTATTAAAATTATTATATATTAAATATTATTTCTGCCATACGGTAAGTTATGATCCGTTATTCGGTAATATTTCTGTAATCGACATACTGGTTAAAAGACATAAGCTCGAGTCTCGAAGAAACCTCCACCTTCTCTAAAAGTTCTTTTCAATCAAAAACAGTAACCAGCCTCAGTACTTGTCATATCATTTCCGAACGATGAACAGCATTCATAGTCTTTACACCAGGAGGAATTATCACCTCCAAATACCAAAACATAGATCCGAAATGTATAATAAATCTTTCCCATTTCTGCATGAAGGCCATGGGACGCAGTACCATCACGTATTCAAATGTCTTGCATATTAGCGATATTTAAGAACCGTTACTACAAACTCCCCTTTCTTCATCAAACCTCTACTGACTGTGACAAACCTTCAGTTGAACCATTTACTTTTCTCAAACTTTAAATCCTTTCACTCTTCCCTTCTTTTCTCACTCTATCACACCACTTTTCTCCTCTTATTTTGCAAATTTTTAAAATACTAGTTTACTGCTCATAATGTGTTTTCCTTTTCTTTCTCTGAGTCACATTTCTATTATGTATTAGTATTTTAATTGTAATTGATTTTTATTTCCTTTTTCTTTTTCTTCCTTTTATGAATAGGTTAAATGTTTTGGGATTAATCAGTGCCGATTTCGCCCGAAAATAAAGTCGCTAATGTAGAGTTATGAAATTAGCTGATAGGTTTTAGAAAAATAATGTATGACTAAACGTCACCACCAGAACTTAACTGCTGCGAAAATGTGTTATAGTAACAATGGTGAAAGAGTGAAAGATTCGGTACTATTATGTATACTTAAAATAGACTTCGACTAATGTTTTTATAGGGTGCTGTATTTTGTTAGTCATAGTTAAAGTTAAGATCATAGTTAATCTGATATGTAGTCATGATAGATTAGTATGGATGTTAAATCATAGAATTTCATTTAACATTCACTTTATTACTATCTTATTCACTTTATTAAACCATTATTATGCCGAGCCTCACAGCGAATATTAATTCAAGCGAATTTTAAGTATACGTTATAATACTATAAGTCTATGTGAGGTTGATGAAAAAGTATTCAGGAAAGGAAAACAGCATGCCGAAATCTACAGATAATTTTAAGCTAATAGTTGTCAAAGAAGACACACCCACGTATATTTTCTATAATAGCAAAATAACAACTATACAATCTTCATTGCATACTTGTGGCCCTTAGCGTATATCATACAAGATTTTTCAGGTTTCCGCATACATCCTCAAAGGTTCCGCAGCAAGCCGTCCACTTCAAGTCTCAAACATTCCTTCAGTCGAGAAACTTTACTTCATCTCTAATTTTGGAATGGTTCTAGATTCCAGTAAAAAGGTTTATCATCTCCTATACATCTTCCTCCGTCTCTCTCCGTTCTCTCATTCATTTCACAGCCTCCTCCGTCTCCAGCTTGAGTCTGCCATCATCCAGAGTCTGCATCGCGACGCCAGCCACCGCCTTTCTTCCCGTTTCGTCCTTTTTTCCAGAGTCTTTCGCGAAAAATCTACTATTTTCCCATCCGTTCCCAGTCGGAACTCCGCATTTTTTCCAAGCCCCTTTCACTTTCATTTGCACTCTCTCTATTTATATATCTACACGCGACCCCTCCGCGTCTGCGAGTCAATTACCTCCTCTCTTCTCTCTTTTAAGTCCCTCACTTCACTTCTTTCTATCACTCTCTCTTTCTGCGCTCCCCTCAGGGTGTCTCCGCCACTCTCTATTTCACTATCTCCACTCGTGCACCCGTTTCTTCCCTCTTCTAACGAGTGCCCTACGCCCTCCCATTTTCACTTTCGTTCCTATCTCATTATTTTTTTGTTCCCATTCTTCCCCCATCGTGGGTCGACGTGACTTTCTGAGTCGGTAGCCTACGATACCTTTTTCTCCTAATTTTTCCTCCCCGGCGTCTGGTATTAATCATATTCCTCCCGGTGTGTTATTATTTGGACGAGATTAATTCGTCCCGTTTTTTCCGAAACCTCGTGGTCTGCGGAGATGCGCTCGTAACCTCGTAGCCGTGCCTATAAAAAGGCGATCTCCGAAATCCTTTCCGACTCATCTTTAAATCCCTTCTTCCCTTCTTTTTATCACGTTCCCCTTCCCCCGAATCCCTCCTCCCGAACTTCGGCGCGATGGCGAGTGTACAGAGAGTGCGTGAGTATCGATCCTCTCTCTCTCTCTACTCGTTGCCCTCTCTCCGTTCCCGAAAGTCGTCCCTCAGCCTCCCCACTCCTACTCCAGGGCATGGGGAGCGGTCCGAGAAGGGAGGGTTTTTGGGGAGGAGGTTGGATATTCGGGGTGGAGTGCGCGACGCGCGCCTCAAAATGGCGCCCGCCCCGGCTGACGTATGCTCCTCCCGCGCGGGGAGAGTGGGGAGACAGTGGCGCCCCAGGGCGCGGTGGAGAATGACTTTCTTCTGTCCCTCTTCCCGCCCGAATATCCCGCGCCCCCTCCCGGCGGATTTTTCGGGCTGGCCGCCGCGCGGACCGGGCGCGGGAGGTTTGGCCATGCCCGAGGACGGCTGGGGAACTCCCGATGTTGGGTTTGCTCGAGTCCCGCGCTTAAGTATCGCTGGAATGTAGGGAGCACGAAGGTCTTCTCTGTATCACATTCGCACGAAGATATGGAATATATTGACGGGTATCGAGATGGCCTTTCCATCAAAGTCAAGCTCCGTTGATGTCAAATAATATCTCGGATTTGAATTAACTTTTAAAAAAGGATAGAGGAAATTAGAAGAAAATATTCTGTTCCATCAAGATGTGTGAAGGAGATTATTTCGTATACCTAAATTGTCGATTGTAATCAGCTCCGGAATCACTTTGGTTTGGCAAACCTAGAGTTACCCATGAGCCCCAAATTCCAAAATACTCAAAATCAGTACCAGAAAAACTACTATATTTCCAATCGTGTCCATGGATGGGTAGCAACCACGTATTTAATTGTTTTTGATTTCTTATGTAGGATTACATGCACGCGCATCCACAGAAATATTCTTCAGCTGATAAGCGTCTCCCTAAACCGAAAAATTCGCAGCATGGTCACTCGTTAGCCGAGATGTCACAGCAATTCTCGCTCACAGCAAAGCATAGCTGAGGGCTTCTTTCTAAAATTGCGAAGGTTGCTAATAAAATAACGTATATCAGGAATCAATACATGTTCACATACATCATCATTAAAAACCATTTTTGATGTCATAATTATGCATTTACCATGCCGTTCCTTATCCGATTAGTACGATGACATATCAATATCATGTACTGTATATACTCATCTATTCCATTTTCAAGAAGTAAACAATTTCAACTTTTCAGTGGTGTCTTCCCTTATCATCTATGTTACGTCGCTAAAAATACGTTTTAGACTTTATACCATTCTTAATACACCTCCGTTTAATTTTACAGATTTTTTAGAATAAAATACACTATTTTAAGCGAATGCCATTGTAAGCATTTGACTCTAAGATCTAGACCAAGGAAATGTTAATTACTCATACAGAACCAAGAAGAAATATTTTTATTCTGAGTCATTTGCATAACATTCTTCTCCGCTAATCATTATAAGTTAACGAAAATGCTTCCAAACGGGTGATCTTGGAATATCACTTATATTCTAGTTCTTATCTTTTAGAAATTGAAAAAGCAAATTATACGTATTTAAATAATCAAAGCCTATAGAAGTCAATCACATAATTAAATCATGTTCAGGGGCAGATTCATAAGCGGCTGAAGTCATACGCTAAAAATTATGGAAGTAAAAAAGTAGAGGATCTATAGTTTTCATGCCATAGCATAAAAAGCCTTTCGATATATAAGCTTATTTACAGTTTTTGACAAATTTATGAATGATGAAAGCAGATTTTGATCCATCCACTTCTCTATATAGTGTGTTAATTTACTAACATTTTAACACATTCAATTCTCTTTTAGTTATTCTTTGTAGGCTTTATTTGTGATTTTGCCTCTAGCTCTGTCTCATCTACAGATACGTACCAAATAAAAAAATGTTCTCCATCTCCAGCTATACCGAGTATAAAATTAACGTTTATCTAGTAAAGAGAGAATACTGACAGAAAAAGACGAGTGGAAGAGTAAATTTCGGTCGCAATTCCACGAAGAAAGATGTTCGTAGCGTATCGGCCAAAATAAATACAATTATATTCACTCAGAAGCAATGTAGCCGTTATTTATAGACAACGATTTCCAATCCTACGGGTCGCCTTCGTCAGAAAGCAGCTGACTCGGGGATCGGTTCATTTCAGATCATCCGCTAGTAATTTTTCTCCACACAGATGTCGCCTGAGGCAGTAAATCATCTCTCGCCGTGATTTTTGTTTGAAGCTGCGCAAGGGCAACCGAAAATCACGGAATGAAATATTTTGAATAAACGTTTTTGAATGAAATTCTACTCACGTTTCACTCAACTTAAATTAACTGAAAGGTTTCCTCGTTTTAAATTAAGCGTCTAATTTTTAAGAAAACGAAATAATATTTTCAAAAAAATCATTTTAATTTCAATGTTAATTACGCAATACATTCACCTAGCTCATCAAGTTATATAAAGTGCAATGTCTTTAATGTCATTTATAATTTCGTAGTGTGTAATACATTGAGATTCACTTATAAAAAAACATTTAATGAAATCGAAAGCATTCCATTTGTTGTAATATATTTCGCCTCAAGTTATAAATCGTTTTACTTACTCTTCTGCAAACTTTTGTTACTTGTCAATTTTGGTAAGGTTGAGCCGTGAGTACTAGAAATCAACCTGGGTTAGATGGGAGAAGAGAATTATAGTCTGAATATCGCCCAAAAATGTTTGATTATTATATTGGTAGAGTTTAAGTGAGTGGTTACCTCTTTATCATCATCTGCTGCGCTAAGTGGAGCAATCTTAACTGGATTTATTTCATTCAGTTGACCATCTTTAATGCTTAAAAATGAGTCCTACGCAAAAAGCATAGGGCTATTCCTCTATCACATAAGAGTTTTTGGGAAATTTGGATTCTTGAGTTTTTGTATTTCCGATGCTTAAAAACAGTATGTGAATTAATCATCTTTGTAATTGATTTACTAACTGAATTATAAATTAAGGGTTTCGAGTGCTGATTCATTTAAGGCACGGTGTTTCTATTACCGTGTACACAAGTATCTCTATGATTGTTCTGCTGAAACTTGAAGGGATAAATTATAAAAGTGACCGATGACTTCTTCAGAGAATCGAATAAACAGCGGAGCATTTATTCCATCTCTTTTATTTAAGTCGTGGCAATGTGTTTTTTTTTGCAGAACAAAATTTTACCAAATATCCCCTTTTTGAAAGGTTATACTCAGAAATTTAACAGAAAATCGATGTTTTGTAAATGCGTGAGAATAAAATCCATGTTTGATCACCTCGAAAGGCTTCACCTCGGAAGTGTAATCTCCTACATAAATTTCAAATAATTCTTATTTTATTTTGAGTTACTTACATTGTTTAATTTTGAAGACATTTGCAAACAGCAGTCCCGATGCCACATTTTCCACGCGTTTTATTCACATTTCTGTTTTTAAATACAATTAAATATTTTTTTAATAGAACAACGTGGTCTTTTTAGCTTTGTTGTGTAAATGCATTCGTAGCAAGATTCCTTCTTCCGAAATGAGGAATAAAAATATAGTTTTCGGAAATATTAAAGTCGTCCCTGTTTATATTTAACATTGTTTCCGTGAAGTTTGTACATATAATCATCAGCCATAGTTCATCGAAAATAGAAAATGATGGGCTAGAAATGAATGACAGTAATGTTTGTAAGATGTAGTAATAACACATTATCAACATTTGCCTCTAGGAGATCCAAAACTGATTATACTGACAAAAATATACTGATTAAAGATTTCCTTCCTTTAATATCTTAACGATATAAGATAAGTAAGAATGTTGCAAAACATTAATTGGAAAATTGTAACTCCAATAGCTTTCGGTGTATTTGTGCAAGATTAAGATACATAAATAATTTTTTTTTCTTCTTTAAATATTTTCCCTGAAATCTAATCTTGTACTTCACGCAAAAAAAGAATTCTTAGCAAAGCACTTTGCTGAAACAGCAATTTAACGCTTCCTCAGTGCCGGCTTCGGAGGTGTGGCCACCATGAGATAACATTTGGCTATCTTCATTGTTAGTATTTTCTCTTTTCTTACAACATTTTTGGCGTCTGTTATTGTTTCGTAATGATCTATTTGTAGCAAAATTACAGTCTGAATTTTTTACCACTTCTTTCTCTATCTAGACATTAAATCTAGGAATCTTTTATTTGGCGACAATAAACTACTTTTATCAATTCTTCGTTATTGCCATTCAAAGACTCATTTGTAACATTGGTGATTGTCTCCTCAAAAATTTTACGAATTAGCATTTTATTTACTAGTTCGTTAATGTCATGAGCGAAACAGTAATATGTTTCATCGTTTCCATTCGCGGCGTTCATTCATCTTTCAAATATTAAATATTTGATGCACTTTTGATTAAAGTAATGGTTTCTGTGGTTATTTGGTGACATTTCTTAATGGTATTAAAGAAATAAAACCTCACTTTGGAAATTCAGCATACAATATTTATTGACTGCCTAGGTTTCGTTGGAGTGCAACATCATCATATCTTCGATACCTTTTGATTGATTTTGTCATGCCCTAAGGTAGGCTAAGGCCATCCTTGTTAAGACCTAAGGCCTTAGTTGCTTGCGTCTTGAATCAGCCTTGAGATTTACTTTTTTTTAATACGTTCTAATGTTTTAAATCCATGTTTATCGAAACTAACTTCATTTTTCGTGTTACCAATTGCGTTATATTAGTAGAGTAAGTAAGAACGCCAACACACACTGTTTTATTTGGAGTGACGTGGAATGCGAAAAATCCGCAGCGGAAATTCTTTTCTCCATAAAAGAGCAAAAGGATATCGTTTTTGGGCATATTATAGACATCCGTAACTCAGCACCCCAACAAAATCCAGAACAAACTTGCCCCGAAACGGCCTTCCGGACAGCTCGCCCACAATTCTCATCGCAGTCGGAATAAATAAAATACATTCAATTACAGGCGAATCCATCCGCAGTCGCCGTATTGCTCCAAATTCCGCGAGATCTTCGTACAATATTGAATTAACGCCTCGTTTCTTCGTTGCGTCGTGTTGTCAACTCTCTTCCATCTGGCGCTCATTCATCTGCAGTCTCTGAGCAACAAATACCGTCCTGCCAAAGTTGAGGGTGGAACGAACAACGTTATGATTCCTTCTCTCTTTTCATTTGTTCTCGTAGCGTTTCCGACGCGAAACATTAACCCCGCGAGCGGCGGGTAAACATCGCGGGCCCCAAATATTATGACGGCGCAAAAAAGAGCAAGACGTTGTTTGAATGAGATTTCCTTCGGCCAAAAATCACGGTAAACATATCGAGAGGATCGCTCGGATGGCTGAGTAGCAGTATTGGTTCATTCGGTTAACGTTGGGGAAGTGTCAATCACTGCCTTCGCCGACTGCGAAAGTGGCGTTTTCCAGGTGTGCGGGATCCAACCAGTTACCGCCGGTGTTTTTTCCCCTTGCTTTCCGTTCGCAAAATACGGTGTAGTTTTTTCGTTCGATTGAATACCATGTTTCTCAAAAATTTTAAAGGTGAGCATTTGTTATCCCTGCTCCCTATGTATTGCTTCCTGAAAAGGTCCTTTTTCTCTCTGTGCATTCTTACCAGGGTCTCCTCAGCTTCGTTGCCCGGGAATCCTGGGAGGTCGCCACGTGCATTTTCAAGTGCGGGTTACTAAGATTACCAGAATTCCAGTAAAATGCAGGACTTTCCCGTTTACCAAGTTTACCATTGTCTTGTCCTGCTACCCCGCAGTACTCCACCGGGACACAAATCATGTCCAGTTTTCACGTAAAAATAGTTATTTGATGAACATATCGATGTTGAATATTTAATGTGTGTCACTTTTGCGTCCATGAAGTCTGCGACTAGAGGGTGCCCCAAGAAATCTTTTCTAAAGTTTTAAATTCATCAATAAAACATATCCAGTTGTAAAATGAAATTCACAGACATTGGCGATGTTTTGTGGAAATACCCCATGTTTGAAGGAATAGAGACTTTATACTTTTTCCAAATGATTTTAATACAGACGCGACCAGGTTTCAGCGAAGGTTCGTCATCCTAATTTAGCTGAAATCTGATCGTGTCTGTATTAAAATTTTACGGAAAAAGTACAAAGTCTCTTTTCTTTCAAACATATTCAGTTGTAAATTTTAATTGGTGCTTCAATATTAGTAATAAGGATACGATTTAAACGTATAGTTTTATAAATTTAAATCTTCGAGTCCCGGATTTGTCCCCTATGTTATTGGTCTTTTCTGTTGCTTGATGCATTACTAAAATCTGACGATCTCATATTGAACCGATCATTCAAACGCTCACTTTTCTTTGGGAATTCACTAGAAAACATTCAAATTCTATTTTCATAAATACGTTTTCCTTAAAATGTCTTCAATCGTTATTATGATTCATGCGACTATCCAAATTTTACTTCCACCCATAGACAAATAAATCCAGAAGCCATTTAAATTATGGAAAATCCACAAGAAATCGTTCGGTTTATTTTGATTGGTTTACAGAGAGTTTTCAAAAGATGAATGTTATGAAAATAAAAAAAGGAATACAGAAGAGGGAAGGAAAGATGAGGAGAACATAATTGAAATGAAGAAAACTGATAGAAGTCGCATAGATATCCACAAATTGACGTTGATCGTTCGGAATTTTTTTCTTATGCAAATAAATTCCCCAAAAATTAATTTTACTCCGTTAGCATAATCGCGAAAGCGATGAAAACCCGCGAAATGTTTTTATTTCCAAGCTCAAACTCCATCTCTTCGCATATTCGAAGGTCTTAAAGCTTCGCAAAATTTTCGTATTTAATTGGTATGTAGGTATATAGGCTAATCCTCGGATGCCATAAAAAATATTTTTCTTCAGACAGAGCGTTACGGTCCGTTTCCCCCACTTCCCTTGCTTTTCCCCCATCCCTTTCACCCCACTTAACTCCCCATCATCCCGAAACACAGCTGACCCTCGCGATCCTTTTTCTCCCTTCCCTTTCGTAGAACCCGGAAAATCCCTCGTCCACCGCCTCCGTCCCTCCAGACACTTTTTCCTCCCCCCTTTTCCCTCAGTCAAAGCTTTTCCCCTTTAATCTGCATCTGCGGGAGCTAGGGTGATTTATTTTGGTCCAACCCCGTCTCCTTCTACCTCTACATATTAGATATCTCACCTTGCCTAAGATTTCCCCTTAGTCCTCATTTGTCCATCCTTCGTCAACTTTCGTCTATCCTCTTGTTTATCGTCTCTTCGGTTTAATTCCATCTCTTTTGTCTGAGTTCTTACTCGAACGGAGGAGAGAGCTGTGTCGCTTTAAGGTGAAGGGATTGTTTGGAAAACGTTTGAATGAACGTTGGGTTGTTGTGCTCTAATCTGCTCTCTATTCACGAGTGATTTTCAGACGGGAGATGTTTGATTTCCCTTCTGTTTATTAAGTGGATCGCGATCGTGTAAGAGTGATCTTACGAGATGCGTTGTGTAAGGCGAGTTAGGGAGAGCGTTGATTATTTCGATAACGTTGGAAACGAATTTCTTTTGTTGTGTCTGACTGATAATCCATTGGGATCCTTTGAAATACAACTCGTATCTTGCATTTTATTCTACAGGGTAATTTCAGCTCTCGCCGTCGTATGCTTGAAGGAAACATGGCTTCGTATCAAATGCCCGAAAAGTCGATGGCGCTCATCGGTAACATCTCACGACTTCAACGTAGACGATATTTCGTGTTATTCAGTATCAGTAAACGAGGTTTTACTGTATTTCGTTCTTTCCTTCTCAATAAATATGTCTCTATGCAAGCTAAATATGTCGATGCATTTAGAGTTACATGTGGGTTCTTTTGAGTTTTCTTCAAGATCATACTTTTAGTCATCAGTTTCCTTAAAAATCATGGGAAAAGTCTACCGATTCCTCAGAAGTCAAATCTTGTTTATGTCCTCTTCAACTGTTGAGGGGTTGCTGAAATAAGGCTGCAATGAAAATATATAGGTGTATATTTCTCAGTTTGGTAAATAATATGAATTTTTTAAATTATCAGCGATACTAAGAGAAAAAAGTTGAAGTGAGCGACTTCAGCTGGGATTCCCAAACTACTCGGCCCGAATCCGATAAGTTCAACGTGGCCCGCGACCGGGTTGGATTTTAAACGTATCTAACAACCTATGCTATTCCTGACTGATTATATTCTCAAATATTTTTAAATGTGTGATCTTATGTTTACTTACGAAAGGAAGCCTCTTCACTTATTTGTAGATATGCTGTGTGTAACTTAAAGGCAGTAAATTAATGTATCCTTTTTATTAGCTCTCCAGGAATTCTAAATGCTCATATGTGGATATGACCCTTAAAAATTTGGAGACTCCTAGCCTAGAATTGTATTGAGAATTTTCCTTAAATTGCGTGTTTAACAGTTAGTGATAGTTGGAGAGTGAAGTTCAGGGCGATGGCTTTTTTTCTAATGAAACTGAGACGTTCTACCAATTGAGTGAATGGTTTTTTAAAATGACAAAGTTTGAACCGAACCTTTCTAGTCTCATTCCTCTATCTTCATTCTTTGCTTCTATATTGTGACCGTTGGCGTCATTATACAATTTGTGTAGAGAGTTGTTTTATTGTTTTTGCTGATGGGTTTTGTGTTTTTTTTTAAATTCTATGTGTTGCAATCCACCTCTCTCTTCTGTTTCGTTTTCTAAACCTTTTACAGGTTTATTACATACCCCTTCTCTTTTGTGTATTTTTCTAGGATGGAAATATTTTTCTATGGTCACATAATATCAGTGTTTCTGTTACACGAACCATTATCATCCTCCTAGTTCTGTGTGTTCTCCTGCTGCCTAGTTTTAAAACCCTTACGAATTTATTGCATTTTCATACTCATATCTGGCAATTGGTTAGGTAGAAGATGGGACTCTTTTGTTCAATACATAAATATGTTAATACAAAACTGAATGCCTCTATATGGCGTTCATTTCGGTTTTCACACTTCTTGTGAGAAATATACGTATTTTCATTACCATTTAAGCTTTTTGATTAATTTTTAATTAAATGTTAATGATAAGCAATAGCTACATGACTGGGACTCAAATCCAGGTCTTCCACTTTCCGGGCAAGTATTTTAATCATTAAACTATCATGCATAAAACTACTCTACTACACTGTTAAGGGAATGCTTTTGTGAGCATTGCAAATGGCGTTCCACGTAGTGGCATCAAACACCGCCAGAGATCTTCACCGAGACAGCCAACTCACAAATCATAAAACATTTATCCTTGGGTTTTAAGGCACCCACCTTTATGTGCGAAGATTACCTTATTCCTTCCCTTAAACTTTCCGTATTTAGTTAAGTTAATATAAAATTGAAAATATTCTACCTACGTTTACTTAGTGATTAATTGCGTTCTTCGAAATTTAGATTCTGAAACATTTCATTGTATGCAATACGCCAATCAAGAAAGGCCAGATTGCTTCCGATGAAGAAACTTCCTTACCTTCCTTTATCTCTGTTGAGATCATAATATCTATTAATCAGTCCATTGTGAGTATTTAAATCTCATCTCTCTCATTACCTTTCTCAGCTAAGTAAAGCCTAATCACAAGAGGTGGATATTAACTGATCGTTATCCGTCCTTAGACATGAGTTCAACTCTCCAGGAACAGCACTTGCGATCTTCACGCTCAGTGAGCGATCATCGCCCTCAAGATCAATCCGTTTTGATCTTTCCGACTAACGGCGAACGTTTTACGGATTTAATCCTCCTGACCTTCCGATAGAACACGTGTGAGAAGGAATCCGCCGATTCTCCGTGTCGTCGCTTCGCGTTTGTTTCGCCTTCGCTTCGTCACTTCCGCACTTCGGACGACGACTCAAGCGTCCCGTTTCCTTCAATGAGTTTTAAACTCGCTCCTTCTCTTCCCACTCGCCGCGCGCCGCAACTCTTTTGTTTTTCTCTCCCACCGGAAGCTCCGTATTTCCATCATCAGTCGCTCTCTTTTGTTTCATGGCCGCTGACCCCTCGCACCCTATGACCTCGACACGACAAAATAAAATGCGGTTATCAGTTTCCTCTTTAAGGTCCCTCCACCCCCGCATTCTTTCTCGTCCGCCCCCGCACCGTCGATCCTCGTCTGTTTTGTTTACCGTCCGTTCCCCTTTTTTACCCTTCCCCTCCCACCGCAATTCCTTTCCTCAATCTCCCTCTCGCATACCCACAGATTCACTCGTTAAAAAGGGGAAAACAAAGTGACAAGCTATTCCTGATAGGAATACCTCAGATTCGGCCTGGGATTCGAACCGGAAACCGTAAAAACCGTTAAAAAATGAAATTATTGAACCAGAACCGAAACCATTCGTTGCGTTCAAAAATTCATTCAGTTCAAAGTAGTGTCATTTTAACTTCACGCGAATAAAGGGATAGATATAAGGAACGTCTAAATACGGTTTATCACTTACAGTTTCATTCAATAGTAATTTTAATGTAAATTAATAAATCTAGCAATAAATTTCAGAAGGACATAATATCGGAAAACGGGTAAGGGTGACTTTGCGCAAGATGGTGCGCACCCAGGAAAAATCCCAAGGAAGAATGGACTTGAAAAAGTCTGACGGGACCGGGAATCGATTCCCCCCGGGTTCGATTCCCGGTCCCGTCAGACTTTTTTCAAGTTCATTCTTCCTTAGGACATAATATCGCAATGGTTGGAGAGAAAAAAAGGGACAAACCGGTTCGATGTTGATGGAAGGGACGAAGCCGGAATCGAAATTTGGTTTCTCTGTTGAACCGGAGCGGAAACCAAAACGAAAAATATTAGCAAATGAATACCGGTACGATTCCCAGGATTTGGCACGAAATATAGAAATAAACTTTGGTCCTCTAACAATTCTTTGTCCGCAAAAAGTGGGGATTGTTTAGCGTGACTCCTTTACTCCGGTCAAATCTTGACAATTCAGTTATAGAAGACTATTATTGGCATTTTCGCCAATTTTTTTCGCATCGTTGAGGAGAGAGGAGTTATAAACTCATCCGGCAACTCTAGGTAAGAATTTAACTCAGAGTTGTCCAACATATGGTCCACTGGAAGTTTTTAAACCGACCCACCAATATTTTCGAATTATCCTAAGTAAATTTTGCAATCAGAAACGAGTATCCTTTGATAGAACGAGCATATCCTATCGCAAACCATGTACAACTATGCTGTGAAATGACGCTTCTTTGAATTGGATTCTATAATACTTAATTTGATTCGTGCAATTAATAGGTTAATATTCTGTTTGAGTGCAGTTCAAATTTTATACATAATTATCTATTTGCTTCCCGTGTCTTCCTAGCGCTAACAATCAGTAAAGAATATCAATGCGAAAATACGAAATACTTGTACGAGAGAATGGAAGTCTAATTTAAGGGGTTTCTAGAGGTTCTCTTGTTTGACAAATTTCTAATTTGGCCCTTCGGAAGAAAAAGGTTTAGATAACCCTGATCACAATCACAATAAATACGCACTTGCGTGTTCCACAGATGAATGCTAATTTATAGTCAAAGTAAAACAGTAATTCTTTTATAATTATACTACACGTTTCCGATGTAAAACTAATCCTGGAAAATAAATTTTTGTTGATAATAGGCTGGCCGCCCCTTAGAACAGCCGCCTTTAGATTTTGACTACGCTGCCCTTACCTAAGGCCGGCTCTGACCGTTCGTAAATAAAAAGTTTTTTCAGACAGGACTGGCTTTAGACACAATCGGAATAGAAGGAAAGCAGCAATTTCCTCACTAGAACAAGAGAGATGTCAGCAAAAATCATTGTTGTATACAGCGAGTAAGTAAAGTAACTGATTTAGGACGAAGGAATCATCAAGAAAAAAATAAATGCATGAAAAAAAATCGAAGTTCCCAATTGTAGTCACTGAAAATTTGGCAAATCTCATAGAAAATAACAAAGATAATTTGCTGAATTACGCTGCTTTTATTAACACTTTTAAGATGTTACCTTTGAAATTTTGCATTTGAAATAAGCAAATTTTGACAATGTAAAAAAATGTTACATAACGTTAAAAAAGCATAAATGGAAGCCTTTAAACAATCTCCCCTGAAGCAGGATTTAATTATAGACCATTGGCATATTTTTGATTGATTTTGGATGGAAAGTCCAGCTTCCAATTTGCGAGTAAGACAAAGATTTGATTATTGATTGACTATAAGGAATATTTAATTTTTTTTACCGACCAAACTAACAATACTTAGAGAAACAATAAATTAAAATACCTGAGTTTCTTTCAAGAAGTTAAAATAGAATGCATTATAAGGCGGAAAAGAAGATGCGCAGTTACAGGCTACGAGGCCGCAGTCTCTTCGCCTCTGCTGTAGGCAATTTCTTTTGATTTTTGTCGAAAATATTGAAGATGAAGGTCAATATTTGGGTAGCATAATGGACAACTAAGTGAACGTAAAAGATAATCGAGTTAAACAGAAAGGAAAATCAAAATGAAACCATAGATGGAACACGATGGGGTTTTTAAGGCGTCGCTCAGTTTGAAATCGTATGCGCTAATGTGGAGTACTATATTCCTAACATTTTCAATTTATTCCTCATTTCATTGCCGCTATAAAGGGTAAATATTTCGGCAAAAAATGTTTGCCATTTATAACTTTTGGCTCTCTGCGGTTGCGCGCATTTGTTTCTTTCTTTGAGTCCGACTCAAGGACGGAGTTCCTGTCACCGTAGGCTAATTAGGGTTTTTTACGTGCTCTTTGTGCAAAAGGTTGAATTTCCATTTAATCGCAGTTTCCGCAAAAAAAGAGGTAAATAATGACCAAAATGGGGAAAGACTTAACAAAGTGCACCTTCGAAATTGAAATTAACGGCGGACAAAAGCAATCAAATAATTTATTCCCTCATTATTTTCCGAGTCATTCTTCTCGCGCGGCGATTTTCTCTTTAACTTCGTCTATTGTAATCTCACTCGATTATAAAATTGATTCCTGAAAAATTCATAAGTTCCGAGCAGTCTACTTCGGCGACCGGGATGCCCGCGAATGTTTATTTTATGGTGCAGAATATTATTTTGGTAGGGATCGATGAATGTTTCCAATTAAGGAAAATGAGTTCCGTCTTGATTATATTTTTCGATAATGTAGGCTCTGCTTAATTTTTTTCTCATTAAACCGAACGAAAAATTCACGTCGCTTAATTTCATTAAATTAGCGAAAAAATCATATTTATTTTTAATAACGGCAACTTAATGTATAATCATGACCAAAAGTTATAAAAGAATTTGTTTTTTTTCAAGTTAATTACAAATCTATTACTATTGATGCATTCCGATAGTACATTTAATAGATAATTCATCGTCAACACGTGATCGTTTTACAGTTTATTTTCTATCTGGAATAGCTGTCATGTGAAAAACGCTGGGAGTGATTGAATTGTTTGTAATGGAATACTTACTGTTTTCGAATAAGCTATGAAAGAGAGTATTCTCATTTTAACTCTGTTTTGCATGTATTTACCGTGTTGTTATCAAAATGTACGCTATTGTGCAGTTACGCCAGTGTGCAATACTAGTTTTTTTTATCAAAATATGATCTTAGCGTTGACGTTAGCGCCCGTCATTGTTTCCGCCACTAAGCGGAATTCATTTGGAAATGTGGAATTTTTTCATTTAACAAAGGATCATTATTATACTATTACGAGCGTTATCATTATCCTATTTTGTAATGAGTGGCAGATATTGAAGATTTCCTCTATTTTTGTCATTGATGATTACTTTATACACGTATGCCTTACACATCGTTTTCATCAACACAAGGTTACACAGAACTACTTAAATATACTATCCATAAGATATTTGAACTGACGCGAGCGTGTTTTCGATTCGTAGCATTATCATAAAGCATCTACGCTTCGAAACCATGGTCGAAACAGTTTAAAATATGTTGTGGATAGTGTATTTAAATAGTTCTGTGTGACCTTGTGTAGTTATTATGGAATTCCACCAAGTGAAGGCCGAAACCATCCATTGCATCGTTTCGTGTTTTCGATTGATTGTTTTCAAATGCAACATCGCAAACTAAACAATCCCATTGATTTCAAGATTCTATATGTAATTATAATACATCAGAATGATATTTTGCTCCTATATTAGAGCCATATCAAAGGAAAGGTTAAATTAGTCGTGTTCTTTCCTTGCCCGAAAGAAAGCATTTTACTACCACTTATACTAAAAAGGGAAAAAGTGTTCATAACTCAACGACCTGTCTGTTAGAATGGTTTTCTCAATGCATTTCATTTCCCAAGGAAGTTACGAGAGAAAACAATTGGAGTAGAGGAATTAAAGGTCCGGAGTCCATTGATTTTCTAAGAAGTTCCTCATGTTTTTGTTACACTTAGCTATCTATTCTATTTAATATTTAAGGAAAACCTTTGAACCACTCCCAAAAGAGTAGTTGTTTGTAATTGGTTCAGTACTAATTATACTTCTTAACTACCTAGTGTCCCAAGATCTTCATTTTGTTAATTCATTAAGCGACAAGGAACGCAACGTTGATTATCTTCGACTAAATTCACCTGTCTAAAATGAAAAATAGGAAATTAACTAGAGTTGAAATTCTAAAGTCTATCCATTTTCCAAGCACGAAGTTGCAAATCCAGTATAGTTCGAAAACTTCACTCGCAGTACACATCATAAATATGTTTTGCTTTTAAGTTCTTCCACAACGTTGCACTACCAATTTTAAAATCTTATCAGAAGCAAAAGCTACTTTTACCTTCTCTTTATTTACAATTGTCAGTACGAATACAAAAAAAAAGAATTAATACTTTTTTAGGACACCCTGTCTTTAACTGCATGAACTGGGGAATTGTTATAGAACGGAATTAATCTAATTCATAAAAATTTTGTGTCGGAAGACTTTTGATGTTAAGATAGTTTCAAATCAACACGAATTCATATAAATTCAACCTTAGAGACCTTCATTGAGCCTACAGGAAGTAAAATTAGAACGATCCACACATTTTGTTGCGTCCAGCCACATTGAAAAATATCGGAAGACGTTCGCAGATCCTCCTCTCCTAGGTCATCTCAAGGAGAGCATTGCCAAGGGAAATGAGAGCCAATGTTTAATGTATGTGGAGATGCTTTTGTGTAAAATATTCCAACAAGAAATAACTTACCATTTTAACGGGGGAATCGAGATACAGAGAGAGATGGGGGAAAAGAAAGGGAAGGGGAAATTTATTTTTTAGGAAAAGACGAGGAAATGAAAGGGAACAACATCGTAGCTTGGAGAGTGAAAGATTTATGCTCTGCCTTGGAAAGGATAGGGTAAGGAATAACGCCGGGATGGGCGTGGGATATGAGTGTGCCCGGGAATAAGAAGGCGAGAACCCTGCCTCCTCTTCTCCAGATATTTCCTTGACATTGAAGGAGGTCATCGGAATGAACAGCAGAGGTTCGCGGGGAAAGAGAGAAAGAAATGGGGGATGCTTTGCAAATGGAATGGGAATTAAGGTACCGAATAAATCCAAGAGATCCAAGGAAGAGGAATTATGAGCACGCTTTTTATTGCGAGAGGATAATTCCAGTCATTTTTTAATCATAAAATATGGATTTCGTAGAATGAAACGCGGAAGGTTAATGGCATAGGAAAATGTCTACGGAGGAAAACTCTCTGTAAAAGTGGGGATGACTTTAATAATTTAGATATAGGATACTTAACGAACCCTCCCGAAATAATCTGCTTACATTGTTCACGATCATGGTAATGATTATTATACAAATATTTCTATCCAGATAATGTTGCATATTTTCTGTAATCGAAGCGAAAATATAAGTGCTACTCAAAACAAGAAGCCCTTCTCATAGAGAGAAGTTACGCTCTTTTGCTAGAAATTAAAGTATTTCCACTCTAGCGGTAGTTAGAGAAAAGGAGAAAACAAAAGGGCTATCCTCCGAATTGTTTCATTATAGCTAACATTATAAGAGCCTTAATATCTCATAAAATCTGAATTTTTTTAGAAATTCAGTGTTAGTATCAGGAAAACGGGTAAGGGTGACTTTGCGCAAGATGGTGCGCACCCAGGAAAAATCCCAAGGAAGAATGGACTTGAAAGAAGTCTGACGGGACCGGGAATCCCCGGGACATCAAAGTTAAACATCCATTCTACCTATAAAAAACACATCGGTTAAGAAAATCGATTTTCATTGTCATTAAGTTGATGCACGAATGCACATTTGCACAGTATACATTTATTCTCATCTATATGTTACATATCATAATTCATTTGCACCTATATAGTCATTTCTCCTCACGAAACATAAATTGTTTCATCCTGTCGCGCAATTATAGCAGAATAATGATAAAACTTTTAAAATTCAAAAAGGAACGATCGAAAATTAATATTCGCATTTATGAAACTAGAAAATACACGTTGAAACGTTTATTTTTCCAGAAACATTAGTCATGATGTAGATCTTTTATTATTACTATCAGGCATAAACTTCGCTAAATTAGGCATTTTACGCTACATTTCTATCACTTTCAACTAACTCGTATATCTATTTACGTAAGATCTACCTCTTTTGGTCCAATACAAGCTTTTTTTTACTATCTTACGTCGTGAAATTCATTTAAACTATCGACTTACACTACTGCTACTATTACCTGTTCTCCTTAAATATAAATGAGACATCTATAAACCCATACTCTTGATCCCTAAGGATATCATCCGTTCGTGTTCCAGGTGTATCAGACCTTTATCTCATTGTGAATTATATTAGCTACTTTTCATGGATTTAAAGCACTAATTTCTCACTCGTGTACAGACAGAATTACTTTCTTTCCGGGTGTTGCTCGATTAATATTCTGTGAGGAATCGTGATGGACTTCAAAATTTTCACTAAATGTGTGCCGATGGAAACGGTGGCTTCGATAGCTACGCGTTAATTGGAAGCTTTTCATACTCCGTTGCATAGAAAAAGTATGACCCCCAAATATTGTCCTCCGTATGTACTTTCAGAATAGTGCGTCATCCAATTTGATGAGTCATTTCTGTTGATATCTCGATCTCACGAGCACAAAGTCGCGTGCAACAAATGGAAAATAGAGAAAAGGAGGGATTTTTTTCCTGGAATGACCTGTAGAGGGAGGCCGTTTCCGTCTTCCTTACAACCTTGTGCTCTTTTTCCGACTCATTTAACCGAACACATGTCGCGTATAAAATGGTGCATTTATTTGCAAGGAAGCGGGCAGCTGTTTCAATGGCGGACGCATCACTCTTAGCAACAATTCCGCCCTGTATACCTCCAGATAAACAAAACATCGTCCTAATCTTTGTGACTGTGCTAGAATGGAAGCTTTCGAGAAGATTGTCCAAGGACCCCTAAAACGTCTCCCACTCTAACGATGAAACTGCTCCGCCTATCGTAAAGCCCGATTTCTTATGCGACTCCCACCTCCGATGAATTTAATTTCCCGAAAACAACTTTTAGTCGCTCTCCTCGACGTTGCTAAGTAGCAGCGTGTCTATACAGCTAAGGAGCTGGAGAGAGGGGGGACTTTTTCTTTAAATGGAACGGAAGGATTAGAGGATATTGAGAGACGGCACGAAGTATACGGAATGGGCGGAAGCCGTATTATGAAGATTTCACGGGGGAGAGAGCAGCGAAGTAGACGGGGAGATAGCCGGATTGGAGTAAGGGTAATCTAGCTTCATTCCTGGGAGAAAGTAGCGGGTAATTAAGGAAGATAAATCAATACAAAACGCACTCGTCTCCGATGGAGCTATCTTTTATAAATGGGAAGTTATATATGAAAGCAATGAGGTGTCCTTTAAATGGCGGGTTGGTGACCTCAAGAGTCTCCTTATATTGCGTACGCTGTTGAGATTTCTTATTCCGTTTAATAAAAGGTTTCCGGGTTTAAATAAAGAAGAGATAATGGTTTCATTCTCCTTTTCTGTTCTTCTTAATTTACCGTTTCTTTATCATTTCGCACGTTATCAGTGCTATTTAACCAAATTTCTAATCTAAATCACATTTAGCCAGCCTCGTAGTGGTTAGTGTGTTAGCCTAGCAACGTCGGGGTCCCCAGTTCAAATCCTAGTCAGAGTTAGGTTGTTTGTGTGCCTGATGTGAAATAGGTTAATTGTAAGAGTGGTATTTATGACTATAATTTGCCTAATAAAGGCCGTAATTATTGGTATCATTATCATAAATTCTAATCTAACTTCACGTCCAAATTTCTCCAGGATTGGAAATGTATGATTTTTTGTCAAATTAGTAGAAATAAGTCTCCATTGTGGATTTCTTCGCGAATAGAAAAAGTCGATGCATTCAAAAGTTGTTTCATTTATCAGCAATTCTTGACTGTACGTTGTCTCTTTTCCTATTTGTCAAAATGAGCGTTCTTAAGATAAGCTTTATTGCCGTAACTTATTCTGAAGGACTGTCAATCTCTTACTATTAGTTTATTCTATTAAAAACTTCGCTATAACTCCTATAAGCGGAGTTTAAAATTTGGAAATGCCAAAATATACATCTTCCATTGAATATAATCACAAAAGATCA
This sequence comes from Ladona fulva, assembly GCA_000376725.2. Taxonomy (NCBI): domain Eukaryota; kingdom Metazoa; phylum Arthropoda; class Insecta; order Odonata; family Libellulidae; genus Ladona; species Ladona fulva. Next base: position 332,914 of record KZ308116.1, on the reverse strand, counting down.
ATGAAAACGAATAAATGCAGTAAGGAACTGTGCAAAAATATTCGATCATCTACGCTAAGAAATAGGATGTTGTTTCAAGTAAGATTACAAAACCCACGATGAGAGAAATTTTTCGTAAACAAGCGAGTAAACGCTCCATATAAATGGAAAATTAAAGACACCATTGGGATTGCGTAATTAATACGCAGAATTAACGGCTTACAATTGCATATCAACCAATCCTATCGGTGATAGAGTGGAGATAATTCTAGTGCCATTGCATTAGAGGAAATGATATCAATACGTAGGTATACTGTCGCTAAATGCATAGTAATGAACATAAAAACTCAGGACTGGATAGTAGATGTTGTATTGTAAACAAGAAGACAAGTAATGACAAGATAACAAATCCATCTTGCAATCCAACTATCGAAAGATAGATCCTGCAGTAAATTCGAATTTTAGAGTTTACCCTTTGCTTAATATTTCCCTCAGTAGCGATTTGCATCTTTTTCAGTAATTTATATGTTTCTTTATAATGTATACCCTAGCTGTTGGCACTTCCTTCTTACAAGTAAACCTCACTTGGTGCAACTAAGTCAAAATAATTCTCATTAAGAAGAAAAACTTCGTTCATTAAATTTTTTTTTTAATCATTTGGTCCCAAAATCTAATTTATTCGGTTTTCTGGTTCTTTTGGTTTTCGTAGGATGTCATCTCCGGCAGAAAATTTTTTAACATCAGATAATAGAATACGGTTTATATTGGTTTTATTTTGCCGTCCACTTTACATGTAGGACACATGTGCACATTTACTACGGAGTGTTGGAAGCAATAACATGCATACAAAGAACGAAGCGCATCTTTGCAAAACTGTTCACAACAATCTCCATGCGTTACGTCAAAACAATATCCAATAGGAGGAGGCATTTTTTGACTAAAAACTGACATTCCGCGGATAATTTCAATTTTTCAGTATCAAAAGTTATGGTTATCTTCTTCTTTCAAGGCGTTCTTTCGAAAAATTTTCCTCCCATCGTCCGACTCTAGTCGCGCCAAGTGATTTTTCCTTGTTAGAAAAAAATTTTACTCGTGCCTTCATTTATTTCGACCCACTCAAAAATTTTCCGTCCCCTACGCAGGTATTTAACCTTCATACCTAGACACCCAGATTTATTGTCATTGTCGTAAAGTTTATACGCTTTCATTTTGTCGTTTCATGTCTCGATCCGAAAAATTGGCGTGGTAGCAACTAGAAATCCGAATCGAAAAAAGTCGCTCTTTAACTTTAATAAGTTTAGTAGAAAAATTAAGGGAAGATCCTTCTTCGAATGGATGTTGCGTACGCGGGCGCCTCCGAACGACGCGGCCAAGGCGGCGGTACTGAAACAATTCCGCTTTTTCGGCCACGAGCTCCAATTTTATTATCACCTTTTTTTTTCGGCGACTTTCCGGCCTTCATCGCACCACGCGGCGATCGCGCTCGATCGGACGGAATCGTGAGAGTTCGGTCACCTCGCAACTAATCCTTGTAGTAAAGTCTCTTTTTTTTTCTCTTTCCGTCGAATCGAAGAGCGGAGGAGAAGAGTTTTGAATAATGCTCTACCTGCGCTATTAACGACGACGAACCTCAATTAAAACGTCTGCAGCGTGGAAACGCTTTCCTTTCGTTATTTTCCGCTCCTTCGCCGGAGAAAATGCTAAGTTTCTTTAGTTCGTAGAATGGGCGTAAACGGGAATGCTTTTCGTTGCTCGTCGAACAGCCTTATTCTTATCCACAGCTAGGATAGGTTATGAAGAAATATATATAATTGAAAAAGATGCAAATCGCTACTGAGGGAAATGTTAAGCAAACAGTAGATTCTGAAATTGGAATTTATTCCTGCATCAATCTTTCGATAATTGGGATGGATATGATTTGATATGATGGATTTGTTATCTTGTCATTACTCGTCTTCTTGTTCACAATACAAAACTTAATATCCGGTCCTTAATTTTTGGTCACTATTATGCACGGGAATGTTTTTCGTTCGTCAAACAACCTTATTCTTTTCATTCTCGACTATATATACTTTCAAGCATGTTTGGCGGAACCAAGCTGTTTTTGGTTCCAGTGTTGGAGGCACTACGAAGTAAGGAAATTTAATGAAAAAATAATCATGGAAAAAACCGTACTTGCTAGCAATATGAAGTGAGTCATAGGTATTTTTCGTCGTTATTCGGACTTGGCTTATGCCTTTTTTTGCATGAGGCTTGCATGAATGCACAAAAAATTCAGGATTGACCAAACTTCATCTATCCCAACTGAAAAATTGTTGAGGCAAATTCTTTTTACTGGTGAAAGAAAATGGTAGTTTTTCGGCCAAGTAAACATTTAGTCCGGATTTGGTATACATTAGAGTTCGATAAAAGCTCCAAATAGCCATTGTTTGTGAGCAAACTTACCGTTTAAGAATTCCATCCAGCAGGGGTTCTCAGTGGACGCGCTATGCAAGTATTCTTCTCAATACGTATTTCGCAATCATGTTGATTACTTCGGGAGAGAAGAATTCTGAAAGGTTAGTTTGCTCTTATGCTCCTTAATTCTTAAAGGTTACTTTGCAACGGCTATTTGGAGCTTTTCTCGAAGTCTAATGTCTTACCACAGCCGTGTTCCTTGTAGTCTTCTCCTTGTAGATTATATGGGATTTGGTGAGTTAATAAGGAATAGAGTTGGGACATAAGAATATTTTTGGCTTTCGACACGAATTAGCCGAGGCCGTTAACCGAGGTGCATGTGAACGGTACAACGACATGGGATACGGAGAGAAAAGTTTATTACCTATTATAGTAGCAGTGGAGTGTATTCGTTTCAAAATTTTTATCGGCGCCACACATGATGGCTTTTTAAGGAAGGACTATATCCAGGTTTGACGGCATTGAAGATGACTGATTTTTTAGCTTGTTTGAGTTCTAAATTACCATGATATTTTGGATTCTTCAATATCAAAGGCAGTTTATATCAGATAAATGATCTCCAACTTGTATAACTTGCAATGAGATGAGCCTGGAAATCGATCTTTGCGATATGCTGTTACCATATACGTTAACATGAATCCTTTACTCCGAGGATAGAATCAAAAGAAAAATGAACTGTGCCGTCGGCTTTGCGGTTGAAATTCAACTCGAACATTTACTTTGTAGCGCTCTCTAGAATGCAACCATCGCTCTTATACGTTTACATGAATGAAATTGATTTCAAACAAGTCGGAAAGGAAGAGATAGTTTATCTTCCTCCTTCACCAAGCAGGAAGCTGGCAGGCATGAAGCTAAACGAATGGATAGAAAGAAAATTACGGTTGGTAATCGATAAGAATGCTAGCCCTATGTTAAATTCATGTACGCATTCCTCAACTCGTGACTATAAGGTTTTTCTTTTTAATCTATGGTTAGCATCCCAATTACTGCGTATAAGTCATAAACAAACATTGAATTTTATTATACACGCGATAAGTAATATTAATCAACTAACACCGAAATTAAATTTAAAATATTTTAACTTCGATGTTACGATAATCACAGGCAGGTTTTATATTCCATTATGCAACTATCAAAATTCATTTAAACACGTGTCAAAAAGTCCATTTGTTGTGGCTAAGTAATTGAAATTTATCTTTGAGAAGGAAAAAATTACTTTTAAAGGGCATCACTTTTCTTAGTAAGGAATGACAGACGAAAGATTTGTTTAGTCAGTGAATAGAGGCACACGAAATCTTTGTAATGGGCATAATAATATAGATGCTTGATAAATTTGGCGAATAAAGTCTTAAGTACCTAAAGCATACTTGATCGGTTATATAATGTGCTTATTAGGCATTGAAAGTTATTATCATTAAAATGCAGAAGGCTGATTTTAGCTATTCCTATTCTTTTATCCAGGAAGGCATGGACATTTCTAAGAATTCAATAAAGTTTAAAGCAAAACGCACCTTATAGAAATGAGTATAATGTTTAGACCATGAAGTACGGAAGTTTCTTTCCATACTTGAGTCATTTGGGACTAAATAGTACTGTATATACAATACCGCATATAAACATAGGCAGCCTGAGTCGAGAATTGTGATGCAGATGAGGAAGGAAGACAGATGTATAGACTATCATCGTATTTCCTGCATGGCTCTCGAATTGTGTTAGCTTTATTGTTTTTATCCTTCTTCTTAAAGCTCGTAATCACGTCGTCTATAGATACAAAAGGAAACAATAAAACTGGAATCGAAAGTGATCATTTATTTCTTCTTACTGATAAGTAGATTACGATCTTTGCACAAGAAAGTCCGGCGTTCCAGATAACTTGGTTATGAAATACATCGACATTTCTACAAAGTAATTTCTAACTCCGTTGTAGGCCTTTCGGGATTGTCCGAATCACTTTGCATTCGGCTTATCATTCGTTCATTCTTTGAGCTCACTGAATGGGGAATCATCCATTTGACAGTATACATAAGTAGACTTTTGCAATACAGACTCTTTTCCTGTTAGCTTCAGAGTGGTAAGTTAATGTTTACTGATATTAAACTTCGCTATCAATTAAATACTTAGCCTTAAATTATTCTTAAAAGTTAAAACGAAAAATTGTAATTGTTCCTTCTTTTCATCGCACTGGGAGAAATTTAATCACCCTTAAAATTTTTGCACTGCAACCAGATTTTTATAATTCATTTAAATTTAATTTCATTATTTAGTATTAGGGTTATTTTATGGTATGTAGGGCGGTAAGGATAATGCATAGAAAATGTTCTCTATTCTTAAATTTCTAAGTAAAAACTCGATGAAACTATATATGATTTATAACAAAAAAAAATGTAGTTTAATATCGCGAAGATTTATTATTCACATCCCATCATCTTTGTAATATCACCTCTTGATCCCTATTTTCTTTCATAGTAATACAGGCCGAAAAACTTCTTGCAGGATATGTGTATGTGTGAAAGCACCATTAAATGTGAAAAAATAGTATCTCCGTTATATTTTGACGCATCGGATCGAAATAACTCTTGCAATATCTGTTGTTAATATATGTTCGTGACATATCTAATTTGTCGTAGAGAGATGTTCAAGAAGTTAATGTCCATCCTTTATTTGTCATAAAGAAATCAAAATTGTATTTCCTCTATCAAAAGGAAATAGTTTCTTAAATAGTTGTCCTGGAATTACATGTTTGACCGCTCAATTATATCGATACGAAGTGTGTAAAACGTTCCTTAGATTTCTTAGGAAAGTCGAAATGGATAGATCTAAAAGTATGTGAATCATTTCTGATATATATATAAGACCTTGTATAACTAAAATAACATACGAAAGGAATTACTACGCTAGAACGAACTTAATATACATAATTTTGTGATTAGGAAGCCAAATTAAAAGCATCGATATAATTCAACAATAATACTGGTTGCTCATTTGAGATGGTCTTCTAAATTTTTGAGACTACTTTATTCTAGAAGCTAAACGTAAGCCTTGTAAGCAAGAGTTGTAATGATTCAAAGCAACTTTCGTATGCAAATTGGCAATTATCATTTGGCGATAAAAAAGAATACTATTAGAATGACAAAACGTATCTTTAAAATCCTTATTTGCCTACGTTTCATAAATAATTTGTATGATTGCGAGCTCAATATATTCACGGGTTCATAAATATATTCTAGTTGATTTAATTTAACGATCGGAAGAATTTGTTCTCTCCTTTGGTACATTGTAAAGCTCGTTGTCAAGAATAAAACAAATATCGAGGAAACGGGTAAAAAATTGTTTAAAGGTATGCATCTCAAGCACCATCGAACCTTAGATTCATATATTGAAATCAAGCAGAAGAATTCTTCTTCTTTTAGAAGAATTTCACCTGTTGCTAAGGAAAACCGCGAAGAGAAATACAGAAATTCGCTGCGTCACTCTTCTATTTTCAGTTTAGCAATACGATCTAAATTCATGACAGTGGCCATTCTTTGCAAACAGCTCACCATATTGTAGTTCATAGAATCGAAGCTCATTTACGGAGTATGACAATGCATAGATGATTTTCTTGCGAATAAAAGGGCAAAAAACTATTGTGTAATTTAGCTGATGAGGGATACATATTATCTGAAAATTCAGCGTAGGAGCCCTATGTCTATAATGATGTTATATGTTATAATATAATATAACAGTGTTATATATTATAATAATGTCTATAGGGAAAAGAAGTATTTCATATGAAATTCCTAACACGCCAATTTCAATGTTCTGTGCTGAAGAGATGGAACTCGTTACGAAAGATTTGAATGCCTAAGCGATGTAGCGGTGAATATTGTCCCGTAAGACTGCAGGATAATTATCGTGTCATCGTTATAGAATGATATTGTTAGAAGCTTTTTGGACATTTAGGGCATTCACAAATATCGTGCACTTCTGAAAACATCGACGATTGAGGCATTTATCTGAGACCGGAATCAGTTGGTGGCGAAATCTTACGATTTTTCCGTATTCGATCCTCGTCCCTCCATCCAAAAGATTCCTTCCTCTCTTCTCTTCCAAATCCATCTTATATAAGTATCTCCATCTCGATGTCCAGCGCGATTCTTCACCCCAAATCGGGATGGCGCAATCCTAAAAAATCTTCGCAAGGAAAAGAGGAGAAAAAGAAACACACGCTTCGCGCTCCTTTTTTCCTACCCCGTTTAGTTTCACAATCGGATGAAGAGGAACCCCCATATAACTCGCGCACTCCTTCTGAAAAGGTCGACGAAGGACTGTTAATTCCGAACCGAAACAGCTGCGCTCCCTTTACGGCATCCCCAACCACTCCGTTTTCTCTCTCCACTCTTCCTTCTCCTCGTGACAGATGAGTGACTCGACTCCAACAGGGCGAGGTCCTCTCTTGGAAAATGAGCGTACGCACAGAAGCAATACGTCTCCTTCGTTACACTTCTAAAACCGAGGAGGATTGGTTCGATGGACGCTCGAAAAGAGAGCACCCTTTTGGCGACGCCTTCCGCGGCCACCAGAAGAACGTCTGACATCATCGGCGGCTGCAGCTGACTGAGGCACCTGGCTCCGGAGGAGGCTACCTTGGGATTCGCCGCCGGTGGTTGCTCTCGGGGGCCCCGCTGCCGGGCTCATTATGCACGGAAGGGACTCGCCCATCTCCCACCTAGGAATTTCCCCCCAACCTGCGATCCGATGTTATTAATGGCTTGTTTTTTCCCAGCCCGGCTTTTCGATTTCATCTTGAGCTCATCTTTTTTATTTGCGATGGATATCGAATTCTGCATGACACGCGCTTCGGGTGTTCTGCATGTCTGCCGCGCGGGGATGTCCGCAGACGGGGGTGTACTAGGATGGGGTAGGGGATGGTGTTTGACCTATTTGTCCGTAGATGTGTCGCTATCCGGCGGGTCTCCGACGCCTCCCGTTTGTCAAGGGGTCGGAAGGTTCGTTTCTCCCCGACAGGCGGCTCTCGCTACGATGATCGGTGGGTGTAGGTATGATTTAATTGCTGTGTCTATGGGATTTTCTTTTCTTTTTGCCTTCCTTGCACCTGCTCCAGCTCGAGGGCTCGAGTGGCACTTAATAGAACCTATTTATGGGTGGGGATAAATTAGGGGTGTGGGAGAGGGTAGCGATCTGTTTTGACGTCCGAGGAATGCGTGTTTCAAACCGGTATTGTCTCAGATAGAGTAAGCAGGGTCTTGAAGGAGGTGATTTGTTGCCTCAAGAGGGATGTAATTGAATGTTGTGGTGCGAGTAAAATGGTGGACGTCTTCGCAGAACATTGGTCTGATTGCCGGAAGCATTCCAGCGTCTATCCTCTTTCAAGACGATTCTAAACAAAACGGTAATTTAGATGGATTTTTCTGAATTACTTTTGTGTTTAAGCATTCCGTAGTACTCAAGCGGAAAGAGAATGTTTCTCAGCATCCGCGTAGCCATAAGCATCTTTATACAGCAAACTAGTTGCGCTAATATAAAATTACTCTGATTTATATCTATGTGAGGTTATTTTATACTTTCCTTATTGCCGTTTACCTATACCTAACATATAAGTGAAAATTTACGGCGAATTCCTTGTACCAGAAAATTTTTCATAACTAGGCAATAATTTTATCAGAGCGAAAAGTCTACACAATTTTGTAATTGAAATTTGTTTCGGAAGAAATTGATCATAGGAAATGTCACATTAATTGGTACCGTTTTATAATTTTATTCTGTACTAATCGAAATATATTGCGCTTAACTTGTTCATGATGTAATAAAATTAGAGTATTAGTCCCTATATTATCTATATATGAATATGCAGAATGCGGCGAAAAATTCATCTATACTCCACTTTCTGAAGTATGTTTAGCAACATCTTATAAAGTTTTAATATGATTAATACTCCCTTACAAATAGGTTTCAATTCCCATTCACCTCCAGCAGATGTTTGATATTTTTACTGCTGTATGCAGAGCTGGCATTCGAAAAAGTGTAAGTTACTTTCCGTTACCTGCCTAAAAGGTAATTTCGTTTTCCGTTATATTTTTTGCAACAATAAAAACTATATTTCGTTTCTTAACGTATATCCTTACAGCTAAATAATATCTTATAGGGAATTTAATTTTTCTCTTCTATTTATACCCCTAGGCTTCCTTGTCACTTAAAGGTAATAGTTGATACCATTTTCTAAACATATTTCTAAAATAAGAAATATTCTTCATTTCCTAAGAATTAATAGCTTTTTGAGTCATGGATACAAATTAGGATTATTCAACATTTCACAATGGAGATTAATTAATGTCTTTCGTCAAACAAATATACTATATTAAGTATAATAAAATACAGCGATATTTCTAAACTTTTGTCCTACTCGGCTAAAGAAAGCAGTAAAACAATCACACAACTATATAACAAAATAATAATATTTTATTTGTTCGTTATTTTTCTCTTATCAACCATTTGAAAATTTTCGTTGATGTTTTTCTGTAAGTAAATTCAGCATGATAACATGTCTTCATTATTTCGTTACGATTGACGAAACATTTTTTTGTAACAACATGGTCATCCAAACTTTCATCTGGGGTCACGCCGGCTTGTCAGCGAACCATTCGGCAAGGACACTAAGAGCCTCTGTATTAAAACAAATTTTTCTTACATTATAAACGTGGGATCGGAATTTTAATGCTGGGATGATGGAAATTCGTAAAATATCTTTCATTAAAATAATATTCTCGAAAAATTCTGTAACAGAGCGGTATTATTACTTAAAAGATAATTATTTTAAACTTTTCGAAAATTCTTGACGTGTTTTCCTTCTTTTTGGTAAATTCGTGGGGTGTTTTGAAAAAACTGTATTACCATGAATTGCGAGGCAGAACTATATGAAGTTACAATGAGTCAAGAGTGTAGTAACTGACTACCATTGTAATTCTGAACGTTCGAAGGGCCTCCGGACAACAAGCTCTCTCCGAACCAGCCCTTGCCTCGCAAATTCCTCGAAAAAATCTATCTGCAAACTGGGAAAGTACGATTTTAACCTGCTTTCGCCTCAGTCTCATACACGCGTTTCTTTTCTCCGCGAAGCTGAGGGCGAAACGACTCCAATTCCGTAAAGCAAATTTGTAGAATGGAGATGGTAGGGGAGTATTACATGGAGGAAAATAATGCGTAGAATGAATAGGGAATGAAGTAACTTGCAATTTGGAGGCTCCGGGGTTCGCAGGTGAGGGATGGGGCGAGCAGGGACGCAAGAAACACTCCCTCTTTTGCTTCATCATTCCGAATTCTGTCGGTGGAACTTTTCTCTTCACTGCAGGCAGTTTTCCCCAACCATTTTCAAGCTCTCATCCTCCGTATTCTGTGCCCTCTTACTTTCCCCTTCTATATGTCACCCTTGCACTGAGAGCACTACTAGTACTCCCTCTCTGGATGTAGGGAAGAGTACTAGAGAAGTCCCTCCGAGATTCTTGTTTAACTTTGACGTTCAAGTACTTCCTGAGACCAACTATCACTCCCAGCCAATATTACGAATAATGGCGTACTATATTTTTTACCGAGAGGGGAGAGTGAGACATGCAGTGTTGAATACCTGTATTAGATTTGTAGCGGGCTACATTCGACTTAGCCTACAAAAAGAAATAACAGCGAGCTTTCTGAGGCTTGAAAGCTTGTTCAGCCTTAATAAGGCAGCCTTTAGACTGAGATCTCGTAAATCTCGTCCGATCTGATTTACACTGTGTTTTTATTAATTCGACGTGGCCGGCTTCATGATCGCTTACCGTAAATTGTTAAATATCCTTAATTTAATTTTAATTACATTTTTATTTATTGAATCTGAGATTCGTAGATTTCCTTAAAGTGCTACCTTTAGATTATATAGAGAAGGATCATCTTTAAACTTTGTTTCATCTAATGCTGCGGTCGCAGTCCAGTGGTTCGCAGACCTTTGACTCGTGAGAAGCTGATGGTGGTGCATTAAGGAAATTCGGCTATTGTTATTTCATTGTTTATTAACTATGTTTATTTCATTATATTCAGAGTCCTACTCATGCAACCAAGACTGGGTTAGAGTGACAACATTAATTTCATGCTAAAAGCATTGAACTTTTAGGATGATTATTTCATACATGAAATCAGTATGATAAGGCGTGACTTCGTGGAATGCAGTGGAACAGAAGAGAAGCACACAATTTTATAAACGGAATTGCATTGGAATGTGGAAACTACAAAAACTTGTGTACTCTCTTCTATGTTCGACATGTTTGTACATTTTAAAAAGTACTTATATTAGTGGAATACAAAATTGTGAGTTAAGTTGTCCATGAGGTCCCAAGGGTTGGCGCTGATCTAACATATGTGCCCTACGAATGTATATTTGTGTTGTTATCGTGGCACCAGTCTCCAATCTTTGAACAGATCTCCAGCGACTCAATTCGCCCCGCGAATGGCTTTTTATAACCCACGAACATTTCAAGAACTCTGCATGTAATAATACATACTTACAGTCGTAATTTTATAATATTCCCTTCGTTATTCCTAGTTATTTTCCAGCATGTGATGTTTTAACAAATGATAACTTACTTACGAGTTAAGACTTCTGAAGTCACTCCTTTTTGAGCTATTCTAAAAAAATAATCTTTTTGTGTTAAAGTAGAGGAAAATTTATCATTCGCTCACTATTGCTTCAGTTATTTCTATGGGTGTGATAAAGTGAAAACTAATAGGTATAAATGTTACTGATTAACGGTATTTAGTTTGGTCTCTCTTTATGCAATGCTGTGATAAGTGATATATGTAGGTGCGTGTTGGACTTACATGGACATCTCCATTCTAATATAAGGTGAAAAGGAAGGGCATAATGCTTTACTTCTCATTTTCTCCTGTGCATCTCATTCCCTTTCCAGGGCTTGAGGTAGCTAATGATAAAGGGCTTGAGGTTCAGACCGGGCTGAACAAGGTAAAATGACCTCCGATATGTATCATTATTATCATGGTTTAATTTTATATTTTACTTACGAGAAAATTCTTCTAAATTTAATTCTTATTGAGGAATTCTTCGAGTAAATTTGGAAAAAAAACGCATAATCAGGTTGATCTGCCTTTCTTAGCAGTTTTCATACATTTGTGTGTACATTAATAAATAGCATGAGTACCACTGATGTAACTCAGAGCATATTATGCAGTATTTACCAAAAGAGAGAGAGAGTTTCCCTTTTTCCGATAGTTAGACCTCTTTATTTCTCTCTTTTATTTTTCAAAACCTTCTAAGGATCACCCTCTAGGTGATCATGTATCAGGGATGAGTGTAATCTGGTTAGTTTACTAGCAAAAAAGCGACGAAACGCAAGACTTTTTCTACTCATAAACCCTCCTCTATGACCGGTTTTTTCTCACCATAGGAAATAAAAAAGGGGCCCCGCGGTAACCTGGGAAGCGAAAAAGAAGCCATTTCATGATAGTTTAGCCCGACTATGAATTGAACCGTGGTGCCAAGTCGCATGTCAGGGGAATCGTGGCGTGAATGTAGCTGGAATGTGTTTTTCTGTTGTAGGGAAAACCGTAGTTGTGCGTGAACAAACTTTTTGGATTTCGCTGCTGAAGAAAACTATGGCAGAGAGAAGATGCACATGAGCAGAAAGATCCGCCGACTCCAATGCAATTGCAGCTGGGAAGTGTGCTCGACTTCGGAGGGGGTAGCATTTAGCGTGTGGGCGAAGGGTGGAGTCCGAGGTCTGCCAACTCCGTCGGACTCCGGAGAGGACCTTCCTCTGATGATCTACTGGAAAAGGTCGCTTTATACTTGTTCATGATCAGCGGTTGGGAATGCGAGGATTGGTTCGTTGGGGCTCTATATGCCTTCCTGTCTGTAGCCAATCGTTCTTTAACACTCACCTTCAAGGCTGGTAATAACAGACACAGGGAGGCCCAAATAGCCTGAGTCTGCAAATGTTCTGGGGATCCGTATGATTGAAAATGAAAAGAGACTGAGTCAAAGGATTCCAGTATTGCGATAGCAAATGGTAACAAATCTAAAGCTGGTAAAAGCCAAAGAATTTATTCAATCCAAAATGCGTAGAAACATGAGGGTCCAACATCTACCTTGCACCTGGGCCCGCTTCTGGGCTTTTCAACAACCTGCTTCCCGTCACCAGCCTTCATAATTCAACTCAGGTCTTCCTCTCAATTTCCTTCATTCCACTATTTCTTCCATTACTATTAGGAGACTATCTCACCTCCGTAAGTTTTCTATTAATTTTTCTTATATTTCTACCAACATTTTCCAAGAATGTCTCTTCATTCACTTTTTGAAGGCCATCATTGGCTACTTGGTCTGTCAATTTAATATCCATCGTACTATCGTGGCTCCGCATCTAATTTGCGCCACCGCCACTAAAAAGACAACGCATGTACAGTTTTAAACTCATCGACTCTTTAAATCGAAGCTTGTTTGTTTGTTTGTTTGTTTGCTAATAGCAGCAATTTTCTAGTTGTCCATGCTTTTTTTTTAACAAAAGCAATAATAATAATGACTTATTTAATGGAAACAGGAGGGTGATTCCAATTACTTCTATTTTAATAATTATTATCATTGATGAACTCTTACAATTATTTCCTAACAAGAAATTTCCGATTAGTTGAGACTCGAACCCAGGACCTTAGAGTTGGTCCGCAAACAACGCCGCCACCGTTTCCGGTATTTTACTACATTAAAGGGAAAAGATGAATACTACAAGTTAAAATTCATGGAAAAAGCTGACAGCTGTTCATAGCGATAGAAGCTGGTAATGATTAAACGAGGAGTTGCGGCATTTTCTATGTTAATTTACAAGTTAAGAATTCGAAAAATTAGTGAGAGTTTGTGTAAAGACGATATTAGCCTACACAAAATTTTCTATCAAGAGAAAAATAAGATTAAATTCTATTTCAGGTGTCTGAAATGAAACTCCGGACAAAAATGCTCTATAAACTATGAGTATAAAATATTAGAACGAAAATTGACTCATTTTAACCATGAAGAAAAAGGGTAGATAATGATCCCCGTTCAAGATAGGCTAAATGAATTGTTTGCCACAGTTTATCCTTTCGTTCACATTAAAATGAAAATTTTTAAGCATTCCGTTCAAAATTCGAAGGTATTACAAAATATCGATAGTTTTGGTAATTTTATAAATCAAATTAGATATTACATGGGGCAGAACCTGTGGCCTTCAGGCCACATGGGGTCCTTTCTGGCTTTCCGTGCCGCTTTTTCACTTCTTGAAACAAAATCAAATATTCAATAAACACTGTTTCCAGCCTAGTTGATTACATCGAAGCAATATAAGAGAAAAATGTTCTAAGTTGACCTAGCGGTTAAATTTGTTTTCAATGGCACGATTTCTCCTTAAACTATTTAAAAATATATAAGTTAGACATAAACTTTCAAACTTTTTTCTCTGTATTGTATGGTTTGTAATTCGATTTTTATTGTTTTCTCATTTTCGATTACCATAAATTTATTGTGATATAATGTCTTCATAGGCATTTACTTTTTTTTTGCAAGTTATTTTCACTCCCCTTCTTTGTGGGTGTCCTGCCGCACCGTGGGTTTTTCTTTGTCAACCTTCACTTGCTAGGATTTTTTCTCACAGCGCACGATTTCTTTTAGTTCATAATTATATTTTGTACATATTATGATGGTATATGAGGTTAGGGGGAAGAGAGCCCACCATGGGCCTAACCTTGCCAATAAAGGGCCTATATATCTAAACTTATTGAATACAGTCAATCCGCCACTCAAGTGCGGGCTAATGGCTTCTACCTAATGTCTTCCGTTGAAAAAAGGTTCCTCAACCTGGAGTAAATCATCGTTATTTTCTTTGTATCGTATTTGTTTGAAATATTTTTTAATCGAGTAAAGTATTGATATTTCTCTAAGGTTGTACAGTTACATCCTGCTGTTCCATCCTTACGTCTGACCTCTCAAGTATTTCCGCACTTCTGAGACAACTTTGGCCTTAATGCCAACGTGAACGACATTTATTCTTCCATTTCTGTTATGAATACTCTAGCATAAATATTTCGGACGATTTTTGACTTTATTGATGAATTTTTCATTTTCTGATTTATCATCCAACACAATTTAGTTCATCAAATTCTTAGTAATAGTAAGGTTTGAAGATAGATTAAGATCGAAAGTAAGAAAGCGAATTTATGTATAAAATGTTTACCTTTTTAAAGTTCTATATTACATTAAGTTGTATTTTTAAACAAAATCTTCGCAGTTGCATACGGTTTGATGAACGAAAAGAATTTTTCATTGGTCTATTTCTCATTTCAATCACAGATACCAATATAGTGTGAAAAAGGCATTTATTAAAGGGAAATAAAATATAATTGTCAATTGCTTCCTTTGGTTGGATGATGAGTAAGTAGGCGGCGACTGTTTGTGAGTGGATAAAATAATAAATCTATCGAGTCCTACAGTTGCAGTACGTATAACCTTTGAAGTAACAGAAGACCAAGTATAGTTATACGTTTTCATGTTTCAATCTTGGACACCAAAAACCTGCACCGTAGCTGTCATTTAAGCAAAGTAAATGCAATTAGCAAATTTTTGAGACTTCGTTTAGATAATTAATTCCATTAATTAGGGAATCTTTTCAGAGGTGGCGCCTTTGTCACAAAGGCAGGTACATACAATCGTCGGAGTCCACAGCGGTGCAAAAAAAGGGTCTCCGCAAAATGAATTTTCATTGACCATCATAATTATGATGGGAATTACTTGTATAGAAATTCACATTCAACAATTATACGTGAAGGAAAAAAAAAACTGTTGGACCGTGGCCAGTTGGGAAATCTAGATAGGGGTGTTTCGCACCCCGTTGGCTCTCTACCGTGCCCGCCCTTCCATCAGCACCCTCTGTTGACCAGACGGGGAAAAGGAGAGTGCCTAATGGAATAATCGTTTTTGAAACAGGGTACGCTCACCTTCGGGTCAGTGTTTTTGATCCTTATGGCATGCAGGTGGGGGTTTGTCCCTTCTTAGATTTCCGTGACTCGATTTTCCTTACCTCCTCTGAAATGGCTTCTCCTACGCTTCTCTTTTATTCTCCGCATTCCGCTCTAATTGGAGAAATAAACCCCTTGTCGCGTCGTCCTTATGAATAGTAGTAATGCCCTTTACTTTCAACCCCGTGAGGTCGAGTTCTCATTCGCTGAAATACCGGTACCATTCTTTCGTGGCCGTGTAATTAAAGGCAGTTTTCTTTGCGTATATTAAAACTGCGCGAAATTTCTGTGCTGTCGACGAATTGACGTTAATAATCCTTCCCACAGAAGTAGTTTGAGTGTGTAGAATTTGTCAGGTATGGCACCGAAATCGTTACCACACTGAATGCTCTTTTTAGTTTGCACTCAGATTCAGATAATTATAATGATGATGATGAAGATGGTGGTGGTGTTGATGATGATGTTAATGATGATAGTGATGAAAATAATGATACATATAATAATAATAATTAATATAAATAATGAATACAATATATAAATTCGTATAAATTGCTATAATTATTTGTTTTTTACACTCTTCGTGATCCAATTCAGATCCTTTTACGGGTTTATAATAACTCAAATACCTTTCTATTGCATTTTCAGGAACATCCTGAATACTGACGCTGTTTTTAGGATGCCTCCCATTTGAATACGTATGTGAATTTTTTTGTTGATATTTAACATTTCAAGATTCGTGTAAACATTTTTGTTGTAATCCCTGTAACTGACAAAACTATTGGAAATGTTGTGATTGATTCTTGTTTCCAATGTTCTTTTATTTTTTGCGCTAATAGACGTATTTACAATTATTTTCTTTTCCTTCCTTTGTGATAGAGGTGTCGTTGAAAACGGCTATGTCAATAAAGAATTTTTTCATTGTTATCGGTGTGTATTGTTTGGTCCCAGTAGAGGTTGTAATCTTCTATTTATTGCTATTAAGGCAAATTCTTGATGTATTATTTCTGTCGCTATATTGCCTTTCGGTTTATTCCGTTCTAACCAATAATCTACATCCTCCGGTTATGAGTTCTATTGTTTCCTTGCGTTGTGGCATTTTTTAGATATATCTGCATCTATTGATTTCTTAGTATATCTATGACTGTTCAGGACGAAGCCAGGGAAAACCCTGATGGAAGTCTATAGCGTTTCGAACGTGCAAATCGATCGTCAGAGCTGGATATAGGAGCGAAAGACATTATTTTATTCGTACGGCGAGGTTAGACCAAATTGGCGTCTATTTCATCAAATCTCTGGATATATTACATTATAATACTATTACACTAACAAACCAAAAACAATTGACTTCAATTAACACATATCAAGAAAAATAAATCAATACATAAAAAAACCGAATGATATATATACTAGACAATTATTACAAACAATAAACATAACAATAATCATAAATTATATACAATATATTTGATAAAAAATACAAATAAATAGCTGCAAATAAGATATAAATACATATTAATAGATACATACAGACACACGACGATTTGGGTTGTGGTTAAATAATCCTCAACTGAAGGTTCACGGAGGAAAACCCACGATGCGGAAAAATACCCACACAAGAAGAAGGGCAAAAACAGCGAAAACGCAGACGTAATAAAAAAACACTACATGGATAGAAATAAGGGCCTTTGTCCTTGAGACAAGTAACTAGAAATTAGTTCTATTACTGTAAACAAATCTTGTGAGAAAAACTGGGGATTGATAACTGATTGTGAGTAATAAATGTGGAGTTACCAAGAATGTTATGGTATAAGCATTATTCTAATCAATGCAAGCTCTTATTCCACAGCAGTCCGAGCACTTCACACGTTTATTATCATTTAGTGTTTGTGCTAAGGGATTTATTTAGATGAGGCAGAAGTGAGAACAACCGCGTGGAATTTTCACCTCTGCCAGAAGCAAATTGCAAATGATTCCGATAGTTTGGTTTCCTCGAATAACCTGCGTAAAAATTTCCATTTATTACACTTCGAGATTTTAGGTCGTTCTCTAGCGCACACTGGGTGTAAATGGAAGACGAATTGCACAGAAGAAATTACTTGGATTTTCTAATACAAGAGTTCGTACATCGTGGTCTTCAATGTGAGGTATACCAGCACGTGTTCTAAATTACGTTTTTCTATCAATCTTCGCAGTTGATGCGCTTATATGTAGTAGCATATTAATTTTTTCGAAAGAACGAGCCTTAAAATGAGTAGTAAAGAAAACACCGGCTGCGAAAGTGGAGTGGTTAGCGTGCTGGCGCTCCAACACTAAGCTACCGGTTTCGAGTCCAGGTTAGTCGAATATTTCCAGTTAGGGAATAACTGTTTGTTGATGATCATTAAAATGGATATAAATGGGGTCTTCTTGATTCCATTAAAGAANAAATGGAGTTTATTTAAGAACATATATTTACATTGTTTTTCATTAAAAGAATAAAATTGTCTTTATATACCTAGAATTTAAAGTATTTACTGTGTTTGGGTGGAAATAATGAGTGATTAGTTGAATATTGGTTTTCTTCTTGAATTTCTCTCGTATTTACTTTTTTAAACTATAAGATACGATTTTATTATTCCTATAGAGTGCGTCTTGATATCTATTTACTCTTTTACGCCACAACTTGGCAGAAGTAAAATATATTTCCATCTCTTCATCCCAATGGCTCAGTACCCAAGGAAGAGAAGAAGAAGCCAAGAATTTCCAAGATCATTATTTACTCTTCCCTCTAAATTTATGATATGTTCCATCCTTCCTTTGATTTATTTGATGTACCCGAATTTTAAAATGCTTCCATCTAACGCAAAATTCCGGACCATTAAAAAATAGTTTACATTTCAGCTATAATAATTACTTTTTACCCAGTAATCTTACGGTTTTTATAAACACCTGAAATTACGTGGTTTCAAATTCTAACATTTCCAATTTATCAAGGCAAATAGGTTTTTCCTTAATAACTTCAAACTGCACCTCGTGGATATATTACTATCCATGTTTCAATAAAAATAATTGGTTTTATCATTGCGGAAGCCTTAATACCTCGGGTTTTTTATACTAGGATAAAATAAATTACACATTAATTATTGGTAAATAGAATGCTAAAAACTTTGAATTAAAGAAGCTCTATCTCCGAAGGGTATTTATTAAATCCATCAATAAAATCTATTGTGAAAAGGATGTTTATGTAAACAATTATTAAGATATTACGTGATGAAAACTGTAAAGGTTTTCAGCTTTACTTCCGTTGATTTGATATTTATGTGTTCCGTTTAGAACATTTAGAACGAAGTTGTTGCAAATGCTGCTCTCAAGTTCTCTATCGTAGATCACACAGAATACTAGGTTGCACTTTTTTCATGCCAGAGATTTCCTTCGTAGGTAAAGAATTTAGCTATCCTTATTATTATGAAACAATCTCAACCCTTAAAAAAAAATACCTGTACCTCTTTACAATACATAGTTGCTCAGGTAAAAATCTGTTTTTTTTTACTTTCTTCATTGATGGAGTACTGCTACAGAGACGTGCATGAAGCAGTGAATAGTAGGTATTATTTCAGCCCGACAGCTATTTGCAGGATTAGGATCTAGTTATGATAATAGCTTTTTCAAGTCGAGTAAAGATCAATCAGCAATAAATCCATCGTAGTACAAAAGACTAATTGACCTGGATATGATGTTCTCATAGGCTTCGATTAACGAAGATACCCAATGTCTTTCCCGATTGACATCTTGGCATTAACGATATGAAAAAGACCCAGAATATTGAAATTTTAAAGAGCTTTTAGTTCATGCAACAAATTATTTGTTTCCGTTGATAATGGAAGTTAAATGGTTTCTCGGAGAAGAGCTGGAGAGAGCTCTCATCCGACAGACGACTCTCCAGATTTCAACCAATTGTTTACCTTCACAAAGATGCGGCGAGACGTTATACTCGAAACTCTTTCGGAAGAAGCACACATTTCTCGAGGTATTTAAGAATTCTCGTCTCAATGGGAATTTGTTTAGAGAAGGAAAAAAAAGTTCTCGTTTCCCTCCAGCAATGAAGAAGTCTTTGGCGGTTTCCTACCGCAGTTGTCTAGAATTTCTTTTTAGATGCGGATGCTGGGCCTCAAAAATTCCTTGCCTTTGAGTCGTTTGAACTCAGCTTCATCAAATAACAACTTTCAATTGAGATTATTAATTGTCTAAGGCGCTTTCATCTTTCTAACATTGATTAAGAGCAATTAATAAAATTATTACTTGATAGTTATGAGAAGATAGGACCCAAATATGTTCTTTAAGTTATTTCACTATCAGCGATCATGGGATTCATATTCTGTTATTGAATTTGCTGCTCCGAACAAGAAAAATTTTGTTATTATTCTCCTATATGTTTGCCATAATAATTACTTATAGAATAAAACCTACTGATTATGTGATTAAAGTACTCTTCCATTTAAATCTCTCTGTAGCTCAGAGTAAAAATAAAAATATACATTCTTATTACTTCTAATTACCTTTATTATAGTCATTTACCATTTCTTCATTTTACAATTTATTTTGTAATAAAGAGTTCTCGCGGATTAACACAAATGCCACTAATACTACTAAATACTTTAATTAAATAATTATAGGTGATATTCTATAATCAATTACTGCTGCAAAAATATATAAAAATAATAAATCATAATTTTCGAGTTCGGAGCCTTTAATTTGATCCTACAATATGAATGAGGAAAAGAGGAATAACTCCTTAACATTGCGATTGTAAATTAAGCAAAAATATTGTCCAATTAAAACTACTGTATTATTAATTAGCCTTTAATTATTTTTTACTATATGCGTAACAATTCCAATAATCGGTGAATAGAGGACGTATGATGAGCAAAATTTAAAATTTTCCATTCTGGTTTGTAAAGTGTTAGAGATCGTTTTGTACGTAAAGGCTTGCACCAAGAAAAACAGACATGAAAAACGTCGGATGGGGTCCTGGTTCAGACTTTCTTCATGTTTGTTTCTCCCTGGAAATTTTCATTTTGATTTTAATAATTGGGTATACTGTCGTTAAATTGTTTTGAGTGTAAATTTGTAGATAAGATGTCGTCATTCAAGTCGCTTGATAAAGAACTTCTTACCTTCTTGGTGGTTAGGAAAAAAATTTTATCCTACTTTCAGAAATTTTCATAAAGTTATCTAAGATGAGTTAGATAAATCTCTTAACATCTTTCATGTTTTAAAAAATGTCTATAACACACACTTCACTCGCTTTAAGCATATGATATCAATAAACTTTCCAAAAAATATGTTCTTACAGGAATAAAAATTATATGCGCTCGCGTAATTAATGAAAACTAAATTTTTCAGCAATCTGTAAATAGCTATTTAAATTACCATTATAGTTTCCTAATAAAGATCGCTAACTCTAGATACTACGAGAGTTGAAATTACCTTA
>KZ308116.1:226935-311627 GCA_000376725.2 Ladona fulva | reverse complement strand
TATTATACATTACCGTCGCAGTTAGACGCCTAGTCAGGTGGCGACGCTATCTTACAGCTATAAGCAACTGAGATTGGCAACATCAGATAGCGAAAAAAAATATTATTAATCATCATCTTAGCAAGCGAAACTGATTAAAACCATTATCAGTCGGCAATGTCAAAAGAGATATGCAAATACTTTGTGTCATCATACAGGCACGTTTGTTTAAGAAGAGAAGCTTCGTTTGCTCTTCCTTTGATTTTATAGATCAATTTCTTCATTGTTTCATTTATACCAATCTTTATATTTTATCAAAATCCGAAAATTGAATTTAGGACGAATGGTTTCATGAATAATTGGTACTGATGTATATTTTCCTTATAAGTAGCTAATTCAGCGCTAAATTCTTCAAGTGATCAGTATCATATCTTGGTGTGAGCGCTGGCAGATATATAATATCGCGTATCAGACCTGCATATTTTCTTACGATAATTTTAATTTACAATGAATCATTTATAAAGTATCTCTTTACGCCAGAAATACGTGTAAATCTTTGATAAATATCCTATATATTTATGGAAAGTCAATTCTTCTTTGAAAAACTAAAAAGTGCATTTAATTTTGCGAGTTTTATCCACTTCAATATTAGTTGACTTTTCCAATCCTTGCAGTCGATGCCTATCGCTGTACTAACACAAGTGATGTGTGTCAAATCAGCGTTGGTATTTAAATTGCTGTCCTTGAATTACATTGAGAAATTCGATAATTTGTTTTCTATAAATGGAAAATTTATCATAAGTGTTAACCTTCTCTGTCTTTACAGGTATGTTGACTACATCCAGGAAACATTACAGTTTGCTGCAGAGAGGTGCCTTGTTATCACAGCCGCAATCTCCCGGTCATACAAATTCCTCAACACAGATATGTACCAATTTTTCTCAATTGCCTGGAAATGTATGCTTTCTTGTTAGTTTTTTTCTTTTATTAGTTCGTCCGTAGTATAGATTAGTTTTTTCTGTAGTTTGTGGTACATACTCTTATAGATTTTTCCTCAAAATACGCACATAGCTGAAGTCGAGTAATTAGCATTTCAAGATACGCACTTTCTGTAGGATTTCGTAAAACTAGAAAAACTGGTGGTGCTACACGCAGAAATTCATCGACTCTTTCTGCTCATTCGGCAGCTGCTACAAAAATGTAACATAACTCGTATCTGATGCTTACGGTGAATTAATTCCTCCCATCAATTTCTTTAATCACCGAAATACGAAGCACGTTTTTATCCGTCCTATAATTTTCGAAAAATATTTTTATTGCAAAATAGTAGAGAGATCTCTACACGTGTGTAAGTTAGTTTTCATTGTTCTGGAAGAGCGAGTCATCAGTTGCTCCTGATAGTGTTGACTAGCGACATTAGTTCATCCATACCTTCATACTTTTCATAAGAGCAGAAGGCATACCTAACTCAGAACAATTTGAACTTAGCATACAAGATTCTGCGATAGACCTCAGTTTCTACAACACCAGATTTAGCCAACATCTATGATGTATTTGGTAGAAGACGTGTTGGTGGCCTATTTAGTAGCAAATTATAATTATAAATCGCATTACAAATGAAATAACAGTCAGTCTGGTGGAAATGTGAACTAGAAATTACGTACTGGCTCGTAAAAGTATCAAAATATGCAATCCTCGGTACTCGTAGAATGTTTTGCAAAAATTCTGATGATCAATGGCTCTTTTTGTCTAAATTCCACTATATTAGATCAAATGTAAGAGACGAATTTAATTTTATTCCGTCGTAATTTTCTTAAAATGTGATTATTTTGAGAATTATAAAAGTGAAAACAGGAAAGGTAGAACTTTGAAAAGTAGGCTACGGATTAATTTGAGTTCGGCACAGACTTTCAAACGTGACATTTTCATTATTCTCAGGTTGAATTTTATGCTCTTCTTGAGGTCAGGGGCGGACCAGGAATCTTGGCAATGGGTGCGAACTTACCAGGAAGGACAATCTAGAAAATGTCTTTGTGAACTCATTTTCAACTACTTTTAAACACCATGTTGTTGCTGCATAAATGCATAGGGTTTATAGTGATCATAGAAAACCTTCATAACCTGATTTTAACTCAAGATACTCGTCACATCCAAGGCTAATTTTTAGTAGTAAAATGTCTAAGGAGGGAGACGATCGACATTTCGCCCTCCTCCTGGGTCACCGCATTCTTCAGGTAGTGACTTAAGTCTTCTGTATCTTTCTTCAAGAATACATCCTTCATTATATTAATCGAACATCTCAGTTTTCATTCTCCGCATACTGAAGCTAATTAGTAAGTAAATAAAACAATTGAAAATGCGCGGCATATCGACTGCATTGCATGAGCTTTGAGAACAGAAACTAAGGATAACAAAATAAGGGTCCGAATATTATTTATCAAAGTAAAATAAAGTAAGCGAAAAAATAACTTATAACGCCGTTGTTATCGATTTTCGATGTTAGAGACTAGTACATCAACAGAGGTAATCTTTGACGAAAAATCTCATAGATTTCCATTGCGTAAAAATCAAGCTCGGAGAAACGTTTAGCACTTGGCTATAGTGTAAGAATCAGCCTTATAATTAAGTTAAACCATCAACAATACAACAACTTCATAAACGGTTCACTGTTTAACTAAAACACAAGAAATCTTAAAGTAGTTAGATTATTATGCTCAAACGAAGTCCGCAAGCTTATACATTTCTCTTTTTTATTTCGTGTATATTTCGCAAAATTCAGAAATCACCCCCCATGATGTCGCCGAGAAAAAGTTGAGCCCTGAGACATGAAGATTCTTGTGTATGTTTTCTAGAGAGTTTGATCTGATATTCTGTCTCAGAGATAAAAAAGGTATTTCTCGGACAGAAGGAATACAAAATTCACAGAAATACTTAGTTTAGTGGATATATATGTTGTAGAAATGTAAAATGAAGAAAAAGACACGGACCTTTTTCTTTCTGATGATCGTTGTAATTCGCTGAATTCGTAGTGTGCGTAAATTCAATTGATTGATGAGTTACTTTGTGGTAATTCATGCTGACTTGAAGCTGATACTTATGCGACGGAACTACTAGTAGTCGTGCCCTTTTGGTTCGTTTTTGAGGTATTGTTGCAAAGTTTTTCTTAATATTAAAATAGGAACTAGTTTCGGAAAATAGTTCCTACTAGGAACAACTACTAAAATGGTTCCTGTGTTATTTCCCTGCGATAATAATAGTAATAATAGGTTGTACCAAAAACATTGGCAGCCAATTTAGAAAAATTAAACGCTGAAATTAACTTACATTTCATTGAAAAATCTGTAATTCTAGATACCCGCCACGTAATTAGAACATTTTAAAATGAAGACTTTGTAATCGTATGGAACTTGACATCAGTCCGTTCCCATAACACCACTTTGTGGCGAGAACGAAATAAATAATAATAATAACAATAACTTCTTTAATGGAAACAGGAAGATAATCCCAATTACCTAAATTTCAATAATTGTTATTATTTACAAATGCAAACCATTACCTAATCGGAGAATCCGACTAGTCGGGACTTGAATTCGGGACTTGAATTCGGGACTTTGGGGTCGGAATGCTAACACGCTAGCCACTCCACCGCGGCCGGTGTAGTCATGTGAGGTTAACATTTGAAATAATAACGCTTTATCCTTTAATTTACATTTATATTGAATGATAAGGGTAAGGTGTTTATATTCGTAGGATTAGGTGCACGCCTGAAGGCTCAAGGATAAATACTGAAGAAACTGAGTATTGGATGAATCGAATTGAGATAGTGACATCATCGTACCAAGTCGCAATTATTTCGGCATCGATTTGTCGCAGACATTGCGCGTGCTGTACAGTTCACCATCTTAGAAACCAAAACCGTCATCTTCGTAAATATACTTTCCCCTATTACCAACGCCTAAATTAGGATGACGCTTTTCCGAACCTTGGTAGGGATCGAGGGAGTCGAGCGGGGAAAGAAAGTAAAACGAAGGAAAAAAACGGAAAGAAACGCAGGTGCGGGAGCACGCTGCATCCTCCGTGCACAAGTCCCCTCACTCTCTTTCCCTCGACGAAAAAACACGAAAGGGAGATCCCGTTCCGTCCGCAAAAATCGTCGGAAATGCCCTCCCTTCGCAACACGCTCGCACGCCAAGAATCGATAACTTCCACGCGACCTCACCCCATTCGATACTCCTTTTCGTACTTCATTTTTTCGCCTCCTCCGTAATGACCATCCCGGCGGGAGAAAAAGGACGGTGTGGGAAGAAAAACAATGCTCACCTCACCATACGTTTCGCGATAAGCCTCCTACTAAACAATTAGCTCCGGAGAGAGAGAGAGCTCGCCCCATTCTTTCTCAACCCTCCCCCGCCTCAGCCGCCCCCACTCGGTCCCTTTCGCCCCTCCCTCTTCCGCCCCCACTCCCGTCTCTCCTCCGAAGGCCGCGGAAAAAATAATAAAAGGATTTCGCCATGCCGTAGCCCGGGAATTGGGTCATTCTCCCAGAGTTTTAAAGAGAGTGAAAGCTGCTCTCATGGGTGGGTATTTTTCTTTTTTGTATTGAAGGGGGCGACACCCTCTGCCCAATACCCTCGTCCTAGAAGGATGAATAGAACAGCGGGTGTCTAGGAAACTTGCGCCAGCCGAAAGGAATTCTAAAGTGATTAATGAACGCCGCCTTTATTTTTTTAATTTGCGCGTCTTACGTATGCCCGTGTTTGGTTCGATGATTTATCCCTTCCTTCACGCGTCCTTGGGCCAATGAAACTAATTAGTTCTCTAACGAACGATTTTGGCGAATGCGATTCTTCAATTTTTCCATCAGCGGGCTGAGTATCGGATTAAGGAGAGCAATGTACGCGAATTTACGATATCGAGACTATCGGTCTTTATTTGAATATTTATTATGCTAACGCATTTTAGACGGGCGATAACCACGAGTAAATTCAGCATTTACTGGATGATGCTAAAACCATTTTGGTGTACAATGGCATGAAAGGAAGCCAGAATGCTAGCTTACCAAAGGACCAGGGTTCGAGTCCAGGTTCATCGGGATTTTCTGGTTAGGGCATGAATGTTCGTGTTCGTCCCTTGCAAATCTTGTTCCTCCATATATATGTCCATGTAATGGGCAATCCGAGATAAATAAATTAAATTAGCTCATATTAATCTACTATAACTAAATGTTATGCACATATGTCAAATTACTGTTTCGCTTTGTTTCATATTCGTGCAGCTTGTAACTTTCTTATAGAAAATATACGTAATCTTACGTTCTCACATATTACAGCTTGTTGTTTATAATCAGATCTGGAGAAATTTGGTATATCGGCGTTCTAAGAAAGTGTTCCTCGGAAAAGATGGGTTTATAAAATTTTTGTTGTCTCTTTCGTAGATTGCTACAGAATTTCCAATCATTCCCACCCATGTAGAATCAGTTACACAATCATAACACCAAGATGACTTGAAATGGTCTCGTTTCTTCTGTGGGGACATTTTTTGTTCACCTCAGTTGTAAGAAAACGGCTACTTTCCTTGTGTACTCAGTTTGTTTCTGTTATAACAAAATTTTGAATCAGTCCGCTGATAAAGGTGATCGTTTGAGGAAAACTCAGTGTGTCTCTCCGACATATTTAGGAGAGCTTCTTTATTCCAATAACTGCCAATTTGCTCTCTATTTCCATATCTCGTAGTTAAGCCTTCTTTTAATAAAAACAATGTTTAGGTAAATGACGTAATCCATCCGTGTTCATACCGTAAAATCTCTGCGTGCGGCTGTGATGAAAACAGTAAACAATCAACCTATCCACTGTTTGTTTGTTATTCTGTTCATTAGTACCGCGTATCTTTCGCAGAAATGTGAGATTTCCATGCTGATAGCATATAAAAATTAATTCTTAATTAAATGATGAAGGTAAATCTATTAATTGCTTGATTCGAGAAGGTACACAAGGTGTACCTTTGCGAAAACTGCATTTAAACACTGGAATACATTATCCCTCTCAAGGCAATCGATTTTTAAAAACCGCATCCTCATTACGCGACCCATAGTCGTGTATTTAATGTTAGATGTATATTAATAACGAATGTTTGTTAATACAAGGCCGGCTACATATTCTCACTCCGCCGCTCTAGCTAACACTTTCGAACCGGTAAACCGTGAAAAACCGCTGAAAATATTTACGAGCAATGAAGAAATGCGATCGCGGTGCCCTCAATGCATGTGCGCATGCATGATTTGTGTTATCACCCCATAGGCGTGTACCATTCTCCATGTCAAAGGGGGCCATAATATCTGGCCGTTATCTAGGCCGAACCTCGATTACGGGAAACAGCATCTGGGTTCCACATTGGAAGCGGTCAGGACGGAAGTGCCTTCCCAGCGGCTACTATCTGCCTGAGGAGTAGGCCTATGCATGTGACTCATGGGGTGTAGATGCTGTTGTGAAGCTAAAAATGCGAAATGCAGGGATGGCCAGAGAGGTTAGCGGGAGGAGTGTCCGAGAACCGAGGGATGTTAAATTGTCGCGGAATGGCGGCGATGCTATACACAAGATGCTGGGGTGGTCTCTCTAAGAAAAAACGAGAGGAAAATTCAGCGTAAACATGCAAGTTCCAGATTAGAGACTTCGGAAAAAAATCCGAATTCCTTTCCAACTGCGCTCGAGGATAAATTAGGCTTTCCCAGATAAATCAATCCGTGAAAGGCTATGTGATCGTTAGAGACGAAAATTTATGCCCGTTTCAAGGAGTGAATGTTTCTATTTGGTTTTTCGGTAAATTTACATACTCATTAGCGCTAAACAAGACAGTATGTGCAGAAAATTTCCAATGCATTCGAAAATGCGTTGTGATTCAGATAGATCATCTAGCGAAGTCAATTCTTGTTATGCTTAAGCGATTTACGAACCGTGTGAAGCAAATGCTAACATTTTAAACAGAATAAAACTGTCCGGGCTTCGGAATTCCGAAAGCGGGAAAATAAGGATCATGAAATGAAAATGTTAAATAAGACATCGCTAATGTTACCTGTTCAATTCAGGTATTGGAGAGACAATAAAGCTAGCTCATATGGTTTGGTATAAAACTGTGAATTCGCGGAAATACGTAAAAGTGCTTTTTTAAGTGCAAAATTGTTTCTCGTCTTTTTAGCTGTGAAAGAATGTGCCTGCAGACAATGTGTGGCAGACGACATAAACGCAGTAGATATGAGTTTTCCATTCTGTAATGATACAGTAGAAATGCTCGGTTTCGTTTCTTAAATGGCATTAAAGATTTAATCATTGATATAACGAAAAAGGCTATAATTAGTGAACATAAGTACGTGTGTATATAAGTTCTTTACATAATAATGGAAAGTAGTTATAGTTGTCAAGTAAGAGTAATTATGAGAAGAATTAAAGTTGAAAATGTGAATAAATATAGAAGTTAGCTGTGAAAAATAAGTTTATTCCTTAGAAATCTTTCTTATTGTAAATTTAAATTTAAGTACATTCTTATTTCAGAACAAAGCTCCAAAATTCACGTACAATGAGCGATTTATCTGCTTATCTCTGAACGATTTCAATAACCTGATTTAATTGTTAAAAAAAACAATTAACATTCAGATTATTCATGAATGATTCGTATTGCATAACATTTCTCGTGAACAATCAATTAGTTGTGTTCCAAGGTTTATGAAACCATTAACATTCTAATATTTTCTACTCACTCCAGCTTATCAATATAGGATGAGAAACAGAAAAAGGGTAGCTAACTCTTCTTCCTCTTTTATTATGATCTTGCGAGAAGCACTCTTTACACATTTAATCATGAATACAAATGAGCAGGATATGCAAATAGAATAGAATATGTTCTGATCGTCTCACTTCATTAGTTCATTACTTTATTCTCGTTTCACCAATCTAATAGTTGGCAACAGGACTCAATCAGTGGTGCAAACTCAGCTAGATAGCATTCTGGAAATAATCTTCTGAATATATGAGATAGACCAATCGAAAATCTTCGAGTAAATTACATAACGTTGTCTACGCCACCGCAGACTGCGATTCTGAGCGAATAGAAACATTCTTTCACCTGATATTTCCTAAACCTAAGAAAAGCAGATTAGGACTATATCTCGAAGTAAATACGGCTTTGGTAGTTTATTTTTCTTCGTTTAAACTCAACTCCCTGTTAGGACATTATGATGCAAACTTAGTACGATCTATAAAGAACTTATTACCGGAATCCGGATATCAGTAAAAAGAATAATTTTCACGTTTTCAGTCTTCAGATTTTGTCTTCATTAATATTCAATTACAAGACCCATTTTACACTGAACTTTATGAAGCAGAGCGCTCTTTCACATCATTAGAATCTTTCCTTCTTAAATTGCTGGTAATATGTCTATCCCAATCATTTGAGTTAGTTATTAGTTGCTATAATACTTATCGTTTATGCTTTAACGATGTCCTAGGTATGAAAATGTCGTGAGTCATAGACGGATAACTTTCCATCGAACCGTTTGCTAGTTCCCTCGTTAGAGAATAGATAAACTCATTTCTCTAGAACAAACGGCGGATTTTCGTCGGCTTAGGGCCGCTTTCTACCTTTGAAAACCAAAGCAGCACCCGCGCTAATAAAAATTTCGCGTTTGGACGAGGAAGGGAGTGCTGGAATATTAATTCCTTTCCTTGTAAAAAGACCCCGCTTCACGGCCGCTCTCTTTCCTGCGCCATCTCCGATTCACCATAATCGCGAAAAAAGAAATAACCGCACGGGCGAGATATACTCCCGTTCATCTTGGACCGAAGTAACGTTCGTCGATCGCCGGGGGGGAAACACGCTCGAGTCCGACGGGCGCTTGAAGATCCGAATGGCGGGAGATGAAGAGGTGGATCAGGCGATCTGTGCTCCTCCCGCGGCCCGAGGAACAGGCGGAATACGTGCCCGGGGAAAGAGGAGGAATTGTGAGAGAGTTCGAGATGGAATGAAATGAGGGTACGACGAGAGCTGTCGTTCGGAGAAGATAGAAGAGGAGAGATGGATGGTGGGAAAGAGGCGGAGAACCGCGGGGGAATCTCATTTTGGGGCTTTCATCCATTACGGGACGTTATGGCATGTCGCCGAAGTCGCGGGTTTCTCAAGAGTTAGGGTAATGATATTGGGTGAAAGACATGCAGACGAGGTGTGTTCGGTTACATTTTTTCCGTCGTAAGAAAACCCGAAGGACGTCGTAAAGATGGTCAATTTGGAGGGAAAGGTTCCCGAATTTTCCTTCTCTCTTTCGTTCGAATAACATCGAGAGCTTTTCACCTGAGTGGGTTCTGAATTGTAAATGTTCGGGGATTTTTTTATCAATTCTGAGGGGATGATGACTTTTGCCTGAGTGACTTTCAATGGCTAAGAACTCCGGAGAGTATCAGAAAATTTACATCTCGAGTGCCCTTCGACCGCGTACGTACGTTATTGACGATTTCTACATTTTTCGGTAGTATGCTGGGTTTGATCGATATTCAAATGCAATGCCGTTGAATGTTTCCCCGGCAGTTGGCCCTAGTACAAATTTGTTTAAATTAAATGGCCTGGTTTAGTGACGGGATCAAAAACTAATCCCCTGTAAGTTTGATATAATGTCCAATCAGTGGTCTCGTTATTCCCTTGGTCGAAGTGCAAGTCGGTGGGTAGAATCTTAAATGTCGAAAATACCGATATCGAAATCTTAAATATCGAAATCGTAATTAATAAATATATCGATATGAATCTTCTTATAACGTAAATGAAGGAGTCGACAGAAGTGCTTTAAATATGTCATGTAGTTCTGTTTATACGGTAGGCAAGGAGAACTAACGTATTAATGTCTCTTCTAAGACTGTTGTACACATTCCCAAATTACTTTCTGAAGAAATTCTTACTTGTATGATTTCAATAAATAATTGTAATGAGAATAACGTTCTTCATTATAATAATTATTGATTTCGAAATTTTTCGCCACTTTCTTGGCCCGATTATTAATCACTATATACTTTCAATACCATTTTAGAATCCTGCAAGATGAGAATAACATTGTTATTCATAATTAGGCAACGCATCATATGTTTAGATTGTATAAGATTTCAATAATGAGGTCGGCTGTTCTTGCAAGCTCGTTTTTTAAGAAAACCTGCAGATATGTCCTCAAAAAACACGTCGGTTTTGCTGGTGTTGAGTAAATGGTGGGGCAAATGCTGTTTATTTTCCATTTATCTCAACCAGCTGAAGCTTTATTCCATCTGGAAAGTTTTCATGGAGAGCAAGGATAGAATGGAAACCAGAAATCCAATCCAATCCAATCGGAAGGAAGAAAAATAAACTTATCGATAGCATAAATGGAATAAGAAAAATGACGTTGAACGTACACTGTTGATGGAAAAAAGCGTTGTTTATATAGTTCCTTCTCATATTCTCTCCCTCATTATACGTTTACGTCACGTGTCTTTTTTTCTCCCATGATTGCTGTACATATAAGACATTCTATTCCCTTCCATCATCCTTTGAAGTATTCGAAGCACGCTCTAACCTTCTTCCTCCCTTCGCCGCCCCAAGAACCGCGCATTCGGGTTTTCTAGTTCGGAATCTTTTCCAGTAAGATTTTGGTACGTTTGACTTTCTCATAAGGCGCAGATGTTTGCGGAAGAACTTTGTTCCGTGAGCCCGCCATATGATTCTTTTTTTTGGGCAAGTGACCCCTAAAGAGGCAGGATTGATAAAGGGTTGGGGTTCCCACCTCCATCCCTTTTTTTCCCCTCGAAAGCACGTGACAGTGGAATATCGGCCAGCGTCGAAGACTTTTGGATTTGTTCGTACGGCTCTTCCAACGTAAAAAACTGAAAGGCAAGGGTAGGAGAGGGAATCTTTAGAGAAAGGATAAAAGGGGAAAGATTGGGTAAGAAATAGCGCTGTCATTGCCTTAATCATAGATATTAGGTAACCGTGAAGCTTCAATAGTCTGCCCAAGGTATCATTTCGTATTCAAGCTTTCGGTCCACAGTTGAGTGAATTAGAAGAATTTTTAAGTAGGGCCCAGCCATGCTTCGGCATTAGTTTCCACTTCAAACCAGAGCTTCGATTCGAATTTGATTCCGCTGGTAAATGCTGGAATTAGTTGATTTAAATACTCCACAAAGTTTCATTTTTTTCTCTAGGTTGAATCAGGTTTAATAGAAAAGATGCGAATTTTACTCTTTTACTTTGCTGTAATAAACAATATCCAACGCTCAGATCGCGGTCGATGTGGAAATGAAAGAATACATATTTTTAAATTGTAAGTTGGTGTTATATAAAAATAAGAACGAGCACCTGTGATTGCTCTCGAATGCTGGCCGAATACTGATTTGAATTCAAATCGAAATTTTCTATTTTATTTCAAGTGAGCTTTGGTAGTGGCCGCTACTGGAATAAAAAGTGAGATTGGCGTCTCACGAAAGTCATCCAAATATTGTATACGATTTTCACCATTCACGATATATAAAACGCTGAAATCACTCAACGTAATTATGCACCCACTATTATTATGTCTATTTCGAATAATAACAATAATGCGACTTTATTATGGCGAGATTGAGACAGAGGGGTCTCTTCTTACATCTAACCTTTCATCATATGAAGTTTAAAAGAGATAGCTTGAAAAAAGTGCAAAGAAAAAATTACTTAGCGGGCTTAAAAACCGAAGTTAGAACGTAGGAAAAAATACACCTCAGCAGGAAAACACCCACAGGAAGGAGAGTGTGAAAAACCAGCAAAACCTACACATAGTTAATTAAGTTTTGAGGAAAATACAGGTTAAAGCATATCTGAAAAGCAAACAAAATGGTACAATACATAATTTAAATACAATACACGTACAATAATACGGAAGTTATGTGACATGATTGGTGAGTTCACTTTTCTCGTCTAGTAAAATATGCGTTCACAGTATCATATGGAATGTAAAATATAAAGGATTAAATAGTGTGTGCCCTTCATTTAGCTTATTCTGTATTTAGCTTATTCTGTAATAGTATCCATGCTACAGAAAAGCGTTCAAATAACTCCATTCTGATAGCCAAGTGGATAATGCGTTCGCCTTTGATGAAAGTGGGGTGGTGTCCCAACGAACTTTCATATGTTCTCAGCATTCGAAGTTCATTCAAAACACTGCAACTATACCACAAATATACAACTATACCACACAACTATGCTACTGCAACTATAACTCCATTGAATACACAACCGTAACAATTCACGAAAATATTTCACAGTTCACGGTAGGCGATGCAAAATTGTGGCATATTTCTATTTATTTATCTACTGTATGAAACACTTCTCATCTTTTCGGTTTCTGTTATTGAGAATATCTCGTACGCTCTGTCAATACCTCTCCTCAGTGATTTAAATGTATACTTTGACTACAGAAATCATTCGAACTTCCTTCAGCTAACAGGGCAGAAAAATGCATATGCACATGAGGCAGGTTAGAAGAAGATGTTATTAGAATGTAGCACTGTAGATTAAAACTTTTTATTTATCATTTATCTGAGTTATTGAGTTGCTATTCTAGCGATCGATAAAGTCAGCGATGCTACGTGACCAACCATGGATTTATTACCAAGGATAATATTTTCCACTGCATTTTGTAAATCTTTCGATTACTGTAAACACTTGATGGCACAATTTCTCTGATACAATCGAGAGCTAAAGTTAAGAGTCAAAATCTAGGGTTGACATCTACTAGATAAAGTACTTTAGTGTCGAAATTTTTAAAATTATCAGAAAACAATGGAACGAATTAGGAATTTGCGATTTACGATACTTTACGTACTTATCGCAGAAAGATTAATTCAATACCCGCAATTTCATCCCTCCGTGCTATAAAATGAGAAGAATCGTAATTTAATTCGAAGTTAACGTAAATAATGCATGGCGTGATCATGCTTTCTAGCTGTATACTATTACATACTTTAAGTTTAACTTTTAGAATATATTCTGTATTATGAAGGAGTAAAGTATGCAAAATATGTCATTAAGTTGCTTTCCTCGAAAGGAATTGCCTATGTGCGTGTAATTACATTCTTACGCAAGGTTCAGATATTCGCATTGCATCACAATTGCAAATAACCATAAAAGATGCAATTAATTCATTCGCAAGGGTAACTTAAAATAGAGAATTTCTATTGATGTACCGTGATGCAGTGATATGCCGCAAGAAAAACTTTGGGGTCCTAGGAGATTTCTCGTAGTTGTCAGTGCTAGAAAGTTGATATCAAATATCGACACATAATTTTCACGTTGTTCTTTATGAATTAATATCCTATATATTTTTCAAAAGTTATCGCTGTACTTTAAGCTCTCTATAGACGGGCGAGAGGGAGAAAAAGTTCTGAAGCTCACTCACAATCAACGAACTGAAGGGCTATGACAAATGATTCTATATTTTTAAAAGTTACGCAGCGGGGAATTAAAAGTTCCATCTTGCGTTCCTAATTGTCTGAAAAGCTTGAGTGATAAGTTCTGTCTCAATAACCACGAGATCGGAAGAGTTATATCGCTCATAAAGATAAGGGGAGTGGAAATAAGGAAACGAGAGGGTGACAATGAGTGAGGAAGAAAGAACTCGAGGAGAAGCATTCAAGAACCCCACCTTAAAGGTTTGGCAGTTGAAATAAGAGGGAAGGTCCTTCTCTGCGAGGAAGTTTCCTTTATCGCATGCGCGAAGGCACTTCGTGAGTCGCGAACACACCAAGTTTTTCCTCGTCCATGGCCTCAAGGGGTGCAGGAGGAAAGAAAGGAATAGGGTAGGTTAGAGGTCCGTCAGCGGGCACACTCACGCTCTCTCTGGTCGAGAATCGCAATGGGAACCACACCGGAAGTTGAGGAGATGGCCCCCCTTTTTTCGGGAGGGCGGAGTCCCTTCTGACCGCCCCAGGAGGAGGGCTCATTGTTCGGGCGAAGCGGAATATTTCGGCGTCCGCGCCCCTCGAAAGGAGAGGGGTCGTACGTTCCTTCGTGCTCCGTGATGATGATAAACTATTGACGATTGCAGCGGTGCAACTTTCGATGTAAATTTATTCGGCTTCGCTCAGAAGAGACGAGACGTATTTTTTCGAAGAAGTGTTCCTTGGCCTCTCACGAGAGGTTGTTACTCTCTCTACGCGGGAGGTAATTTCCGAACTATTCTTGTTTGCTGCGAATAAGTTGTTTCCGTGCGATAAGAAGGATCTTAGCATGCACGAAGCATTCATGTGCGCAAGTATTCGTTTATTCGCCCAAACATATACATGCAGATTGTTTGAGACAACAATTACGTATGAGTGAGCGTATATAATGAGTAAGGGTATTAGAAAAAGTACAGCGAAAGGCGATACGATTTGTGAAAAAAGTTACGAGTATCGGTGAGCGTTACACAGATGCTTCAAAACACAGAATGGAAATCATTAAAAGATAGAAGATTTAAACAAAGACTTAATTTTACTTAATAATTTCAGAAAAAGAACGTTCTTATAAGATGTAGCCGGTATTGAGCGTCCTCCCTGTTACTTAACCCGTTCCGATACGAGAAAAATCTATAAAATAGATGCTTGAACGAGTTGTTTCACAATTTATCGATTAGGGAAGTTGAGTCATGCACCCCTACTTTACGCCGAAAGGCAGGGTATACATATAGATGTTCAGAAAATTGGTGAAAGATGCATTTGTAAATAAAATGAATTGTTATTCAGCACGTAGTATTATATACCAATATTTGTATTTTCGCACAAATATTCTTATACAGACAGTTTACGCCATGAAGTACGTTAAGATAAAATTTCCATGAGATTTCCACGAAACAGGCACCGAACCAAAGTTTGAAGAGAACGGAACCGAGAGCATTTTATCAATGCTAACTTCATACGGATTTTTCCTTTTAAGTGTGAGGAGCGTCCGAAATTGTTAAAAAGTTTCAGTTTCAGTGGAATTGCGATGAGTCTTTATTTTTCCTTTCTCAGAGTTTTCCCTTCTAAACGAGATGAATTGAAAATTGGTCAAATACTTTTGTTCAAGCAGGGTGGTCTCCATCAAAATAGTAAACATGTTAAGTGCACATGAAAGTAAAGGAACAAATAAGTCAATGACTACAATTATGAGTACAATTCATAGAGATTAGCTCGATTGTCAGCAAGCAGTACAATAATAACAAGAAAACGTAAGATTATCCCTTGTGTGTCAAGTATAACTTATGTATAATGTAACTATCGTGAATGACAGACGCAATTAATGTTACAGTTTTAAATTTACTCCGGTGATGGTAAATAAATATATGAACAACTGACTATATTAGATGGTTGAAAATTTCTAATGTAAATACATTATACCTAATCCTATTGCATTACTCCCTATTAAAATGCAATGAAGGGGCTCCTACGACCAGTCTCTTTTTCTTAAAAAAATAATTTTTACATTTTTTATTTCTCTATCTTTAATTGTTCAAAATGCCATAACCTATGCTCGTGCCCATTACATTTGTATGTCAACATCATTAATTTTTGTATTAGAGGATGTATATTCATGCTGAATAGTATATAATGGTAGTAACTAGCATAGTAGTGAATGCAAAATTTTCTGGTTGTGCGCCAGTAAATGGAGAGATGGGTTGCGTAATAATCATCAAATATTATGAAATTGACGTGTTAGCTACTGATAATAAAAACTAACGGTATCAAGTAGCCGATGCAGTTTTCAATGCCTTCAAATATGCTTTAGGTGGGATGCATTCGTTTCTCTGCTTCACTCAATAACAAAGCACCTGGGCGATTAACGCATTCTTGAAATGCCTTCACGGCTAAATTAACACATTAGAGTCTATGTCACAATCATATATGCCATTGGCATCTGGCAGTAGTTAAAAAGATCATTTTAGGTTGCATGATGATGCAAATAGTAATGCATGTTGTGTATGAACGTTATTCTTTTTCTTAATCCAAATACTATTATTAACCCTTTTCAATTTATATTATAATTTCATATCCTAAAGTGTCACATTTTGATAACATTAGAAATTGTTGGTTATGCGTGTAGTCTGCTGCAGATGAGCTCTAATGTGATACTGAGGTCTACTGTTCGGTACCTGCCTTCATGGCAGCAAGCCATGAATGAAAAGCCGATGTTTTTTGTTCTCATAATGCAATTTTGTATGCGTTCTATTCGAACTGAAAAGCTCAATAATCCTTTTTTTATGTATTAATGAATCCGAAGCACCATAGATTGATAATATCCAATTCTTCATCTAAGGAAAGAACAATAACAAGTACTGAAAAATAAGTTGATAAAGTTTATTTATAAAAAGAGAAGACAAAAGTCTTCATAAAAGTTCCACCTATCATTTAACCCATTATTGTAAATATAAACAAAACCTCATGAAATACATTAAGGTTGAAAATGAAGTTACTGACATGAAAAAGTTTACAGTAAGAAATTTGGAAAGGAAAAATGTTGTGGAGCTACTAAAATGTGATATAATGTGATCGTATAGAAAATATTTTCCATTCAAATTTTCAAAAAACTTAAAGGAATTTTATTCTTCACATTAATTCACATTCACATAAATGTTAATGGTTATTGATTATTTCAGCTATTATAGCTTCAGGTTTTTGTTTCAGTTCCGTTATTAATTCTAATCCAAGAATAAAATTTTTTAAATGAGTGAAGGAATAAAAGTATTCCTCTACCATTTCCTTTGCGCGAACTATTCCTTAGTTGCATAGACCTGTAAAGTTTGCATTTATAATATTTTTAAGATAAAGGCTGTTAATAACCAAAACATTACATAGCAGAAAATTGTTATTGGCAAACCGTTGCTAGTATTTTCTCATTCAACCCACTCAGATAAGATAACTTATAGGTAATTTTATTGTCAGTAATATTAGGATAAAGATTGCTTCTGACAGGAACAAACAAGAACGATGTTCTTCTTTTATCAAAATCGATGCCTTAGTATTAAGCAAAGAATTTCCTGTGTAAATACAGCTTTAATGTAGAATTACTAGAATAACAAATACTATTAGCATAAAATTAAACAAGCTGTACATTCAGGCATATTTGCAAAGAAAAGACTTTGCTAGTCATTGTAAAAGCAAGAGAGCAAGAGTAGATTGTCAGATGTGGAAATTTACTTTTTATCTCATTAAATTTCATAGAGATGCTTTAGGGAGGAATGATAGCGCGGAATGTTGTATTTGTATTTTATAGGAAATGCAATCCGTTGAAAAACGCAAAACATCTTGATATTTCGTATGTTGGGATTGTGTTTGCAAGCAGTTTGCAATTATGTTAGCAAGTAGTTGTGCATGGAATGCGCGCCCCTTAAGGAATACTGGTTGTAGTTACTCGTATTTAGATCAATATGTATTGTGACTGTAATGGTTTGTTAACGTGCCAGCTTTCTTAATTAGATAGTTTAGAAAACCTGACCAGAATACATTCTTTTCTTTGGGGGAAAGTGTAAAAGGTCGTTAAGAACGCGAGAACTGGAGATTGAGAAGGAACAAAACCATAACTTAAATCTTACATTAAAGATAAGATATATTATGAGTATCGGAAGAGATCCCTTATACCTCTTCAATGCCGATGTAATCATCATTGAAGACCACTAGACCGGATAAGGAATGCGGGTCAACGCCCTCTAGAAACTCCAATCTGACTTCGTTCCGAACAGCTGATCCGAAGGCCAGCGTTTCCTCTCAAAAATAGACTCAAACTTTCCCGGACGCTGCGGCATCGATCGCCGAGAAAAATTTCCTTCACCGACACCTCTCTTTCGCACAGCAGCGGACCTCTTTTCTCTTTTTTCTGGGCGAGGAGGTACGCCAACGCGCGGCATCTCTCACCTCCCGTCCCCGGGTGAGGTCCATTCTCCCACGACCGGCAGTGCCAGTTTGTCCCACGCATCCCTCTCGCCTCGCGGGAAACGTATCCCCAAATTTCCCCGCTCGACAAACGGAGAGCTACGTTGGCACGGATGAAACGGCCACACGTGAAATGCAAGCAGCGGCGTAAAAACGTCAAAAGTATTTCGGAGCTGTTTTATCATTCGGCTACACCCACTTTCAAGTCAGGGCGGCCATGTTGGCTGGTAGAAAGGGCGGGTTTTCGTAGATGGCGCAGGTTTTCGAATATGGGGCGTCGATCAGGATTACCCGATAAACTGCCATCATCGGTTGTCACCGGGCTTATCGCGTAATTTCATTCCGAGTTCCTCTGCTGTCAGACGCAATCAAATTCTTTCCACATTCGTTGTGTTTGTGTTGCGATATATATGTACGTTTGCGTGTCTGAAATTTATATGTATATATGTGTGTGTGTGTGTGTGTGTGTGTGTGTGCAGGAAATTCGGATAATAGTTTGAGCTACTTCCCGTTTTGATTTTTCCTTGCTAATTTAATGATAGTTTTTCGAGTAGCATCTAAACCGTAATAGGAGATGCCGCTAATGCATTGGCGTATAGAAGGGGGTGTATTAANATATATATCGACACACATAAACTTATATATACATATATCCGTACTAATATTTATTCACTGATTGCTAATAAATTATAATCGACGTCCGCTGCCGAAAAATTGGAAAGGTTCGCTAATTTTTATAATGAGGAATGTTATTCTTTTTCCACCTCCAGATGTCATTTTATTCGGACGATAAATTATTGAACCTATCTCGATGTCGCTACGTTTATAATCAATCAGGATCATCCAATTTTTAGGAGGTTTTATATTTGTTTTCGTGCACGGAATCAACGGTTTTTTTATCTCGCAATCCAGTTCCTCTGTAATCATAGTTTGGGATCTCTTTTGTGTCATTCCAATGTTCGTTTGTATTTGTAGAGGATTTGATCCCGCTCACGGTTTTAGTTTAATGATTTTCGCAAAGTTGATGGGTAATGCGGCATTTTTCGAGTTGCCAGGTTTTAGATCGTTTTGAACCATTGTAAACCTATTCTGGTCGCTAAACAAATGCAATTTAATCGTTTATCTTATCTGCATTTCTTTGCTTCTTTCTAATTTCGATTAATCTTGGAGAAGATGCAGAATTTCTGGCGCCTAGGAGATGTTTCAGTGAGGGACTTTATAATATATCAATTTAAAAGGTATGTTCGTTTTTAAAAGAAAGGAATGGCATATATTTAGTGATTGTAAGTGGAAGTTTGGAAATTGTAAGAGGAAAGAACTGACTTTACAGTCATACTGTAACTAGAATCATCTACCTTTAATCTGTTCCATAGATGCTTCAAATTCATTTTTATTTCTTTTAGAGGATTCAATGGAGCTAAAATATAGCAACTTCCACTC
Organism: Ladona fulva; assembly: GCA_000376725.2. Lineage (NCBI taxonomy): Eukaryota > Metazoa > Arthropoda > Insecta > Odonata > Libellulidae > Ladona > Ladona fulva. Next base: position 292,290 of record KZ308116.1, on the reverse strand, counting down.
CCCGAACCTCAGCGCTCAAGGAAATACTGTGTTATCCATATTCCATCAGCGTTACGAGTGCTACGTCCACGACCCTCGCACCTCATATCCGATCCACGGTTAATTCGCGATATGCACTTCGCCGCGGTCTCTTCTTCTCGCGATTTCTCCCTTTCGCGATCGCCACCGGGCTCTCGCCGGCGTCTCCTGCTTCCGAATCCCACTTCCTCGACGACGACTGGGAGCAGCATGGTCCTCGGATGCGGAGGAGGGATGTTGTAGGGGGCGGGAGAGAGGGCGTGGGGCGGTGGCGGGAAAGGGGGCGTTGCAATTCCTGCAGCAGGCGGAAGTGGGCATGATAAAGGAGGGAAGCGGGGAAGGGATGCCCCGGCTGCGGGCATGGTGCAGAAGGATGGGTGCGGACGGAATCCCGTGGAGGAACCAGAGGATAGGACCTGACGCGACGTGCATGGGAACTCTGTGGAAGGGCTGATGCGGATGGCTTCAGGGAGAAGGGCAAAGAGGGGGAGGGGCGGGCCGAGGTCCTGTTATTCATCTGTCCGTCTGGGGTGTCCACCGCGACCACGGGATTGGTCCACGGTGCCAGGCACTCCTCCCTTCCAAACAGTTTCTGGCAAGCTCCGCCCCTTTCACAAGCAAGCACATGCTGTATTCATCTCTATCCCTCTTTCTCTCTATATTTTCCTCTCGTAATCTCTCGTGGAGGGGAAGGTGGTCAGGGGAAGGGGAAGGAGAGGCGGGAAAATTCTTTTAATTTTTATTTTGGGTGGGGCGAAGGGATGATATCGGGTGGGGGTGGAGATACAGAAATGGATGGAGGCCGGAGACTCCTCATGGGTCCCGCCCTTCCATGAACTCCAGGAACTACTCCATGAATTCCGTTCTCTCTCTTCTTATTTCTCCCTCTCCAGACTCCTTTTCCGCCTCCCCCACCCTCGCGATCTTCTTCGGGGCCGCAGCTACAGGTGGAATTGCTTGGAGAGTGAATCGGCTATCATCCCGCACTCTTAAATCTCCCTCTTGGCCCCCTACTCTCGTTTTTTCCCTCCCTTCGTCCACCGGAAACCTCAAAGCGCCACCCGGCGCATAACACTCAAACGATAACCTCCGTCCAGACTCCGTCGTGCTCCGCTCTTCTCCCGTTCACTACTCTTTTCCGAAGATTTCCCGCTTTTTCTTCTCCTTTTCGCGTCTTTTTGTTTCCTGTCTATTTTTGTTTTCGCGCCTTTTTATTTCGCCCCCGTTCTATTTTCGATTGTCTTTTGCTCTGTATTATCTCGCCCGACTCCTTCAGCGCGATGTCTCCGCAGTCCCCAATTTTTTGTCGTTCTACCAAGCCGTATTGGTTTTCCGTTTCATCTTCCACATCGCACAGTAAAGTTTTTGTCTTCTTCAGTCTATAGCTGACAAGATTTTTCCTCACAAACCCTACTCTTCTGTGTCGCCACTGTAAACCTTGTTATAATTATCAAACTTAAATTTAACGTATGTAGGGTAGGTAGAAGGGAAACCAACTTGAACCTCAATTCTCTCCAATAATGAGTTTATTCTTTCATTCAATTGCTTCTTTGTTTATAAAGAGATTTTAATTATTTCATGTTTGGAAGTTTTCCTTCCGTCTTGAATTCCCGCCTTTTAGTGGATGAAAATTTTCCTTTCTTTGATCTTGGAGTTCGAGAAAACCGGTTCTCAAAAATTAGAAGCGGTTTGACCAATCTGTCGCGCCAGAATTTTGTTCCTTGTTTTAATTCTCTGCCGTTGCCCTGCAGCTCTAATTTTTCATCTCTCTTGTAAAATGAATCCATTCTGCTCGATAGAAAATGTTCACGTTCTAAAGTTATCGCTCTGTTTAAACATGGCTCGAAAAATTATAATTTATTAGATTATTTCTATTCCATTACTGCTCGAATTTGGAAAGCGTAGAATTGTGAATGGAGTGAGAGACTAGTGGAGAAAATTAAATGTTTGCATTTCTTAGAGTTTGAACTAAGAGTCAAACAGGAAATAATAAATACTCCCAACGCAATTGGTGATTTAAGATCGTCCTCTTTCTGTGTTAAAACAGAATAATATTTTCTATTCACATACGCAGCCGACCACCCCTTTTAGCGAGTTAATCTTGCATTCGCATTTACCAGCGTTCTCCGAAATTGTATTTATTTCATTTACGTAAAAACCAATTCATTTGGCATCAAAATTAGCCATGCGTGTTTTGGGCAAAAATTCAATTATCGGAATCAGTATTTATGACGGCAGGATTCGTATTCATTTATAATAAATGAAGAGCTCTCTTTTGTCATTCTTGCTCGATTTTATGTTGGCCTTTCGGAAATTGCTTTAGAACATTAAGCGTTATTAAACAAACACCTTCCTTTATTAGCCAACGTAAAAGGACGAATGAAATTTATGCCTTTCCGAGTCCAATTTTCAGCCATTTTCATTAAGAAATGACTGTTACTAAGTTTTGCAAAAATTATGTGGTCTGTACTTATCTCGTTATGATTTAGATAGCTTATTTCGAAAGTAAAAGGAGATCTATGCTAAAAGTCCAGAGCATCACATGTTTAATTTTTATCCATATCATTCTAAATAAATATGGCCTGGAATTGAAAATATTAAACGATTATTTCGAACTCCAACTACACAACCAGTGAAATGCCAAACTATTCTATGCCACCAACGCAAAGGTCCTGGTTTCGAGTCGTGGGTAAATGGTCTGAAAGGAATGTCTGCTTGTATAGGTCAATTATTGCTGTAGCTCCTCATTACATGGATGGCGAGGAATTGGGAAGGTACGTTTAAAAAAACACCAGAGAAACTTGCGCATTTATGATTTTATATTTTATTCACTTATACCTTAACTAAGTGGAAGACCAAGAATTTCCGTTTGACAAAACACCTTAAAATTCCTCCTATTGTGGATTTTCATTACTGGGTGAAATTATTTTCTCTATCGTTCCAAAATATCAACTAGTCTACGAATTTCAGTTACATAAATATCCCAGTTTCTCAGCCCTGTCATCTAGCCAACTTTCGGAGCAGATGTTTCATGGGACACGTCATTCCGGCTCTTCCGCAGAAATCAGTTCACGTCCGTCTAGAATTATCAGCCAAGGATAGTTCCCGAATCCAAACTACGGCGAAAAAAAATTCAATTTTTAACCGTTCACTTCAGCTAGGCAGCCGGTTAAATTGCATCCGGTTTTGGAAACGGCTTTCACGATTATTCGGCAAGTTTTTTTTTGCTCACCCGCTGCAGTGAGATAGAGTGTAAGGTGTGGTCAAACGTGGAAACATGGTTTATTTTCGGGGCAGCGGTTGCAGGCGGCAGAGGGCGGCCCACACCCAACCGACGGGTCACCGGACGGGACGGGTGAAAGAGGCTGGCGCCGAGCGATGGTCAAATCTCTAAGCCGGCCCAAAACATGGAAGAGTGGAACCCAAACTGGTTTATCCACACAAAAAAGTTGCCAGCCATAACATATAACCTCGCGTCTCTGTGAGGATGCATTCAGTATTAGCTAAACCATCTTCCTACGTGCCCATGCCGGCCTCGAAGATGTGTTTGCGGCGAAGTATTAGCAGTGTTTTTATCCCCTAGGAGCTGGAGGAGGGTTAAGTTTTAGTGAAAGTAGCCTAACTGCTAAGATCTGTCCTCGTGCCAATTATTCCCCAAGTTGTGATGAGATTCGGTGAGATGGGTATGCTGTTTTCGGTTTAATTCTGTAGGGGTGATTGCACTGTTTTAATGTAAGGTAAGGTTGTAATCTTGCGAAATGATTTCGAGGATTGCTGTAAACAACGCGTTTGTGGTACGCAAGGGGAAATATTTCATTTGATGGATACTAAGATTAAGCAAGTTTGTTTATCTTAATGCGGTTCTTTCTCTAGATGCCCTCTTCCCTACACCCAACTGAAATTTAGATCCTTCATCTTCACTTGCCGTTTCACGGTAATTAAGTTTACAGTTTTAGCTATTCCAAAGAAATGAAAACATGAAAGGAAATGTAAACAAATAGCAGGATGCAAATTTTACAAAGGAAAATAACAATCAAATATTACATAGGAATCAGGGAAAATGTTCAAATGATCGAAAAATGGAAAACATTAACGAGTTTTAATAACGTAGGCGCTGAGAATCGTTATTTTCCGTGTTTTGGAAATTTTCTAGAGTACGCCATCAACACAGAGGTCTAAATTATGCATGAGGAAAAAGGTGAATAGTGATAAAATTACGTATGTATCTGGACATTGAAATAGGAAGTACGGTTTGAATACTTGTGGTCACATTTACAGGCAATGCAAAGTTTTTATTTGATTCGAATGCTCAAATTTCAATACTAAAGGCATCATTAATAACGTATTGACAGATTGTGAGAGATCTCGTGATTGACAATGAACGAGAACGTGGCACCAAAATATTGTATGATGGATTTCTTTGTCAGGCGATGGTTGTAAGGGCTATGAAATGATTTTAACGAAAAAATACATCCGCAAAAAGTGTCCCATATTTATAGACGATGAATAAAAACTTTTAACGCTCTCTAATCAAAATTTGCCATTTTATTACACACAGAGATGAAGATAAATGATCCAACTTCTCATGGTAGCTTTTGCCGAAAAAAGGGTTTTGACTTAGAAAAATGCATTCGTTTGTTAATTTAAAATATTGTTTGTTTTAATTCACAATATAAGGTTGTTAGTATGTTAAGCATTAGAAATCTAACTCCACCAGGAAATATTAATTTTCATATGCTCAACAGTGCAAAATAATCTTATTTTGTCTTTTCTTGCAACAAATTATTTTCATTTTTCTCTAGCAATAACTTTTATTCTTCCCATAATATAACCATATTTAATTCTTGTCGGATCGAAGGTTCAATTAATATTAATTTGAGAAATGCTGATTCAGAATATGCTAATGTAATTCGACTACATCTTTCTAAGAGAGCGTGTTATTGCATTTGTAAGAGATGCAAATAAATAAATTTACTGTAAACATTGATTTGCATAAGCAGTGGGAGCTCTGCATTAGATATAACCAGTTATTGCAATAAGATCGGAGATGAAAAGAGAGTGATAGTCTTACAAGGATATTTATTTCGGAATCCGTAGACAAGTCCTAGTTTTTTGATTCTAATGTTCTAATCGAATCGTCCATCTCTCGTGAAATGTTAGAAACAAGAATTTTTATAAGAAAATCTCTCTTACCTCTCCAGCGATTATTACGTGGTAGCATTTCACGTCCATGATTCTGATTACAACTCAAGTTAAGTGAATTGTTAATTCAATGCTAATTATCTTGAATACGTTAATTTTAGTTCCTTTAGGTACACAGAAGACTCCGAAGACCGTACTTAGAATGCTATAAAATAACATTTATCATAATAAATTATCCATTCCTCTTTCACTATCGCCACTCGTTATACCTGGGTTTTTTATCAATCTTCAGTTGCAAAGTTTTTTTACACAAGTAGCAGCCTTTCTTTTCGTTTATAACTATATTTTGTACCGACATACGAAGTTAGGTGGAAGAGAGTCCCATAATAATACTTGAGACTTTCCTGAAAGCTCATTATTGTCTATTGAGAGAATGTTAATTAATTAGCCTTCAGTTCTCCCGATAGATATACACACAAATTGAGTATACTTGGCAGTGGAGTAGTGCTTAACACCGAAAAATTAATTCAGAAAAAAAGCAGAATTTAGAGTTTGTAGCTTAGTTGTGATTTATGTTTGTGAAATATTTATTATCCAATAATAGATACATAATTAACCGCTCACTATTCAATATAATATTGAATAGTGAGCGATAAACTTGAGATCGTAATCAATTCTATATAAATATTTAACAAGCAATCTTCCCCTTTGGCTGACTATTTATGTGACAACTGATTTTATCAGCAATGTTATGTTTGGACAGCACGTTGTGTTAGAGTTGACTAGANTATTTATTATCCAATAATAGATAGATAATTAACCGCTCACTATTCAATAAAATATTGAATAGTGAGCGGTAAACTTGAGATCATAATCAATTCTATATAAATATTTAACAAGCAATCTTCCCCTTTGGCTGACTATTTATGTGACAACTGATTTTATCAGCAATGTTATGTTTGGACAGCACGTTGTGTTAGAGTTGACTAGAAATATTCTCCATATTGATATAAACGTATTTTTTAAGTAAATTCTCTTCATTTTCGACCACGCTGATCCTTCTTAATCTCCTCAAGGGGTCAAATCCTTTCAATTTGATATTCTAAGCAACTCATCAACTAGGACATTCTTCCTTTATTTCCACTTTTATGATTGTCTCTTAGCTCTCAAAGATAATGGAAATAAAATCTGAAATCAGTTTGTTTCAGTTAGTGTAAATAACAATAACGTATTTTTATTTATTATAAAAAATATACAAAGCGTATATTATTACATGTTAAAAGAATTTTCTATATACATTCACATAACGTTTGAATCGACGAAATGTCAAGGTGTCTGTATTTTTACACAACTAATGATTTTGCTGTCTTTTGAGAGGCATAAATGAGGCTTAAAAGATGAATAAAAAAATAGCAGCAATAAGTATGAAAAAATTTGAACTGGAAGGAGGTTGGGGAGTAAGGAAGAAAGAGAGCACATTTTCCACCCCCATGATATGAAATTAAGGAAATTTTAATGTTGATAGAGACCTTTTCTAAACTAATTACAAAACGTACTTCGTATTTTCCACATTTTATTTACATACGACCGATTTCGCAAAGACGGTCATCTTCAGGTGATGACCGAGTAAAAAATGTATGGTAAAAGTGTGTTTTGATAGCTATCATTGCATATGTTCCATTGAAATTTTCATTAGATAGGGTTAATTTACTCGCTCTCATTGATACAGGATGTTTTAATTAATTGACTCTTCATAGATATATTTCCTCTCTTCACTGAAAGAAAAATTATGTTTTCAGCCGAAGAAAAGGCAAAATTTACTATGTCCTTAGTCACAGTAACTTTAATTGCTGCCTATGGTGTGGATATTATTAGGAATAAAAAATTGTGAGGTTTGTTTTGCTTTGAGAGAAATGATTAATCGAGAGTATATTTATTATCTATGTATCCAATGAATGAGATATAGGCTAAAACGACTGTTTACAATGCACATATACCTTGAATCAGGACTCTGATTCTGCACCGAAAGCTGCCTAACCATCGGGATAATGAGGAGATATTTTAGACAGCAATACATTTATAATACCAAAGTATAAATTTGCAGGCTTTTAACAATGTACAGTTTTTTCTCGTCGAACTTCCGCTGTATATAGGGCTATTGGCTTGTTCGTCATTAGATAATCATAATTTAAATGCGCATTCTGTGCACGTGAAAAGATCACTGTTATTATTTTGGGGCAATTTCCCGCATTCCTGCGAAATTGGATGGATAAATGTATGCAGCTTGAATCCGAATCCGAACGACTGTACGGTTCTATTTAAAAATTACATTGCTTCGAATGTTGAAATCGCTGAAGATTTCCATTGACATGCCTGTCCCGGGGGCAAATGCCGCTCATCGACAGTTTCTTTGATCAGACCGACTAATTGCGTGAGCGCAGAAGCGGCGAGTAATTTTTTTAATGCGGATCCGTATATCCAAACTAATTTACTCCGATCCGAAATTACAAAATGGTGGTGCATTTCATCACAAAGTGTCGGGTGTACAGCGAACCTATATAGGGCGGCATCCTATACACATTGCGCTCGTTTAGTGCTGATGTGCTCTTGCGAATGCATCTCCACCGTCTATATCTGTCTGAAGTCACAATTTCAATGCATCTGAGTCATATAACTTTGTAACGTTGAAAAGGGAATTACCTACTCGATAACCCTTTTTATCACGAAAAAATAATCCTCGAACTCTTGAATTTATAAGCTCAAAAATGACTGTTATTTGTAATTATTACGTTTTTAAGTACACGGATGTGGTGACGCCCACGCTTTATGACCACATCAAAAGTTCACAGACGAAGGCGCTACCCAATTCCAATCCTTAAGGAGCTTGAACCCCAAAACATCTAAAGAATCCTTATCAAGAATGTATTACATAAGAGAGAGGTCAATAGAATCTCCAACGATTTGTGAGAAAAGAAAAATTTCGTCTCTGTTAGAAGTTACAATTCACAAATGTGACTTACAGTGAAAATTACGTGCTCGATTAATTTTGAGTTTTCGCGGCCAAATTTAAAGAATAGACGCTTAGCATTTTTATACCTATCGTATCAGAAGCTTTAGATACATATAGCTTTATTAGTTTTAGTAAAAAATTTCAGCTTTTAGAAATCATTCCCTGTATCCTCCATTTTACAGCGTTTTATTTGTTTATTTCGAATTAAATTAATGACAAAGATCTACGAAATTGTAACCCTTCCCTCCTTGTCGCAATGAAAAGTGTTAAAAGTCATCGTCATAACTAATATGTTGTTAATGCTTCAGATATAGTCTTATTTATAATAATATATTACCTTTCAAGAAAGCTTTTCTTACTCCTCCAACTTTCTCTCATTCTCTCTCTTTATATTTACCTGTGGAAGGTGAAGGCCGTTAAACGTCAAAGTTGTTCGGAAGGAGCTAATTTTCTCTACAATGGTAGTTTGCAATCAGAAGGATGAATCGGTATCAAATGCGCGGGTCGGATTTCTTATCAAGGTTGAGAAATATGGAACTCAGCTCCAGATGAATTACTTAAAAATAAATTTTTAACGCAGTTCTTAATATTTCCATGGATGAGATGCAAAAAAATGTAAGTATAATAGTATCATTCAATCTTTAATCCCTTCCCTAACTCCTTATTTTGTTAAAATATTTCTTAAATGTCGATTTCTTAACGAATATTTTAAGGAATTATGATTTTGTCTGCGATATTTAAAAATATTCACTATTGTGTTCGTGGAATAAATCTGTTTGCAATTTAACTTATTCTGCGGATATATTAAATCTTCGAAATAACTATGTAGCAAGTTCGTTGTGAAGAGTAGAATAAAAGTTATATTGTGATTCATGTCATATGACAAAAAAGGACTCACTCGACAGTATCAGGAAAAGCGCATATGAGTGTCTATTACTGGCTAAAATTGGAATGCTGATTTGTAAGTCACTGCAAAAATGTTTGGTACAATTTTGTGTAGATAAATTTCATAACAGAACCATTATTACAGAAATCCTAGTTAATCTAGGAGATAGAAGATCAAAATTGGAAATATTTTCCATAAATAGGTATGCTTTGACCGGATTCCTCAATTTTTCATTTAAGCGTTTATGTATTTTCGCTAAATGGTTTAGGATTGTTCATTTGCTATGCAGTGGAATATCTTCATAAAATTTAAAAGAAACACTAAGTAACGCATACAATTAAATAGCAAAATTTAGCAACACAAGACGTTACACCGTTCAAATTCAATTTAATAAATAATTGTGAGGGACATTCCATGGTTACTTTTTGATATTTATCAAGTATCCTGTGAAAGTCATAGAATAACTATAGAATTTCATACTATTCGTTTTTAAGAGCTCCTCAAAAACACCGCCCTTTCGCTTTTAATAATAATAGTTAAACGTCTTTATTTAAGGGCGAGATTGAGACTGATTAGTGTCTTCTTACATCTAACCTTTAGTCATTATAGATAGAATGGAAGAGGTATTGGGAGTTGAACTAAAGAAAAGCAACCAAATAAGGAACTATTATGTGGGTTTTTAAAAAGAAACCTAATTCTGCACATAGGAAACAACTAAAACGCTGGAGGAAAATACCCACGTGAAGGGGGGAGTAAAAAACCTGCGAAACCTACTGACAGTAGCAACTAAAATTTTAAAGAAGAGGGGAAAATAAGTATAAGAAAAGTGTGTGAAACACAGCTGGAAAAGATAGACAAAAAAATGCATAACTCTTACAAATAATTCAGATAAGAACAGATGTTGGATTTGAAATTATAAGTTTTTAGATGTTTTCAGAGGCTTCCAACGAATGACTCCCAAAAATAAATACAGACATGTAAAAAAATCATCAACGATGAATAAATAACATCATCGCACGCCGCGATAAGGAAACTCTAGAGGGATGGAAAAAGGAAGGCGGGAAGGGAAGAAGGAGATACGCGTACGGTGACCGACGTGCGCCGGCGTTTCCCTCGGCGAGTGCTTTCAATAAAAGGAGAAAACACCTATCCGTTCCATTCGACCTCCGAGAGCAGACTGAGCTGAGAGCGGCGGTATTTTAAGAGATACATATGGAGAGAAAGAGAGTGGGAGAGGAGGGGGAGGCTGGAGATGTACCGGTGGCGGAGGAAGAGGAGTTTGAGGGGAAAGAAGACGCGGGAGGGGAACGTAGGAATGGATATGAGGTCGAGAAGGAGTTCGACACGCGGGGGAGGGATGCAGAGGTGAGGGAAGGGAGATTTTGAGAATGGAGCTGGTGGAGAATGACACAGTCGTAGGAGTGTTCATTCATGTCCGTCTGCGAGATGTGTGTGTGGGTGGGTTCGGTCGCCTTGGGTAGTGTCGGCGGAGATGGTGCGGTTCTTTGGTGTGGGAGGACTACTGTAAAGGCTTGTTGTGTGTATTCCCTCTTCTCCCTTTTTGGCCTTGGGGATGAGACCGCAGAGGTAAACGGTTTGCCTGGAAAATTGGAGTCTGCCGAGGAAGGGATGGGTTTTTTCTTATTTCGCAGGAAGGAAAGGGTTAGGTAGGGTTGGGAAAGTGATTTCGTTTTCTCTTCTCCGGGTGTTCCGCTCAAGGCCGGAAGTCTTTGTTGTTGTTTGCGTTCCGAAATAGAACGGGAAAAGGGTGGGGTTTTTTAATTTTTGTTTCGGTAGTTTCGTTTTAGTTATTTCAAGGTCCGAGATTATTTGTGTGTTAATGAAGGGAAGATTTGCGGCCTTATTGCTCTTCGGTTGGTTTTCCAAGTGGTGCGTTAATTGGTTTCATGACTATCTTTTTATGAGGTGGATCTTACGGTCTTCTGTTCTCATTTTTAATTTTTCCGCAAAAATCATTTAAAGAGTTTCATTACCTTCCGGTGTTATTAAAGATATTCTTCTCATACGACATAAATACTCATTAGGCCCGTGTCGGAGTATTTTAGCCACTCGAATACGCAACCTTCAGTCAAGTTCGCCTTCAAAGTTCTTTTCCCGGAGATTAAATTTCAATTCAATATAATTTCAAATATGTAATATTTACAGGTTTTTTGCATTATAATTATAATTTTTTACACGTTTTCTGCATTAATATAGTTCTCTGTCGACGGATTTTTACTTCAATCCTCTCTTACCCGACCATCTCTAGTACCTCTGTGTTTGGTTTTCTATCGACCCAAGTTACTTTTTCTTCTAATCAAGCTGAAGGCAATAAAAGATTAAAGGAAAAATTAATAATACTCAATACATACAATACCTCCTTCAAAATGGAAAAGCTTTGTCGCTTTTTCTTTTAAAATAAATATTATTTAGCTCAGTTTAGCACCAAGAAAGACAAAGTAAGATTTTCCAGAAATTGAATATACTTTCACTTGAACACTTTTCATACAAATTTTTACAAAGGGTTTGATATGTTACAGATGGTAGCGGCGATGAGTAAACTGATTGTTTCTCTCAGTTAAATAATGGAAAATTTAAAAATATTTTTTCCGGATACTATAACAACATTTTTGCCTTTCCTTTATAAAAAGAGTAATTATATGAGCTCGTATATTTCTGCCACTCCAAGTGGTTATATACCATACTTTCGACTGTTACAATTTTGTGCTTTAATATAGTCCTCTTGCATTAGAAAGCCGACTCTAAGTAGCGTTATATGGACGCTATCTCATATGGGCGATTTCAACTGCAGGTTAACCTATAAGGACCTAGCAGCAGGTTTCTCTATAAGGAATGTTGGTAATTAATGTTTTTCTTCAATTACTTGACTACTTGACCAGTTTTGTATGTTTGTTCGCATATTGCAACGATTTCATCGCGGAGAATACTGAGTCCATCGTATTTTTTTCATAATGCGTCATGTTTTCAAAAATTCATTTTCCTCTAATGTTAATTACATGAATAAGGAATTGTTACCTTGAATCTTACGTTCAATGGAAAATTCGCTATACACCATGAAATCCTTCTCCAGCGCAAATCACGATGTAGCTTTATCCGTGATACCGACATCCTCCAAAGCGCCTCTAAATTCGTCACACGTCTCCTGATGACCACGCAAAAGAATTTTTAGCTGACGAAGATTGTCTAGAAATAGGAATCATAGAATTGCATATGATTCAAAGTTTTATTCTGCTCTATAGATTTCCACAAAAACTTGTCTCACTCTCCGAAACTTTTTTCTTTTCGCTGTTTTTCGAACTCGGATAACGAATTCTGTGATGAACGCGGGTATCAGGATTTCAGAAAAAACATAAATGATGGTTAATTCTCATTTTTGCTTTCCAGTAAAAAATAGAAGTAGATTTTAGGCATTCTCAAGGATTTAGCAGCTCATAGGAATTAACAATTCAACTGAAGTAAACTTCGGCTTACGAATATGAATCTAGAACGAATTATTATCACATAACTTGTTGTTCGAGCAATTACCATGAATGAATATGGGTTTCCACCATTATAATTAAATACGGACCATATTTTTCTGTCCACATCATTTTTCGTTTCTCATTTTCAGTGGGAGACCTGGGTTTGAGTCCCAGTCATGTCACTATTTTTTTAATCTGTTTATCCTTGGCTTTTAAGGCGCGCACATTTCTATGTGCAAATTCTATCACCTTTTTCTTTCACTTGACAAATCCTGAGCCACACTAACGGTGGCGCTAAATCGAGTTAAGAGACAATAGACAAAATAAAATAAACCTTAATTCCAGCATATACTGTGATTTTTCACATGGCGAATAGTAGATTATTACTTGTCCTAACAATTAATTTCTATACTTTCTGTCCTCTGTCGTTTAAGTGTCATTTGGTCAGCGATCGCATAACCGCAAATGGCGGCCTATTTTTGCAGAGGAAGGCAATTTGGAGCAGAAGACTGGCATGTGATGGTTGGATAGCGTATCTAATTCAACCACAGATTTTTATATTTCCACAAAACTCACCTTCTCCATATATTCCATTGGAGCCATAAGGCGAGCTCGATAATTCATTTGCGAATCCCGAATTTTTAATTTTTCGCGTGATTTTTGTGATTTATCGCTGCCGCTCATGTTCATTCTTGTAGCACCTTATTTAAAACTCCCCAACTTCATAACTCGGCCCGCCTGTGGAAACAGCTTTTTCTTGATTTATGCAATGATATTTCATACAGCTGCGCATTAATTTGTTCATAAATATATTGCCGAGGTGAATACATTCAAAGTTGTCTTACTATGATTTTTTTGCGCGAATTATATAGAGAAATTTAGAATTATGAATGGGATTTGTGATCTGTTAACAAGTTAATGAATCTCAGTCACGGAAATGCTGTAACGGGAGCTGCTGTAGTACTCAATATATGTTTTATTAATATTGTTAAATATTATTTCAAATGTTATTATATTGTATCATGCCCTCTAAAATTTCTTCCGAAAATCATCTCTAATCCATCACATACGTAAGGTTCATATGCCCTAATATTCCATACTCAATGCCATTTCTTTCGCTTCCTGGGAACTTACCCCACCATTTATGTCATCTAACAACTTTTGTCTCTGTCCTCCCCTCTGCTTTTCCCCTTGTTTTCTACCCTGAATGACATTCTTTAGCAATCCCTCTCCTCTCAATATTTAACCACCCGTTTCCTCTGTCGAGGTTTAGTTACTTCAATTAAAATCCTCTCTTCCCCGACCATCTCTAGTACCTCTGTGTTTGATTTTCTATCGAACCAAGTCACTTTTTCCTCTGATCTAGCAGAAGGCAATAAAAGATTAACGGAAAAATTAATGATAAACAATACATGCAATAATTCCCTCAATATGGAAAAGATTTGGTGATTTTTCTTTAAACGTAACTATATTATTATTTATAATACTTGTTGCGAAAAAGCCATTTCCAATTCTGGCTACAATTGTATGAATTCTTTAGGAACCTGAAATTCATTGGTAGCCTTTGGCGGAAGTTATGAGTCAGAAGCTGGAGACTACTACAGATCAAGTTGTTCGCCTTTTTAATTTGCGACTTTACTTTTCCAAATATCAATATCACCTTACCGGTTTTCATCTAAAACGCAGTCTACTACCTAAATATGCCCTACACTTAACCCTTCCGACGAAATCGATAGGTTAATTTGTGTATTTGAAATGTGAACCATTTTTTCATAAATCAGCAAACTGCATTGTAGCCTAGCAGACCTAAAGTTAATTATTTTATTTCGTAGTTTTCGTTAATTTCTCTATATTATCTTAAGAAGTTATTTCTCCGTACTTTATTAGCACTCATTAGATGGAACATAGGCGTGTTGACTTCGGGTTATTATCTGCGTTTCGTCTTTTTAGTATATTCAATACATACTCTGGTTCCACTTCGTGATATTCATTCACTTACAATGGATTCATGGTAGAATTTTTACTAAACTACAGAAAATTACAAGCACGACCTAGGATTCGTAGCCAAGCTACAAGATAAAACAGTAAAATATATACAGGAAACAAACGATGAGAATCCTGTATTTATTTTACTGTTTTCTCTTAATTGTCACCTGAAGATGTAGCGTGACTAAGAAACCTTGATCGTCGTGCTTGTAATTTTCTGTGGTTTAGTAAAAATTCTATCATAAATGCATTGATTTTTAGCATATTGTTTTGCTACGAAATCTTCACAAGGGTCCATTCATCACTTAAAAGTTTATATCATAATTGATGGAAACCGCTGATCTAGTTCAAGTGTTGTCAGAAGAGACTTTTTAGTCTTAACCTCGCCCAAATAGAGACATTTATTTATTAATGCTGGATGACCGAAAGAAAAGTTTGGAATTTTCGCTATTTTTCTAATTTGCTTCTCTCAAATAAAAATACAACATGAAATCATTTCTCATAATCTTATTGTGAATAGTCACTGTTGAACTGGGATCGCTTTTTATTTTCCCTACGTTTATGGAGCACGTTTCGATGTTTTCAGCACGAATATCTCGTAATTTAGGCATAAACGGATGAATCTCCACGGAGAATTATGCCTGATTCGTCAAAGTTTACGCGTTGCCTAGTAAATTAAAAGAGCAGGCGACTCAGGTCTACTGTGTGTAAACGCAATTACCGAGCTAAAAAATCCTAACTCCCGTTTTGATTGAGCGATCATATTTCGAAAGTCTCCGGTAAAAATCGTACTTCCGTTCAAAATTTGATTAATTCGTCTCGCATTTTGATTAGCTAAAACGGGAACGAATCCGTGATGAGAGCGAATTGATTTCCCTCGCAGTCGTTAGAATATCTATTCATGACAAATAGAGATGCCTGGCTTAGTTGCATTCAACTTTATTTATAAATTACGTATATATACAAAGCACCGTTGGGCTCGGAATACTCCATATATAATTAAGAGAGCTGCTGTTGGTACATTTTCCTTTTATAAAGGGCTGCCCGAGCTCTGGTGGGCTTAGATGACTTGCTGCTATGAAGGCATGGCGAATAGAATACCGATATAAATTTAAAGAATTTTAATAATGTATTATATATAATTCAGAAAATGTTGCTTCGATTTTTTATCAGTTCTTTTTATTAGAAATTTTTAGGATACGCATATTTAAACCTAACTTGTTAGTATTAACCTACTAGTAGCCTTATTAGTATACCTAGTCTAGTATTAGTTTTCACTTCCATTATTAATGTTTAGAGCTGAAAATCGTGCAGAATTTACAAGGAAAAGTTAGCCCATAGGAAGGGGCAAAGAGTTAGATGCTGAAGAAATATGGGGCAGATTCAGGAATTTACTAGGATAGGGGCAATGTGGATTATTCCTTTTCTAGTTGGTCCACAGCTGGTAATAACCGTCTTTTGTTTTGGTTCACTAAAATACGACAAAAATAAACCATGCCATTAAAAGGATCTATAAAACGATATAAAAGGATATATAAAATAAGTTTTATTTTAAACTCAGGAGTAATTAAAGGAGGGTAGATTTCCCTCTCCACCTTCTTAATATGGGAACAAAACCTACCAGATCTTTTCACATGGAAATATTTATATTGTAAGATGGTTATCTTGTGGTTTACCTTTATTGTTTTAATAAGTGTTGTATAACATACATTTTAGTTACTAATATGTTCAAAGAAAGTAATCCTTCCATCGCCGAATATTAAAGTATTAGCTAATTATGATCAAGGCTTTCAATAATGATTTTCCACCATAGCATTCTTTATGCTTGGTGTAATTTCTTTCTTCCGTAGATATGGTCTATTCTAACAGAATCTCATGTTACTACAGTCTTCCGTACCTTAGGATTGTTAAAAAAACTCAAAAAATGAAATGTGAAGCGGAAAGGCACACTTAAACATGTCAACTAAAAAAGTTAGACTGGTGAATCCTTCAGTATGTAATCATAAAAAAGGATACTGTAATTGATACAGTTCTTCGAAAACCTAATCAAATTAAAATAGTGTAGGATAGAAAAGAAATGAACTTTTATCTGAATTTGGTAATTGATTTCGAAAGTTTAAGAGGCTATAATGTCAAGCATAGCAAATCTTTTATGTACCGAATAATTTTACCAGATAAATATAGTTTAGCGAATAGATTGCTTCATTACAGATCAAGAATTGGAGAACGTGTCCACTTTTTTTTAAAAGATCTACCATTTTCATCCATTCAGCGGAAACTAGGTTCTGACAAAGAACCCAATGAATAAAATCGAAGCTTCTGAGATGTGGCCGTTTCAAAAATTACGGGAACTCTATGGAGTGGTCAAACAAGTAATGTAGATGAGTTGGGGTAGGTTTAACAAGACAGGCCTCCTAAAATAATTATTTAAACATTTTCCTTCTATTGAATACAAACAAATAAAGGAAAATTAAATGTCTAAGTCACAAAATGCGAGGACAAGAGTACCTTCATTTTTGTACGATTATTAATGGTAAAATCAAAGGAAAAATGGTCCTGGATAGGTCAAAATAGGCTATTGTGGTCCCAAAACATTATGCAATGGACCCTTAAATTAGGCATACATTAGGCAATATGCATTGGAGTGCGAAACAATTATTGGATGACTTGACCGAGAAAGGTACCAAGTGATAGTAAATTTAACAATCGCCGTTTAGATGAGCAAGGCACCATAAGAAGAAGTGACAGCTCTGAGTCGAGGGAAAAAAAAAAAAGATTCCACTAGGTTATTGACGAACGAATTTCATTTAACTGTAGTTCAGATTAATTCAGATGCTCAGATAACAAGACATCTGTAATTCAGATGTCTTGTGGATACATTTACAGACAAATTTTACAAAGAAAAAATATAATTTACGAATCAACTTATTCACAGTTCCTGCCACCATGTGTAGATGAGTAGTATATATTAATTGTATCTTGATGCTGGAGGAAGAAAAATTCTCTTTGGTTTTCTTTTGTCTCATTCTTGGTCATGACTGTGATAATATAAAAGATTTTTAGGTATGAAAGATGCTGAATACGTTTTGGCCACTATTTAATATATTCATTGATAGCCATTGTGCTGCGCCCGAGTTTACTTTTCCTCGCGTAGCATTCTGGCTCGGTGTGGATAGCAGGACTACCTCACTCCTCATCTTGCCTGGTTCTGGCCTCCCAGATTCTCTCTCCGAGGCTCTTGGTAGCTAATGGTGGAGGGATTGAGGACCCAAGTACCAACTGTACAAACAGTTCACTTATCAAGTGTATGTGGTTTGAGCCCAGAAAGTACTTCAAGAACTTCGTTAAGCGATGGCTTTTACCAAAAATTCGAATAATTTCCAAGAGTATCTTTCGTGTCATAGTTGTCTGTGAGGCTCCTGATGAACGCCTAAACGCAGGAATGTCGCATCATTGCGGCATTCTTCTCTTTCTAACTTCCAAAACCAACAGCTGTTCGTCGCCGTTATCGAGAGAAGCTGATTAAAGCGGTGAACTTTGATAGAACCCGAAACAAAGAAATTCTTGATGGATTAAAGTCGTTTCTTTTGTGAGCAGGTAGCGCAAAAAAAAATTACCACCGGCGTCGGCGTTTAGATTGGGAAAAAACGCGACTTGGTCCAATCGTTAGATTCCTCCTCCTCTACTGGAAATAAAGGTTTAATGGATGAGCGAGCGATAGCTACACAAAACGTATTTGTTGTTCATTAAATATTAAAAAAAGCGCGCGTATAAAATACGAATTTGATGGGACAAAGAATTTTATGACACATCGATATGAGAATTTTCAGTTTTTTTTTAATTTTGGGCGGAATTTGAAATTAAATAAACTTGGAGGAAGAATTTACTTTTATGATCGCCCAAATGGTATCCGCGGAGAGATTTCAATTTTTTTGAGTTTCGATACACTTCGGAATTCGGAATTTCAAATATTCGGCCGTATAAGCAATCAAATAGACAATCGTTGCGCGCTCCGCTATCGGTCCAACGATTCGACAAACGCATTGCTAGCGCTTTTCGTTTATGTCGACGCCAGTAAAAGACAAGCTTTGTCGGCTCTAAATGCCGGCGTTATTCATTACTAGACGGATATTAAAACGATGCTTTCTTATCCTCCGATCTCGCGTTCGGTTGGCTGCGGCTTTATTGCATCTTAGACGTGTTTCTCACGTCATATACGGGAGCGTAAATCAGTTTCTTCTCTGCTTCCACTTCTTCATCCTTTCGCACTAGCCTCTCTCTTGCTCATGAATCAAGACAATATTTTCCTCTCCCTTCTGAATGACCTCTTTCCTCGCGTGATGAAGAAACTTGCGAAATCCTCTGCACCGCCTGTGAACTGCAGGTGGAAATTTTGTAATGTAGTAATGCAAATCCAACAGTGTTAACCTTCCAAAATTTAGCAGTACTATGTTTTAAATGTGCTTCGGCAGCTAAGGTCAACTTAGCCACCACCGGGAATTGAACCCGGAACCGCTTTCACTGAAGTCGAACGCGGTACCCACATGGCTATCCGGAGGCATTTGCAAGAATATACAATTAATTCCTTTCCCTCACTTATGCCTGATATATTTCTGCTACCATATGTAGACAGATGGACTACTTCTTCCAACTCTCCCTTGCTAATGGATATAATAAGTTAACTTATAAGTTATAATAAGTATTATGTATCTTATATATACTTCTGCTACAAGTTCATCATGAGCTACTTAGTTTGAAAAATCCTAGGTAATGGAATTTTATGCCATTGAAGATGATATTCATAGGATAATTTTGCAGCATATACAGGGAATTTTTCCACTTATTGGTTACTAGAACAGTGAGGAAACAAAGGCCTGACCTGACTCTTCCTCTAGCCAAGTACACTTTACTCCTTCTACTATGTTTTTGATGGCGGAGGGTTTGTGGTTCATACAGGCCTCCGTGTCAAATGCTGAGGAGAAGAATTTCTAATCCATTGGCTTTACCTCACATTAGTACTTCCAAGCGTGGGTGCCCAGGAGCGCTGTCAGAGTATTGCCAGTCTCTGGTTATTCTGCCGGTATTAATATATTTGAATATTGCCAGTCTATGAGCATGGGTATAGTAGGTATATCGCATCCTAGCGCCAACTGTGCAGAGGTGCTAACTCGCAATACTATTTCTTCCATATCGTACATAATTACATAAATATGTCTCTATATGGCCCTCTTCAGAGTTAGGAAACTTATAGCGTATTTAGTTCACATTACTCCACACTTTCCTACCCAAACATATAGAATCCTCTGTAACTACATCAATTCATCCTTTCTTAACTCTTTTTAGTTCTTCGAGCGACTCTTATATCCAGGGCACTATTCAAAACTGAAGCAGCTTATTCTTGGTTTTGCCCTCCTTTTGATGCCACTCCCATTCTCCCTATGCACGGTCTTTTTTTTCAGCCGGGCGTCAAACGACCTAAGTTCGGTTTAGAGAACGGTATTGCCTATTTGGGCAACGCAACAAGGCGGCAAAATTTTAACACAGCGATTGACTGTAGTCCCGCGAGAAATTCTAAGAATAGAGGTAGTTTCCATAGTTGAAAATCTCCAGAAGATTTAGTTGTTAAAGCTTGTACAGTAATGAGCAAAAAAACTCAAAAATTGCAGGTAACATAAGATTCGGGATAATCTTAAAAACTCCTTCAATGGAACATGTTGCAACACTGTAAGGAGTACATCTCAAAGATAACGGTAGTTCTTTTCGCTGCAAATGTGGGGGGGGGTCGGTTTAAAGAAATGGTAGGAGCATCGCGAGCGGCTCCCGTAGCTGCCACCCATTTAGAAGGACGGACCTAATTTTAAGAAAGACATTGATGGAAACGTTGCGTATACGCGATGGCAGCTCTAATGTATAAGTTATAGACAGTGCAGATTGAATGAATTCGACTTGAACTCATGTACCTACTATGCGAAAAAAATTCCTATGAAGAGAGGATGAACTATTGGAGGAATTTATAAAATCAAATCAGTGAGGATCACAAAACAGAGAGCCTAATTGCATTGAGACTTTTGTTGATTTTCCTTGTATCCTAAATAATGCAGCGATAAAGAGTGCAAGGCCTCATATGAACTTGTGAGAATTTGATAATTATCCTTGAAGGTATGCAAACCTATTCAATCGTTCTTCCTTGAAGTATCGACGTCTTGTTGCCAATAAAATTGAGTAATGCTGTTGTCTCAGCACCTTTTGTGATGCATGTAAATGCATGTACAAATTCTAGGCCTTTATTATCGATTAGAAACTAAGTCTTTTTTGTTGAATTCTTAAGTGTTTTGCTTTGGCAATTAAATTTAAAATGTTACTGCTGTTTTCTTTCTTAGGTTCGTCGATTTATAATTTCATGGCCTTCCTTTGGTAGCCACAGTCGTTTCTATTTCTGATTAGGTCAATTCCAAGGGCAAAACAATTGATGAATATCTTTAAAACTTTACTATTTATATGTAACCTTACTTATTGAAAGTATATCGGCTAAAAAAAAAAACATTTTGAATCATCTTTAGTTCATAAAGATTAATGAAAAATGCCTGACAATTAATCCTATACGTCCCTTTGATTGTTGGGTCCTAAGGCAGGTTCCTATCTTTCTTACTACCTGTAACCGGCCCTGGCCTTCCGAAATTCGCCGGTTTCACTATTAGTTTCGAATTAAAAATTCCGTTAATACGCTCGGGAAGATTTTTTTCATATTTCTGAACGATGAAGTTTATTGCCCTCGTTATATTCCTTGTATACAACTACTATACCTATCTTGCAACTTGAGGCCGGCCCTGGCCTTCCGAAAGTCACTACCTTCACGATTATTTTCGAATTAAAAATTCCGTTAATACGCTCGGAAAGATTTTTTTTTCATATTTCCGAAGGAAATGGAGGTAATTGCCCTCATTGACCCCCGCCAACGCCCATGAGCGCTATCTTCTGCAGCACGTCACGTGCTCAATCATTTGCACAAGAAAATGGAAGAAATCTCCATTTGGCGCGGAAACCATGACCATAAAAGCCTTCGGCAGAACTGAGTTACGATCTCGGAGGATATAGGAAGGGAAAGGACTGCCGTTTTCTTCATTCCCTAGCGTCTTTCCCTCGCTTTTTCTCGCATCACGCCCCCTCCCGCAGAGAAATAGAGACGAACTCGGTATGAAGAATGAGTCTCGGCTAGGGAGCGTGTTCATCCCGCGTGTGCGTGCCCACGTCTTCTTTTTAAGGACACGCCACTCACGGGGCCTAAACTCGGACGGCCATACCTTCCTTATCCTCTTCCCTCATTCCGCTCTTTTTTTACCCTTTTATTCTTCTTTTGACATCGCCATGTGATCCCGACCCTCAACTTTTTTTGCTTCTGAATTCCTCCACCCATCCTCATCTTTCTGCCTATCCTCTTTCCTTGCCCCAAGTCATCGCCCTCTGGAGCCTCTGCGGTGTCGTCAGTGGCACTTCTTCTCCTTTGTTTCCTTCTCGTTTTCGCTCTCAATCTAAATTTTACTCTCTTTCGCACTTTCCCTCTTTCGTCGCCTTCTTCCCGAAGAAATGCTGACAAGCGAATTGCTGAATTTCAGTAGAAAATGTAAACTGCACCGGCATAATGGCTCTCTTCGAAGGCAATCACGTCGCTAATGGAGTGAGGAGGCTGAATTTTAAATATAGATATGATAATCAGCCGGGAAGATTATGTTCTCCTTCCTTTTACTCAGTATGGTCGTAGGAATGCATCGTTTTAGGAATGAAAGTCGTTAAATGTGGTTAGTTGGTTAGTTTAGTTAGTGGTTGGAAAGCCCAGGAGATTCTTAATTCGACTCGATTTAGAATACGATTATTCTTCTTTGATTCTGATTGTAAGGGATCGATTTGTAGATATCTAGTCAAAAATAGTACGATATATTTAACTGACAAAGCGTGAAGGGTAACTATGTTTTAGGATGATCAGCCAGGGATTTCCCTTCAACTCTGAGCAACTATTTTTACTCCATTCAACAGTCTCTGGTCCAATAACTAATCATCAAAATTTTCGTTTGGTCCAGTGCCGTAAAATTCCTCACTCAAATCACCTATTTTGAAGGAAAGGGAGTTCACCCTTTACATCAAGAAAACGTCCCTTCTAGAGCTTTAGGTCCTTTCCATAGCATCATAATATTTACTTCTTTACCGTTCCATCCCAATTTCAACATCTGACCCATTAACTTCTCCTATTCTCTAGTGAAGATACTTTCAATGTTTTTACTCGACCCTTTTCCCAAACTCTTTCCTATCTTGCAACCTCCAACACTTCCTCCTTGATTTGTTATTATTCAAACTCGCTTTTACCTGGCTACGTCCTTCCCCAATGTTAAAAACCTCCAAATTCATAATATCCTACTTTTATAAAGTAGAAGTTACACATTTAGACAATAATCCAAACTAACTTTGCATTCTCCGCTGAAAAATAAGAAAAACCTATGATTTAATAAGATACAGCTGTAGTAAATTACCGAATGAGACATCTTTTTTGCTCTGTGCACATTAAAGGCATCTATATTAATTAGGTTATATCTGTAACTTCAGCTAACGAAAGATAACTCCTTCCGAAATCTTCCAGCAGCCGAAATTCAATTTCCCAGAGGCTACAGAATCGTAAAAATACACACTCAATTCCATGCACTAACATACTCTTATTAGTAAACGAGAAAGAATCTATAATAATTTTATCATTTTTAAAATTTATATTTTCATCGTTTATTAGCGCTTGCATCAACTTCAGCATTTTTTACCCGAACAATTTTCGTTAGGTGAGACTAATACAGCGAAAAGACCTTCAAGCGAAAAACTTCCTATCAGTCGGGCCTTGGTATTACAGTATTAGAGTTATCCAACCCCTTGCAATCGTATTCATTCGATTTAGATATGATTGGAAAGGAAATTAGCAATCCGCAGATATCCTGATAGCAAGATGTTAGTTCGAGACCATATAATCGTATGTTGCGTGAGCTACAGACACTTAAACGGAGCATATGACGGTGAAATAATATCCATGAAATATCGGCTTGTGACGCAAAAAACGTAAAAAGAATATAATTACGGGTTATCTTGAAAGAAATTGATTCCGAGGGCTGTGATCGACTTCTGAAAAACTTAAGGTGAGATAATTGGTTCAGATATATTGCAGAAGGTGGGGCTCTAATGAACCTAATTCATCCGTCAAATGACAGGTGAGCAGTAACCCGTTATTGTAGATAATCAGAGATAATTGATTTCCTGGGCGCCTTGTTATTCTCTACTAATGTCCTCATATTGAAATGCCATAAATCAGAATGAAGTCAAATGTGATCTGAGACACAGGGAAGATATTTTGAGAGATAAAGCCTTATAAACATGTTTATCCTGTCGCATGGCATGGTTATTCATTGCTGTGTGCTATTTGTTGTATTTGACATTATTTTTATCTTGGAGACAGGTTTTCAGGTAACTAGTAATTTAGACAACCGTTGTATCACTTAATGCTTAGGGAAATGTTAGAAAACTTGCCTTACCTCTCTATTAAAAAACTTGTATTTTGATCATGGTTAAGTTTCAGAGCGTTATCCTTACTCATTTATAGATCTATATCACCATTTACATCCACATTAATTTACGAGTATTAAACTGACGCATCATAAATTCCCGTCTAAACACTTTCTGACATTCACTTCTTTACCATATTAGAATCTTCACTGACAATATGCGATTACTGCTCATCCGCACTGAGTATAAAACGTCTGTAATTTTAAGACTTTTAATTTTCTAAACGTGAGTTTTTCAAACCTCAATTGGTTTGACCAATTCAATAACTGCTATAGAATCAGCCAAATTTCGCGATTCGGGTAAATTATATTTTTTAATGTATATTAAATGTTGCAATTCGGTAAATTTGTTTTGTGGGTCAAAGTTTGGATATTTCAGAAAAGGTTCCTAAGGCTGCATTTTTATGGCCTGATCATAAATAGGATAAATCAGACCTGATGAACCTAATGGGTGAGATGGAAGAGGAGACATTTGGGCTCAGTCTCACCTAAATAAGGTTGATTTGTCATTATTATTTTTATCAATGTAATAGAATGAAATAAATCGGAGCTCTTGTTCAACAATTACTGTTGTAATTCTTGAACACTGAACAAAAACACTCTTTTGAGCAGCTCTTCTTCTGCAGTAGTCATGTTTCTGAGCCATACATAACAACAGGTCTAATCACTGTTCGATAGACTTTTATTTTCAAGTTCCTGCATAGGTTATGTGCCTTCATCGCCTTCAATAAAGCTTGGTAAGCTCTATTGCCCGCTGCAATTCTAGCTTTTATATCTTCTTTCATTTCATTATCTTTTGTCACCAACACTCCCAAATTGAAGCTATAATGGGCCTGATTAGTACTGACAATGAGTTGAGTCGAAATCTGTCGAAAACAGGCGTTTTCCTACGAAAATTTTCTACTGTAGTTTATTTTTGGTAACATAGACCAATATTACGTTGGACAGCTGATCCAAAGGAAACAATTATAAATATCTATATATACTATTTACTAGTCTTTAGTGAGCGTGCATTGGCATTGCGCGTCCATTGAATAGCGGAATGTTTACATAGCAATTTCATTTACCTTATTTTTTTACGAATATGGAGCTTCATTACAGTGCAATTTTTCAAATTAAACCTTAAAAGTATAACTCAACCTTTCATGTATTGACTCAGTTGTAATGAAAGCTACTCATGCTCCATTAATTACTCTTTCCAGTTTTCAGTTATTGAGCGGGAAATGTCAAAAGCGATTTCAGTTGAAGTATGAATGATATAGTCATGAGCTGAATTTATCATATATTTGCTTTGAACTTATGAAACTCATAAAACAACATGTTAAGCTATTGCGGCCAGGGATGTTGGGTTCATCTTCTTCTTTATCGCACCATTCAAGAAATCACTCCCTCAGATCGCAGACAATCACAGAGCTTGGGACAGAGTTTCAGTGTTAAAAAACGAAAACTTGGACACCTTTCCGTACTGGACTTGCAGAGATAATGGCAAGCGGTTCATGTAAATTATCCTAAAAGCAGACCACTTTTTACTCCTCAGTGGAACACGTTGAAAATTTCTCATAGGGCCGCAGTTAGAAACGGGAACTTCAACCCACCTTCCAGAATCCACCGCTTAGAGGAACAACCCTCCTAGGGTGTTTAGCGCTTGAATGACAATGGCATAACATTATACAGCGGTAAATGGACCTTTTGGAAGCCCACTCTTCCTAAGCCGAGCGATTCCTTAAAAAATTCCCTCCCCTCTTACCTAGACCAGCTCCGGTGTCTACCCTCCGGTTTTAGAACTAGCCAAACCAAAAGGTCGACCCAACTCTGCTGCAAGAGTTTCTCAGGAACGGGAGAGAAATGTATAAATATATGAAATGGGAAACGGCGTAGGCATGGGAAGAGGAGTGGGCGTGGTCGGGTTCACCCATAAGACGTGCACGATTCACTTTGGATGGATTCCGGGAACGATCCAGTTTTCGAAAGAGGCGAGTTATAAGGGGAGGGCGTGAGAGACAGAAGGACAATGTTTCCCTGGAAGGAGGATTTTGGGAGCTAGCACCGTTTGGCCGATCCCTATGAATGTTTCAAAGGAAGTCCACGCATTTTCCAGAGGAGTGACGGAGAATATTTTAAGCTCCTTTTTCCTTCTCCATGGTTCGGGTTTATATTTTGGAGAGGTGATGAAGAGGAAAGGGGAGTGAACCGTTGGAGGAATTGTGGTGCTGTTAGGCGGTGTTCGGAAAAGGATCGTGTACAGACTTCGGGAAAAAAAGGCGGAGGGAATCTGGAATGAAATTAAGGCCATAAATCTGCGAGGTGTGACTAGTTCCGTTCAGGAGCTGTGTGCCTCGCATATGTTACCCCGATGTTCTTACCTGAAATTCATAATGATTTGGATTCGTACTCGGGTCTCGAAAAACGTCGGTTGCCTTGAAATTTGTCGCTCGCGACGGGTTTGCTTACTTTCTTAATCCACCGCTAAGACGGCATGTTCTGTCTTCATTGGAGAGGATTTGTCAGTTGGACCCAATTTTTGTATATATCGTTCCAATTTCGTTAAGTTGCTGATTTTTGTATTATTTTATGCATATATTTTAAGGAGAGTGACTGAAAATCTAAGGAAGGGAAAAATCTAAGGGTCTAAGGGAAAAACATAGTCAAGAGATGTTGGATTATATGAGGGGTAAGTTATTAAGATATAAAAGAAA
Source organism: Ladona fulva (assembly GCA_000376725.2). NCBI lineage: Eukaryota > Metazoa > Arthropoda > Insecta > Odonata > Libellulidae > Ladona > Ladona fulva. Next base: position 265,480 of record KZ308116.1, on the reverse strand, counting down.
GGTCATTAAGTAGATAGTTTACGGCATATGAAAATACGAAAAGGTAGAAAACAAAATTATTTTTACATACATTTCTTTACTAAAAGAAAAACGATTGCATAACTTTGTTAGAACATAAGTTCAAGGAAATAAATTATAAATTTTCAAGTGAAATATTAGTTGTAGATTAATTGCATTGTAACGCTCTGAATTTTAAAATATATAAGTGATATATGTAACAGTGATATGGTTAAGAGAAAAAGCGAAATTCCAACGAAACCGAACGGTCAAACGCTGATGAGCGACTAAAATATAAAAAATGCATTCCACCATACTTTGCGGGGGTGTTTAGATTGTAACTTACTAGCGAAATTCTTCTACAATCTAATAAGTATTTCAATTATTTATTTTCAATTGATTTCTCTGCTGCAGTATCCGAGGTCGATTGGTAACCTTAAATAATTTCCTCTTTTCCAGGATTCTCCTCTGGCACAAAATGATAGAAAATTGAAAATTTATATTTTGAAAATGTAAATGGAAGTTGATGAATATCGCAATCAGTCAAGAGTTCCTGGAAGCTATTATTTCGTTTGAAATTATTTTCATGAATATTGAAATAGGCTTCCAAGTCTTCTTATTTAAAAATCTGTTATGTATCGATGTACGCTAAAGGGTACCTGTATTCCTATTCATTGTTGTGCATTTTATCTTATATTTCTTGGAAAACTTGGCTTCGTTGATTTTATTGGGGGGCTTAGATTGTTACTCAATTAATCCAGGAGCAATATTTAAAGGAGAGTTAATCTGAGTGAACGTAATTTCGAAATAATTGGGCTTTCTGTTAGGAGAACAAAGAAGACAAAATAGATAAGTTAACAAGAACGCTATAATTCGCCGAACGTATAAAAGTTAATATTTTCCAATTTCATGTATTCTCCAGGAAAATAAAATTTGATTTTTCATTTTACTTTAGAGAGAAATATCTAAGTAAACTTCCTGAGGTTAAAACATCTGGATGATGGATAAATTCGAAGCTCTAACATTTTCATCTCCGCAGCAGTATTTTAAGTTTTTGCTATATGCAGGAAGGATTTTGGCTATCAGAGGCCCTAGACGAAGAGATCAGATTTAGGCCCCGACAAGGAATTTTGAGTAAAAATTTGAATTTTTTCATAATATATACAAATATGTATCCCTTAGATATCTCATTCGCTTGTCTCGGATTTACTTACTAATAAATAAGCATTAGAAAGAAGGGGTGAAGGCTTAAAATTATTTTCCAAGGTGAGTTCACCTTGGTTCTTTCTCTAGAGTTTTTTAAGCGTCTGTAGCAATCAAACCTTATTTATTACAACATAAACAGTTATGTATGAATTTTCTGTTATTAATTTCGTTATGGATGTAAAAGAAATATTTTTATGTGAAACATAAGGAACCTTTTATTTAGGAAAATACATTATACAATATTTTAGTAAAAAATACAATAATAGTAATATCATTCAATATACATTATAAATGATTGCACGAGAAGAAATAAATATTACCATTAAGGTCCTCATGAGCCATTAAGAGGCTCATCAATAACAATTTACTAATTAGATTACTAATTACAAATGAGATTTGCTAATTTTCCTTTAGTCGAAACATTCTACTGATTTTGACGTAACTTTTGAGAAATTTATAAAAAAATTATATGAAATTCCTCTAATCAATGTTTCAAAATTGAGAAATTATTAGCTAAATCCGTGATGCTTTGAGATAAAAATTACTTCATAATACAGGTCAAATAATTAAACACTTCATCGGTCTATCAACTTATTATAATTTATATATATTAATATGAAGAAGTTAACTTTGTTGGTGATGGTGATTCCTATGATAATTCACAGTGGCTTGATATTGATGTTCAAAAGTTAAAATCAAAAACAGTTTATAGCAGGAATGTCACTTGGACTTTGGGCAGTCTTTGAAATGTTGAAAACTACGATATGCGGGATGTAAATAAATGTAAGTAAAGTTGGCTGCTTTAGATCGAAACTACATCTAAATGTTTACAGAGAATCAAAACTCTTTAAATACCTGAAATACATCGAAGTGTATGCAAATTAATATCGTTTAAAATAGGTAATGGTTTCCATAACCTAAAATATTGTTGTCAAAAAGTTAAAATTAAATACTTTGTATATCGGGGATATCCAATCAGTGTTTGGTATCTTAACACATTTATTAGCCAGCCATTAGCTTGGTTGTTAATGAGTTATTTAATTTAAAATATCCGAATGAGATAAAACTTTTGAAAAAATTATATAATTAAATGTAAGAATTGTGATTGCTGAGAGAAAGTTGTGATGAAATGCATCGTATATAATGTAGACCGCTAAGAATAATAACGAGGAAATAATCAGTTGGAAAAAGACATTTTTCTTTGAATAAAAACAGTCATATGTTGAATTCGATGTGGACAATTTGAAGGCGTAACTTTGTGGAAACATATAATACGAAATGAAGCACACTTAGTATGGAAATTACTGTGTGCTTCTTTTCGCATAATCATACATATCTAAATTTACACTAACTTTCCAAATATTATGTGAGCATATATCACCAGGGCTCATCTTTTAGCTCAAGATTTAGTGAAATTGATGATAAACACAGCATCAAAGTACATAAAGCATATATCACCAGGGCTCATCTTTTAGCTCAAGATTTAGTGAAATTGATGATAAACACAGCATCAAAGTACATAAACAGCATCAAAGTACATAAACAGCATCAAAATACATTTCACCGTATTAAGTTTGAAATTAATATAAATTCTAAAGTGAGAACACCCCTAACAGTAACAGGGGTTTTATCAATCTGGCCTTTTTTTAGATATATTAATGGAAGACCGTGATGACTTCTCATTACATTTTTGTATAGCAGAAGCAAATAACTTATCTGCTTAGTTCAACCAACTCGCTATCTTGAAACTTACAGTCATTGTAATACCTTATGGAGAGTTTGATATATTTAAAATACTATTATGTGATAAAAATATTGATATTGCTAAGAAATTGAATATCATTGTGTTGGGGAAAGATGTCATTAAGTGGAGTTAATTATGGTTGATAATTTTAAACAGACATGATGAAATAGGATGATAATTTTATGAGTATAATTTTCTTAAAATATAAAATAATCACATGCGTATAAGTTTTTGCAGACATTAAGTACACCACGTGCGCAAATATCTGCGAGGGATCTGCTAGTTTCTATGAATTACGATGAATGATGGATAGACTTTTTACATTATAAATTGTCATAAGTAATGTAAAATGTTCTATAAAAATACTATGTTTGCTTGATCTACAAATATTAACTCTTTCTTAAAGCGAAAAACCAGAACGGTTTTTTTATTCGGATTAATTTAGCACAGTCTTATTGCGGTCCGCATGCGAATGATGCCCTCACTTTGTGCCTATTGTGTCTAATTATAAATCCACCCCTGGCTATACATTTCTCTGACAATCCACCTCCTAGAAGAGAACTATTTTAACTCATCTCCTCGAGACCTCTACTCACCTTTAGATCAATTACAGCGAGCTTCCAGCTGTAGGGAAAATGAGCATTGAACCAAAAATATTTTCTAGATGTTATATTCTTGACTTATTTTTAGACCGAACTACCCCGATATCCTTCGAAATTACAGTCTCCGATAAATGAGTGATATGTATTCTACGTACCAGCAGTCTGCATCATTCCGCAATCCTTCCCTCCTTTGTTTCCTCTAGAAATTATGGCGCCCATACCCCGACATTGTTTACAATCCCCCACGCTGTGCCTCCAGACTGTTATCATTGTACTTCCCTCCGGTGTCCCGGCATTCTTTGCGTATTTCGGATGGGAACTTTTCTTCAGCTTCGGGGATCGCAAGCCGAAGAATTCCCCAAGGAAAACCCCTTTCCTTCCTTCCCGCAGAACTCAAACAGGTGTTCGAATCTCGACACAACATATCACGAGCAAAAGTTTTGCTAGGAAACGCTTCGCACAATTCAATACGAGCGCGGCATGCAGGGATGGGAGAGAAATACTTTTCCCATCCCTCAAGGTCATTTATCAGTCTCGCCTCATTCTGGTCCCTTAATAACACGCTCTGCCGCCTTAAAGGAAGATGAAGATTGCCCTTGCTATAAGTTTCCTCTCCCTTACTCTCGGAATTCACCTAGAGTGTAAGAAGGGCTCTGTAGGGAAAGGAGAAACATATCAAGAAATAAATTTAGGGAATCGAGGGATAAGAAAGGTTTAGGGAAGAGAGTACGAGGAAAAAGGGTGCTGTACAAGAAGGAAAGGCATTAATCACTGGGAATAACTAGCGAATACACATCGTAGTACGTATCTATGTAAAAGGATTGGGAGTGTATCTCAACGTTTCCAAAAAGTTCTAAATTTAACGGAGACTCTGCACAGTAAAGTTTCCCTACAGTACATATTTCGTAAACTAGCTCGGTGTTCCGTGTAACATTGAAGTTTTCGTAAGCAATGGTTGGCGAACTATTTAATTGTGCAATGAATATCATTATGGTAATGAGAAAAATGAAAAAATTAAGAGTAATATTTTTATTTTAAAATAAAGAATTTATTGTTCAAGTTGGATTTAGAGAAAACAGGCTTTATTGTGAATTAATTGGAGGAGTGTATTAGAGGCAAAAGGATTGGAAAGCAGTAGCGTATTCAGAAGCAGTCTTTGAGGACATCATGAATTTGTTTTTGAAGATAACTATCGTGGATCCTGGACGATTTCTGCTAACATAAAATTAATAGCATTGTGCTAACATTCTAAATATATTTTTTAAATCTTTATGTGAAATTCAAGGTATTCTCCAATGAAGAAACGTTACTTTTTCATTAGAACTACAATAGATACGTAATTAATTTGATGGAAACTTAAAACTAAAAGCTCTTTGAAGTTATGAAAGAGGCATCACATGCCCCTTTGCCTCCAATTCACCTTAATGTGCCACTTTTGATAAAAACAGATATAGAGAAAAAGGGAAGGAGTGCTGACTTAAGAATTAAGGTGTACGGAGTGGTACTAATATCGCTAGTTCAATTCCCTTACTTAGATAATGTGCTTTCTTTTGGATGGGAGTTGCAAATATGAGAAAAGAATAAGAATGGAGAAGATCAGGTCGTCTTAGTCTTTACCGTGGGTTTTTTTATAGTAAAGATGCGAAGTATGGATTCTAAAAAATATTAAAAGATTAGAGGCTTTTAAGATATGTGTCGTATAGACTGACAATGTGTGCTAGTAAATTGAGTCGATAGAAAACTGAGGAGGCGATGAAGATAGGGCAGAAAGATTTTGATTAAGGTAATAAATGGATACCACAGAAATGAGTGAGTTAAATGTTGAAGGAGAATGGATTGACAATTATAGTAATTGGAGGTATTATGCTACAAAAATTAAAGAATATTTAAGCAATGACAAAAGTTATTGAAAAGCTTAAAGGGAGGTGCTTCTTTTCAGGAAGAAAAATTAAGGCATATAGAGAATTTTAGGATACAAGAGTCTACCGAGAGGTGAAAGACTTATATCGGAATGTATAAAAAATATTTGAAAATACTCTTTCTGATTGTGAGAAAAGGAAATCGTCCTTTCCATGCTGAATGCGATTACCTTGCTTGATATATTTTTAAAATGAGCCAAATATTCTGAAAATGCCTGATAAGAGTGAAAATACCTACTCCAGTACTTAAGGGCCGATTCACGAATTAGCAAATTCAGTTTTACTTCGGATCTTTCGGTGATAGAAATTAATGACATGTAGCCCGTGAATGAATCAAGTATATCGTATAATTTTCAGAAACTTGGTTATTTTCTCTGATTCCTATCATTTCCTGATAATGTCAGGTTCCACTCCCGGTTATCAGTATACTATTAGGCCTATCAAATTCGAGCACGCTAGAAATTACCCTTAAAACTAGACTTTCGCCCTCAATTATGCTTATATGTTTCAATTCCTCCCAATATCTTATTATCACTGTTGTTTAGTCTATATTTTATTGAAAAATGTTCCAAGCAATGTTCTCTCCACCATCAAGCTTTTTTATTCGGTTGATTATATTTCTGAGAACCTTTTCTTTTCTACAGTAGGTCTTTATGTATACAAACATCTTACGGGAAGGAAAATCGACTGTAAATAACATGAACATCTTTTTCAGGGACGTTATCCTTATAAATGAAAATAAATTTCATCTTATAAACACATCCCGAAGGAGATGAGAGCTTCTCCTTTCCCTTAACTTCCTTAAGCGAAATTGTTTAGGAGACACGAACATGCGGAGATGAAAGAAGGATAAGATATTAATTTTAAAATATGATATAATTAATAAAATTTCGATATCTGAGAAATGATGAGGACTTAGGCGCATTGCCGGAATGGTAAACGTAATCAGAAACAGTTGACGAAAAGAACTTTCGTGATACAAAGTAACTTCTGTGAATTTTATTTCCTTTTCGAAGTCCAGGGCGTTTTGGATAAGTAGTAGATGCATCATATTGTATCAAGTAAGGCATCATGTTGCATCAAGCCTCAATACAGCTCGACCCAGGATTAGTGAATATGAAATATATCAGTCGACCAAATCCTGCATCTGTTGATAAAATGCAGATGACAAAAACCAAAGTTAAATTTTTAGTTTTGTGATTATACTCAAACGGTAAGACAATTACAATTATTCTTCAATTAACAAACATCTTGATATAGAAGCAGATTGACTTTGCTTCGGATATCTGGGAATCCACATCCATTCCCAGATATGTTACATTGAACAGAATTGTGAAACAGGAATAAGAAAGCATCTGGATGTGAGAAATTTCTATACAAAAGTTATTTCATCAATGAAATCCAATTTAATTTAAAAAATTATAATAGAGGAAACAGCTTCCAAAAAATGACCTCAGCTTTGTCCGTTTGAACAGCTTCGTTGTTACGTTACCATTTTGTCACTATGGATTTCCAGTAAATGAAATTTACCGCAGTAGTCCCTATTCTTCATGTCGATTGTACAGAGTCCGTCAAACTGGTTTCTCGATAAAAGTCAAAAAAGATCGATTGCAGCCATAAAAGGTATTAGAACGTCCAGAGAAGAGTTGGGGATTTTTGATTGCACTTTTCCTTTAAACTACCCTATCTTTACTCTTTCTGTATCAAATTGAGATTCCAAGAAAGGTATAATGTATTATTTTATATGCAATTGGACATTCGTGACATTTAAACAAAATAAGAATTAATCTTATATTTTCTTGGCATAACGCCATCAGAGAAGTAAATAAAGTCCCCAGAAAGAGTTTTCTCAGCAAGAAAACACCTGCAAAATGATTAGATAACTGAAAGTTATGGGGAAAAAATGAATGAAAATGCACAGGTAAATCTGTAAATTTAGGCAATCCATTATATAAGGAGAAGCAATTGATTTATTACATATCATTCCTCTTGTTATTTTTTGGCAATCAATAGCTATCTCGTTCTTTTCCAAATTACCGTCGAATTTGCGAGAGGGATTTCAGAGCGCAGTTCGAAAGGATTGCCTTTAAAAGTGCTAGGCGACAGGTGAACTTTTAAGAAGTAAGGAAAGGAATATAATTGAAGTTTAACACTATTAGACTTTGAAAATAGAGCTTTAATGAATTCGCTCGCACGCTTTATAAAAATTGTTAACGGTACAATTTATTTAAGATTCAATACAAAATTTTCATAATATACTTAATATATTTTGATGGTGTAATTATTTTTATTTCCCTCTAGACAAGAATATAATCACATCAATAATGTGATCGTATTAATTAACATCGTATTAATTAACATTTTTATTTAGGGCATCTAATTACATTATAACAAGACCTCTTTCAGCGGATAGTTCGATTGTTCAACTAATTTCATTTAACCAAACAATCTCAATCTTTACCTTAAAATTATTTCTCATTCTTTCCTTTAGATATGTTCCTAGTTGAAAAATTTTGGAAATCGGAGTCAAGAATGTCTTCCATGATTCATTTCCTTGAATTTCTGGATGAATAACCCCTCATTAACCTTCCTTTAAGTGCTGGAGATCTTTCTCGTACTGCTATCCATTAGATGTGATCTTTGGGGCATCACAGGACTCCTTTGACAGAGAGAGACGTTTGATAAATAAGGAGGCAAAGCGCATGAATGGAAATCAAGATATTTTGAGCATGAAAGCAGAAGAGAATGGGAAGGATGGGAATAAAATTGAAAACATGATAGATGGAGTAGGGATGGATGCTAGGAACAGGATGGGGGAGTTTGAATAGCCTCTGTGTCCATGAGAAGGGAGGGAATGGAGAAGTCTTAACAGAGGAGAAAGAATGCATAAAAAAGCTTTAGAGACTATTGATCGCACCAGGGGCTTTGCATTCGCTTTATGGATAAGGAATTCTTAGGGATTGGAGGTTCGAGAGAATGGGGATAAGGGATCTAAGAAAAGTTAGATTCAGTCGTAGTATAGTTGTATTCTACGTTTCTCTTAGAGCATTGCTTCCCAAGCATTAGACCAAGTATCGAACGTTTCTAATTTTGATAATGAGCCTCATTATTCATACGTTAATCTTGCCGTGCGATAGGATTTTGTTTGGAAATTATAAAAATTCTCCATTCAACACACCGTGTCCTATACGTCATATGTTGAAAAGTGGAATGACACCGAGGAACCTATAATTTAGTGAGCCGCGTAGTTTTAAATACGTATTTAAGTGTACCTTGGAGCTTTTCGTTGCCATGGAGAACTTCCCGTTCCGCATCTAAACCCTTGTTTTTATCATTCCTTTCCGAGATTTCCTGTGTTTGTGATTCCATATTAGAAATTCGCGGAAAATAGTAAGGTGTTTCATGATACAGTGGCATTGCTTTCCTAAAAATTTCGATCAAAGCATTCCTTAAAGTCTTCTTAGTAAATGCGAATGTAAGCAAACTATTGTTTACTGCGCCACGAAGTTAGGGACGGATCTGGGTTCTTGTCGAAAGGGTGTGGGTATGATTTAAGGAACGCTCTTGAAAAAACTCTTCTTTAATAAATAATTGCCTCAATCCTTTACTTCTATTCGATAGCTGTGAAGTAGTCTATGGGATACAGCGGATGAAACGTGCACCTGTGAGCTCGAGCAAGTGCAGCGCAAGGCGATTCGATTTGTTAAAAATACTGCGATGTAAAAGCAAGCGTTACGCAAATGCTCTCAGACGCAGGTTGGGAACCCTTGAAAGAAAGGAGATTATAAGCTAGGCTGCGATGGCTTGATAAACTCAGAGAAAGTACATTTAGGGAAGACGTAAATGGCGTACTATGCAACCCTCTTCTGCTACTTCGACCATGCGACAATGAGCATAAAATAAAAGAAATAGATCTACGTCTACATCAATGCCCTACAAGCCGCCTTCCGGCGTGTGGCAGGGGGTGAAAACGCCAAGGGTTCGAACCATTTTTTTTTAACCTATAGTTATCGCGTATCGTGAGTGAGTCCTTAAAACGACTAGTCCTATCATATATTTCCCTTATTTTACGCTCATTGTCGGATCGGCCAAAATACCAGGGGGGTCGCATAATATTAATTACGTCTTCCGCAAACGCACTGTCTCGAAATTTATCAAGTAATCGCAGCCTAGCTTCCAATCTCCTTTCTTTCAAGGATTCCCAACCTGCGCCCGAGAGCATTTTCGTAATACTAGCTTTTTTACCGTAGCATTTTTTTCACAAAACGCATTGCTTTGCGCTGCACTTTCTCGAGTTCGCGTGTGTACGTTTCGTCCGCTGGATCCCATATACTTGCCGCATATTCAAAATGTGGTCTGAGCAAGGTGAAATAACATCGCTCTCTAACCATTTTCATCGCATCTACCTACAGAACAAGTCGTTTCCAGGATTTTATTATTTCCGCGAACGATACACGACGCTTGGTGTTTACACCCCCTGACACACGCCGAAAGACGGCTTGCAGGGGGTCTTATTTATGTAAATGTAGATGTTGTCGTAGAAATTGCACGTAAGTTTTTCGTCATATTCTAAACAAATAACTAGTAAAATTATTGGTATCCATTGATAATTGGTGGAATGACATAGTTAAAATATTTAAAATAACTAGTTTTGCTTGCCTTCATCTAAAGGGGGGACGGTAGTATCCAATACCCCCATCCCCCGTGGATCCACCAACAATTGAAGGTTGAGATGTTGAAGGTTATTGAGTGATATATTTCTAATCTATTTCTATTTCCTTAGGAAGACCGACGGGAAGGGCAATAGCGAAGTCCGTTTGCGTTGGATCTATAGTTCCTCTTCCTTTACTTTCGTTACTAATCACAGTTATAAGTTAGACACTAGCTAAATACTAAAACATTACTAAAGAGAATAGTAGTACTCCTAATGAAACCTCGGGTTTCAGACTAAATGTTTCGATACAGGAAAGCCTTTCGATTGGTAACCAGAGTAGCTTAACTTTTTATCTCTGTGACGTAATTAGAATGTGGCAAATGTAATTATTTATAATTCGTTCTTTAGCATATTATTCCACTAAAAGAAAGTGCTATTTTAATCCACATATCGGTTGATGCCAACCACCCATAACCATCCTCCAGGTGAACAAAACTTTTCTTCTTTTGCGCAGAATTCTTTACAATAGCAATTTTTACGAATGAATGCGGCGATCCCCGGTCAGGACCCTCTCTGACGCAATGACGTGGCCTTTTGTGTGCTGATCCCAAATGTTGGACGCGTATTCCGCCATATGGGCCCCGAGTGATGTCCCCAGCCCTTCAAACGAGGGATATAATTTATGAAGCAAGGAATTTGTAAGCTTTTTTCCAGTATAAATATTTCCGCTTCAGTTCTATCAGAATATCCATATTCAGAAATTTACAACCCTATCTCTACCCTGACCTCGATTTGAGAGTAATTCTGTGTTCTACTCGGAATTATTTAATTACACTGTATAACTATCTATGAGACGCAAAATAGTTTACTTACGAAAGATAAATCTTTGTAGTTTCCCAAAAGATAATCCTGAGAAAATCTGAAAAGTTTGTATCTTTTACACAAATTTTATATATTATATATAAGGCTTTCCACCAAGTCACGCCTCATACTGATTTCATATTTTATTTGTTTTTATTTCAGTAGTCGCTAAGGAAGTACATACTATATTGTTAATGGCGATGGAAAGGATGGATTAGGATCTCAACAAATTAAATAATTTTCTTAGGGGTGTGATCACAAGAAATTCAGTAACATAAGAATGTTACATAAGATTTTGATTCATTTTTTAATGTTATAACATGGATATAGCACAACTTTAAGTAATAATTCTCAAATAGTGCCTGAAAAACCGGTATGAAAGAAGTACATCTCGTTTTTTTGACGTACATATTGTGTTAATGGAAATAGAAGAACGAAATGACTAAAAAGGAGAATGCGAATGTTAGAAAAAGGAAGAGGAAGACCGAGAAAAAGGCGGTTGAATGTGGTAAATGATATGCTTACGAGAAGTACGTAGAATACGAGAATAATGCAGGGGAAATTGAAAAGTGGGTCTGAAGCTAAAATTATATTTGATAGAAAGTATGGAGTAGTATTGTATTGTGACAGTAAACAAGGGCATAAGAGCTGATCCCAAAGAAAAACAGCACTTGAAATGTTTAGGAGTGCACAAGAGAAGATTCAAGCTTTGAGATAAGAACATACACGAGTGAAAATACCCTTTAGAGGAGGTAGGGACTTGAACCCAGATCTCCCATTTTTCCGGCGGTTTGCTTAGCAATTGAGCTATCACGCGGAACAGTCCCAATACGGTTTTTTCACTTCCTTTCGACTATTGGGTTTCCAAAGGACGCACTCCCCAGCAATGCTTTCCTAAATCTTACTGTTTAAAGACGTTTACGCAGATGAAGATGGAATAGGCCCCCCTGCCACACGCCGAAAGGCGGCTTCCAGGGTATTTATGTAGTTGTAGATGTAGGGTAGATGTAGATGTAGGGTATGAAGGAGAAAGTTTTTAATTAAAGTTGCATTAGTAAAAGCAGTTTGACTTATAATGTCGTATTATTTCTGCAGAGCTCCCATTTTAGATTGATTCATTCGAATTACCTAAGTCTTGATTGCATCATCCTTCTGATCAAATTTGACCTAATACTTCTGTTTAATCTGGAAGATCATGTGCTCATTTTATGGTGACAAAGATCTCCAGAAATAAATCAAAGATATTTTTGATTGAGGAGAGAATTATTTCTCTTTGTTTGGTGAGGAAAGACGCTTATCAGCCACTCTTACATTCCACGTTTTACTCTCGTATCTTCAGTATCCAACTTATCCGGTAGGAGAATTTTTCAACCCTTTTTTGCTCGCCTCTATCTTGATTTGGAACATTTTTATCTTTTCTGAGCGCGTCTATTTCCCTTTTTCCCCTGACCGCCTGACCATTATCTTGGTTCTCTCCTTTCGCCCCTGTCACAGGGCCTTAGTTTTGGTCTTGATCATCTGATAAAACCTCCCGATCTCTTCCCGCAAACTGCTGCGCTGTTCTCGTGCTAAGACACCACATTTTTTCTTATTGTTCCGATGACATGACCATGATACTGAGCTTTCATAACGCAAGAAGGAAAGACATGGAGAAGTGGTATGTGTGAGTGTAGGGTGGTTTGGTTCTTGTCTTTTCCTTTGTTTCAATGCTCGCTAATTGAATCATTGTATTTTTGGTCTTCTACGATTATCTCTTAAATGAATTTTTTGATTAAATGTTAAATTTTCCTATTGAAGAAGTAACCCTTTTCTGTAACGATTTCTTGAAGAATGGAATATTTTTCATTACCTTTAAGTTCAGGATAAGAAAAATATATCTTTGCAATACTCTTGCCTCAGTTTTGTAAGCGGCAGTGATAGTGAAGTATGAATTATAGCTAGTGAGGTTTAAATTATACTGAATAATGATATGCGTTATTGATTGCCAAGAAATGAGTTATTCACAAGGTCATTCTGCTACACTTACGTAATCGTTTACCACTCATGGCAATCTTGCTTAAGGGAGAATCCAAAGGAAAACTACCTTACACCTCACCTAGACTAAATGCCTCATCCCCTTTCGCTAACTTTTTCTTGTTAATGGTGGAGGATTGGAGGTTCAAAATGACCTTCGAACTGAACACTGTACTGACGGATGGAAGTGATCCGCAAATATTCAGTTCATTCCAAATTATTTTTTTTAAATTAGCTAAGTTTGTGGATTTACTCCGTTTTTTCAGAATCTTATCAGAGATCTCAGAATTTTTAATTCTAGAATTACTAAAAGGCAACAAAAGAATCCAAGGATGGTTGAAGATATAGTTATAGAATTACAGAAATTAAAAATCATTTAAAAACAGCAAAAAGTAAAGGAAAGGATGGGGGTGCGGGGAAAACTCATCGGCTGAGGGTTTTCAGAGAAAAACCCACGGTGCGAGAAAACGCTCGTACAAGAAGGGTAGCGAAAGAAACTTGCGAAAACACGGATAGAAATGAAATAATAATAAAAGGCAAAACATAAGTTTGATTTTAAATGTAGGCATTTCCGGCCCGTCCTGTGATGGCGTAGCATGGAGAATGCGTGGTCTTCAACTATGGGTGAGGTCTTATACCTGAAAATAATAAGGAAGAAGAGTAGCCAAAAGTACGGTATATTTCGGATAGTTTTGACTTGTGTTGTTTTGATACAGAGGGAAGGCAAATAAAGATCAACTACAGTTGTCAAGTTGTGATAAATAATAATCTACATTTAAGTATCATATAGTAGTAATAAAATTAATTCCATACCCGAAAGAATATTTATCACGTATGTTATTCTAATTCAATGTATGTTGTTACGACGTTAACTACATCGCACGAACCTGTCTTAACTTTAGAGAGTACGAGAGGAATTGATACGTTATTTCAGTTTCCGTATTCTACGAGAGGTACGAGAGGAATTGATACGTTATTTCAGTTTCCGTATTCTGTTAGTCTGTTTATAAGTAGTTTTGAAAACCTCTTTCCAAGGATCAAAGTATCCTTGGTGTCGTAGAACGGATGATTGATTCCGGTTTTAGCCATAATCCTTAGAAAGAGGTGATCTTAGATGCATCTGATATGGCGGAAGAGTACATTAAACATTAGGAGTGGGTACGTAGAGGATATCTAGATGTAACGTCAAAGTGAGGGACGGTGGAGGAATAAGAAACATTTATTCAGCTCGCCGAAAGAATAAATCGCATTAATTGCTTATTCTTTCCTTCACTTATTTTCGACCTCAACTAGTTCTTCACCGGAAGAACTCGCAGTTGTATTTATTTGTTTCCATCGCGGAGACGAAGGGGAGAAATAAATAACAGAAAACATTTATAAATAGAAATTTAATCCTACGACGGGAAGGTCTCTTTTTACGCTGGAGTCATTAATGCAACTGAGATCCATGATAAAATCTGCATAGTAATTGTGTACTTTCTTCCCCTCCATAGGATCATATTATTGAAGGGAGTTTTGATTCGCCTATTGTCTTGCATTCCTTGAAGTGGGTTGCACTCTATCTTCCATTCCTCTCTCTCTTTATACTTAATTTTAATAGAGATAACTTAATTTTGTCTCGTGAGTCTCGTTTTGTCTTTTCTCATGAACGCGCTAATTCAGCGGTCCATTAACTGTCGAGCACAGCTTCTTGATCTTCATTTCATAAAATAATGATTCAAATTCTTTGGAATATTATTTATTTATCACAGAAGGAATATAAATTGAAAAGGAATAGAAAAAGAAACGAATGATTTTCAAAGCTAATTTCTTTTGCTTGAATTGGAAATCTTATTAAAATTAAGAGCGCCACTATCGCAATCACAAATAGATATCAGTTCGATGTGCTTAAGAATGCTGCCATCTTTGTCGATATTGATTCACTTACTAAGAAATGAGGGTTTAATAATGTTTCATCTAAACGATTACTAAGAAAAGGAGCGGATACAGAAATTGCTAATTAATAATAAAAAAGTTCTGATTTTGAAGATTAGAGAAAACAGCTAAGTCTCAGTTCCATAGTTATTTCAATGGACGAAATAGTTACGCCCGATTTTATTGCAGATCTGCATTTCTACCTTGCAGGCCGCTTTTCGGATTTTGGCAGAGTCCGTAAACGCCGTCGTTATACAGAATGTAATCAGTATAAGGATTCTAAATGCATATATATATATATATATGTAAGCAATCTTTAAGGTGTCTCCTCATTTTCATTTCTTGCTCATATTGATATTGAAGCGCAATGTAATA
This sequence comes from Ladona fulva, assembly GCA_000376725.2. Classification (NCBI taxonomy): domain Eukaryota; kingdom Metazoa; phylum Arthropoda; class Insecta; order Odonata; family Libellulidae; genus Ladona; species Ladona fulva. The sequence continues at coordinate 250,195 of KZ308116.1, read as the reverse complement.
CTGCAGAGACTTCCTTTCGACTATTGGGTTTCCAAAGGACGCACTCCCCAGCAATGCTTTCCTAAATCTTACTGTTTAAAGACGTTTACGCAGATGAAGATGGAATAGACCCCCCTGCCACACGCCGAAAGGCNCATATATATATATATATATGTAAGCAATCTTTAAGGTGTCTCCTCATTTTCATTTCTTGCTCATATTGATATTGAAGCGCAATGTAATACTGCAGAGACAAAACCACTTCGTAAATTGACGAAAACTATGACTCAATTCCATAATGGAAGAGCCATTTGAAATCGATGAAGAACCAGACCCATTTCTGTATTGATACGAATAATAGCTTTGGTAGAATAGCCAGAAACGTTCAAAATTCGAAGGAAAGGAGAGAAGAATAGCAAATACATAAGGAACGGTTTGAGAAGAGGGAGGCGGGAGAGGAGACAGGCACTGCTGAGGGCAAGCGTCTTTATTTGGCATTGTCAGCAAAGAGCGAGGGGAAGGGGAGAGGTAGAGAAAAGGGAGGCTATGTAGGAGAAATAGGTTCGAAGAAAGAAAGGAATGCCCAGGCAGAGAGGAGATTGAGACTCAGTGAGGAGGCAGGGCTTCTCGAACGGGGATAAGAAGGTACGCAAAGAATGGGGAGAGGAGATGGAATGAGGAGAGGCCTAACATGGATGGTACGGTCTTTTCTCCCAACTGCAGCTATTCTAGCAAGCGGACTTTCATGCCAGATTAAGACCAATTTAGCAGGGATCAACCTGAATTCTTAACGAGGGATTCTCCAATTAGCATGCTGGATAAGTCTCCCACGTTCCGTAGAAGGACTTGGAACCCGCGACCTTCACGACGCAGAGCCGAGTGACGCTACCCGGTCTTTCCTACTCTTCGAGGATGGGGGAGGAGCGGGCGGCTCGGGAGAGGTTCGTTGAGGGGAACGGAGAGGAAAGGGTCGAGGTAGAGATAAGGAAAGGTACAGAGAGAGGTAAAAGGATCGAAGGCATTCGCACAAGGGAGGGGAGACTTCTCTTCATCGTTTCCAGGGCCCGGACTATGCGTTCGGGTCAGTCAGAAGCTTAGCTTCATCCTGGTCGCATCGTCCCTGTTCATTTCCGCGGCAAAAGGATGGTTCGTTCCCCGTAAGGGATTTTTTTCCAAATTTCGAGAGTGACCAGTCCAGTGCGAGTGAATAAAGCAAACGGCGAACGATAAACCGTCTCAATGCGTACATTACTTGCGCTCCCGCACGAGAAAAGACCCTTTGTTTTCGAAATCCTTTTTCTGCTTTGTTTCGAAGAGGAGGGAGCTTTCGTCATGCGAAAGTATACGTGTATGACTCTTGTTTTTTGTTCTTTTTTCGGTGCATGCCCCTGTGTTTCTGTCTCACTCTGCCGGTAATTATTCTGAGCGGTGTTTCTCGGACCAAGGAGGAAAAGAATGAGACGGTGGCTACGGCGGGAGATCTCATCTTCTTTACCCTTCGACTTTGGACTTTTTAATGATCTCGGTAGAGAGAGTTTGAATAAGTTTTTTCGGCCAGGTCTCGCAGCCTTCCGAGGGATCGTTCGGGAAGGGGAAGCTGGAAAGTAGATGGGCCAAGGAGCGTTCCTTGCGGGATCCCCGAGGGGCTTCCTTTAATTTTTTTAATGGAATGGATCGTAGGAGGTCGAATGATTCTCTCATTTCATATAGATTTGACATTCTTCCCTCCACTTCCCCGCGGCTATTCCGTAAGAATACTCTCTCGTTTCTGGAAGGAGAATAAAAAGAGGATTTTCTGCGAAGGAATGAATTCGTCCATTGAGGAAGTTGGAAGGACTCAGAGTAAACAGAGGGCTCTATGCTCCAATAAACCGACAATGATTCTGTAAATGAAGAGAAGGAATCAACTTATTCAACTTTAATTGGATCTTTTCGTCGGTCGAATCGAGCCAGTCGGAAATTTTTCATTCCACGTTCCACGGAACACATCGTCGAGGGAGAACGAGAAATGTTTACGTAATTTCTTAAATTTGTGAACACAATTCATTAGTAATTAAGTTGGTTAGTTCTACGAAAAAATGCGGAAGTATTCTTACTCTCAAGCTGACTATAAATCGTCTTTATCTTAAGATGGGCACTAATTATTAAGGATTAAAAATATTACTTTAGTGGATTCAAAATTAACTGTAAGGTGGCAAATTTCTTCCCAGAGGATTATCGTAAGACATCTCAATTGTATAGCAAACGTTGCCATCTCCTTTATTCAGCTCTTATAAATAATTCTCACAAACGTAGTTTGAGATACTATGCTTACTACAATAATATGACTCCATATTGTTATACTTTCGCCTCACTATGTAAAATATTTCCAATACTTCCTTATAAATATACTGTGCAAAATTAAACAATGAAGCCGAGCAACAAATTCTTTCACAAGTATTAGTGATTTCCAGAATCAAAAAAATTCACACTTTTTATTCAACATTCTTATTCACATTGGTGATCTTACTTAGTGCTCAACCATAGTGGCCTAACAAATTATTTAAAAGGGCAGTTCGATATTTTGAAGTTCTGTCCTTAGGATTCATTAATTATTTCATTTTGTTGTTTTACATTGTAGGGTACATTTTGTGATGTAGGTGATTATTCGTGGGCTCTTATTTCGCCAAGAATAATATAACAAAATTAAACAAAGACATTTTTTCAATCTTATCATACATACTTGTATACAGAAATCATCAAGTCGTACTTTTCCCGCCGACGCGCTTTCTAAAAACTAAATCTCATTTCGATATGAATTTTCAGGAATTGCATGATTAAGTTATCGTAATTAAAAAACGGTCTCTTGCAAATACTGATTCGTCTCTATGATATATTCCGTTTGTAATGAGTAGAGAACGCTTTAAATTCTCTTAGAAACTAATTTTAGCTATCCCAGTCATTTTCCTTTATTCCTTTGACTTCAATTCGCATATTTCCTTCGTTCTCATTTTTGGATTATAAGATTCTATCTTCTATTATCTTCATTCGTTTAAAATATATGGTCACTCCATTTATATATTATGTTTAACTCAAAGAAAACACAGGAATTTGAATTTTTTCATCATTAGTGCATACATAAACAGGAAAGGGTGTAGCTTGATTGATATAAATTTTTTTTAGGTACCTAACGTGAATTTATTGTAGGATGCGTTGGAGAGAATCACAGACTTTCAAAGAGATAAGTAGTGAGGATTGATAACATGGACTAAATTATTGCTGGTTATATTGTGTTAGCAGAGTACATGTTGAAGAATGTCAACTGGATCCAAGGAATCTAGCTTACGGTTTCGAATGAGAAATTACTCCAACTCTTATTTTCCTGTTTTATGACTGCTCTCGCCAAGTATTTCCCTACACATTTCCTGCCTCAGCTAATTCCTCTTTTATTCTTGTTAAGGAAGAATTTCGCAGGCTGTATTGTGCGCTTTAACTTGTTTTCGGCCACATTCAAGTATTTTATATACTTATTTCATCCAATTTATTCCAGTTTATTACTAGAGTAACAAATCTTCGCAAGAAAACCGGAAAAAGAAGTTAACACTTAAAAATTTTAAATGTCACATATAATATAATTAAAAAACGTTACATTTCCATATATTTTTGTATTTATTATTCCCCTTAAAGTTGTAGAATATTTTCATGTAAAACTAATCTGAGAGATATTAACGCCGTTTGTAATTCAACTTCCTTTTCGGAGAAACATTCGATTGAGGGAATCACTTAATTTTCACTTATCTATGGAACCACCTTTCCTTCTTTCTAAGAATTTGAACAACGGCTATGTAACAAAATGTTTGATATACAACCAAGCTTTCGAATTTTTAACAGAACCCTGTCTAATATTTACGCCTCAGATCTATTTATATACCTTACTATTTTGGAATCTCATGTAGGTGTTTTTTCGAGAACGAATTTAGAGATGAAGAGGAAATTTCGTTACGTCCCTGGGGAGCAATGTAGGGCGCCGCGGCGCCTCTTTGCCAGGCACTCTTCCAGCTCCGAGGCCTCCGCCGAACATTTTTAGAAACACGATGGAAAATACGACATCGTTACTGAATACCTACTTCATTACCACTGGAAGAAAGCCTCATAGATAGAGATACGCAAAGCGAAAGTCATTATTTCCAAATTTAACGGCCCAAAATGTCACTTCGAATATCCGAGTTCAAAGTAATCTAATTGGTAAAAATTAGCAACTCTACAGTTCAGATGTAAACAGAAACCGTGATATTGTCGTATCAATTTCGTTCCGTTGCCAGACATATTCATATAAAAGTTACATTCATATAAAGGTCATTAGGCGAAGAGATTATTGGATACCCCAAGCAGTACGGTTGGGGATCGGCAGATGATGATTATGATATGAGGTAATTATTGGATTCGGCACCGATTTTTGCGACAGGTCGCCCTTCCTGCAGCTATCTAGTTCGTGGAAAACTAACAAGTAAGCTGCCTCTGTTACTGAACTAGTGACTGCTTGAATCGTAGGCGAACGCTCTACCAATACAGCAATTAGGGAGCCCAAAAGTTGTCATATTTGAAATATTTTCGTAACAAAACTGTTTGAGAGTTTAATTGTTAGCTTGTTCTAAATAAAAGCTAATAAGAAGGCATGGGGCTAATGCGCAAATTTTCCATTTCATCATTTTTTCATTTCCGCATCAGGGTATTTGAAAGTCCTATCAAGCGCACTGTCGTGCCAATCGTCGCGTTGTGCTATGAAGAATGTACTAAAAAAATTATCGTATTTGTAAGCAATACAATATTGGTAATATACCAATAGGAGCAATTAGGCGAATAGAAACAAAACCACGGAAACTTTCGTAGACACACTATATGTAATGAAATTTCTAATTAAACTGTTATATATAACTATTCGCGTTTACTATTTAAGCGGGTTATCAAACCAAATTAGGTATTCGAATATAATCGTGCTCGTATTTTGAAATACCCGAACTATGAGATACAAAAACCTAGAGAGTTTCCCGGGGGCAGCTCGAGATTTGTAATCGGGCAATTTATTCATCGGATATCAAATATCTAATGGATTGGTTTAAAATGTAACTCCAACGTTCCATCAGCCTCAATCGCTCATTACGAAGAATATCTTCATCTCCAAACACTTACCGCAAACCCCATTAATATTTCATGAGCATCATTGAAATACAAGATGGAGCCGAAAATGTCGGTTCCCGTGTCACTTTTTCCCTCCATCATCCACCCTCGCACGATCAATCATTGTCACTGGTCCCGGAACACATTTGCTAGAGATGCGAGACGTGACGTCATCCCCGAAGATCTTATTGTTAGAAGCGATTCCTCCTCGAAAACAAGAGTAAGAGTGAGCCGAAAATATTAATCCGGAGGACCAAAGGAATACTAATTCGGACATTCCGAATGCTCTTCCGTCAAACCGGTCTAATGTATGCCTCTTGCCTCCCTCATCCTCCTCCTCACGACGCTGGGAGACGTATTTCGCCTCCTCTGGCAAATTGCTGCTTTCATTATATCAGTACCCAATCCCTTATCGCTCAAAGGGGTTTTGCGCTATTAGTTAATCTTCCGTGCTCGCCTTCTCCGAGAATTTCCTCGCGTCGTAAAGAGGGTAACGGGGAATGGGAGGGTGGGAAAGGCTGAGGATGGAATACTTGGGAACCCCTTCGACTGCGGAATGCCGTCCGGAGGAGCGATTCGCTCGTGCGTTTTGTGCATTGTGCGCGAGATTGAAAGATATCTATCCGTTTCCTTTTCTTACTGCTTTCATAGATACGCTGCCTGCACAAGATGGGGAAAATTCCAGTCTATTGATTCCTCTGGAGAACGATTTAGACTGCTTTGACTTTTTACTGAGCGATATCGTCTAGAAAATTGTTAGATTTTGCGATAAGATACACAATGCATGTTATTTTTTCTGTATATGGAAATAATGCTTCTGCTGTCATTCCTTGATAGATAGGATAGTTTTTCCCTCTTGGTAAACGATGTGGGAAAATAGATCATTACTTTTGCCTCAACCTTGTTCTTAGCGGTTACAGCATGCAAGATACTAAAGAATGAGTGATTCTGAGTAATGTAATTTGCAGTTGGGTCTCTCCTCATTGAATACTATAAACATATTTTAGTATTAGTATCGATAAAAGTACTTCGACAGCTTAGGTCATTTCGCACGTAGGCCCCCACCGGGAATCGAACCCAGGACCGCTCATCGAAGTTGAAGGCGTTGCCCACTTGGCTATCTTGGAGCCCCATAAAGATGTTATTCGCAAGGTTTATGTATTGGACTTGCGCGAACGATTATGCAGATTTATTTGAAATACATATACATATATACATTGGGAATAAAAATGTAATTGGAAAACAATCACTGCCAGACACTGATCAAGAAGTCAGATTAAGGTGACCCAGGGTACCTAAGAGCTGAACGAATATAACGTCCTATTTATGCTGAATAGTTAGTTGAAATATTCGACTAGCAATTTGAGGGTTTTTGGTCGAAAGATCGACTCTTAAATACTAAAAACGTAAAGTAGTGGTGTTAAAGACGCACATAACTTATGCCTATTTGCTAGGAGATGCATCAAATTGCGTCACATAAATTTTCTGGCCGATATTTGCCATTACCTTGCTAACATCTGCCGTCGCTCTATTGGGAACACATTCGTTCCCTCTATCGAGGCTACCCTGCCTAAGCAAGCGCGTAAATCTTCCCTATCCTTTGCAGCCTTAAGCCGACCCTGTCTTTGGTCTAGTCTCCCTCCTGCAATCTCACCTCCCATTTCCCCTCCCCTTCTAACGCAAACACAGACAGCACAAAGATGTGCATAGATAGATAAGGAAGGGAAGTTAAGGATCACGCATGCGATGGGGCTTGTGGGAAGGAGAGGTGTCTGCGATGGGGAATGGGAAGGAGGGAGATTAGCTCGCTTCGGAGACGTTTAATATTGTAGGAATGCTGAATACGAGAATCGGAGGGAGTGAAGGATGAAAGTTTGTGTGGATGAAAGTGAAAGCTCTCTCTTGATTCTACCTTCTTGGAGGAAAGGAGACGGGGTTACTGAATCACGGCCTGGCAGAAGGTCGCGGAATGTTATATATATCCTGGTTATGTATAGATACAAAAGGCTCGGCAAGAAAGACTTAACCTGGGATGTGCTTAGATGTACACTTTCCGGTACTGAATCATTACATAAAAATCAAAGTCTTAGAGCCTTCTTGTTGGGCTGGATAGGGGATGTTTCTTTTACGCATAAGCGAGTAAAATTTAACCTTCATTTAGTTGTCTCAGTCTCGTTCATGGATGTGATACGTTGAAAGCTACTAAAGTGATGCTGAATGATGGTATTCATCCTGATCACTCCTTTTTATGAGGACAAATCTACACTTCTCATGTTAGTTGCCTAATCCTTTTGCCTAAGATCCTTGTATCTAATGGTGGAAGGGATGAGAAGAATCCAACCAACTTTCGGGCTTATGACAGTATAGAAAAGACATGACATGTTTGAAGACTTACGTAAAAGAGGTAAAAATAATCTTCTCTAGCGAGATTTGGTGGCATTCCATTATAAATGAAATAATAAATATAACTTTTAATTTTCCATATATATATTTGGCTTTGCTACCAATAGTTTAGAATTTTTAGTCCATCGTCAGGCTTAGGAATGCAAAAGAATTTTCTTCTTCCCAAGCCTGACGATGAACTGAAATTTCGAAAACATTGGTAGCAAAGCCAACTATATTTGAGGAAAACTAAAAGTTATATTTATTATTTCATTTGAAATAGATAAAAAATTTTACAACTGATATTGAGGATATTGCCATGTTATAACTTTTGACGTTCAGTCCAGAGATTAATTATTAAATAGAAACATGAAGTAAGACCGTTCATCCAAAAGCACCATCAAGAATTTTAACCAAAACCGGTCGCTGAATTATATCTTATGTGGAAATTACTGAGTGTTTCAATTAGTTCACTATGTCCTTCGACGAAGTCCGTCCAGCTATGATAGAATGAATAGTTTTTCTCGTGAAAATTATATTTTCGTAATGTCAACAAGACAAAACCAACCGAAGATGGACAAAATTTGTCTCCGGAGACGAAAGATTATTAAAAATTAAAACTTCTAAAACCGCAAGACAGTAGAGATAAACTCAGTCAACAAGACACCTCTTAGTAAAAATCTTGTATTTGTATCCTGTTGCCGTTGTTGATATTTCTTATTTACACTCGCCGCAATTTAGATCTCCATCGTTAGTTTTACAAGAATTATACAGGTATGATGTTCCTGGTCAACACCTACGAAGGCTATTTTTATCCCTCAAATACTGAAATCACGCAAAGTAGTTTTGTTATGGTAAAGGTAGAAATGAACCTTCTATCCATTAAAAGGCTCATTAGGCCCATATTTGCAATAAATTTGGTGACGTAATGGCAGAAGTATTGAAGGAATTGTTTATAAATTTTCGAGTTACAGTCCGTTATTTGAGCTAATCGCATAAAGAAAAAGTCGAATAGTGTAAAGTAATGGACAAAGAACAATTACAAGGAGGATTTTAGGAGTGTGTTGTAAATATAACAGATCATGTAAGGAGAGCTATAATGATGCAATGACCCATGGACTGTCATTATAATTAATTAACATCAGAGCTCATCCGATACCCAGACCGTATTAATGCGTCGCCTTGGAAATACCAAAATAAATTTACTTCCTAAATTGGGTGGCTAGATTTCTTGCATGTAGACATTTATGGAAACTAATGCACGCTGTGCAAATACAGGTGTTAGAAACAGTCTCTCTCGCCTATACTCCAGAATTTATTTTATCTTTTCTCACACTTTTTATTGCTATAACGCTATCATAAATTTTGACTCGCACCTGTCAAGAGAGAGGTGTTCTCAAGGCGTGCGCGGAAATGTAAATAATGTTACAGCGTGTTAAAAACTCTGATGTGTGATGTTTCATAAGAAAGTCATTCTCATACTGGAGAAGTTTTATGAGACGGCATCCTCCGTCTATGTTCTGAAAATTTTTTTCTTTTCGCCGACGGAGCCGATGGAAATTGATTTATTTTTAGCCCTCCGAGCTATCGCTCCAAGGATCGCTCTGAAGCTTTAGTTTTAGCATTAAAATCGTGGAAGCGTTTATGGCAGACTCCAACTACAAATTGGGAGAGTTTCTAATTAGGGAATATTCAGAAATGAAGGTCTTTCATAGTGGAGCTGTCTTCATAAATCTGCAAACTTTTCCTATAAGCATATTATTTGATTTAAGTTATAAGATATTTTTGGTACTAAGATGTAAATTATTTCAAATAAATTATCAGTTTTCCATTTAATAGCTGTAACGGTCATGTAAGGTTGGCATCAGACCAGCGGATGTCAACGGATTCCTAGAAAGAAGGGTTTATTGTAATCTATTTACCATCGATATTTTAATGTTTTTGAGTTCTCATCACGATGTCACGCAACTCTTGTCACTTCATTTATTATCAAGCAATGAAATTTTATAATTATTGAAAGTATTCTTCCTTTTTTTTTTCAATATTAATTTTCACAAAAACTCGCCTACTTCTGTGAAGTGACTTTAAAAATCTGTATACTTTGTAATTTGTATTAATCAAAGTTTGCATTTTGGCGATTGAAAATATTTAAGTTTAAATCGCATACCCGAGACAGTTGGTTGAGATGTAGTCGTTGAAATGTAAAATGTTAGCAAAACATATGCTCATTCACAAAATATTAGTATCTATTACATGAATGTGGTGAAAAAATGCATATTTCCCTTTGGAGTTTATTATTGTCGAATTAATTCTATTATTATCATAGAAAAGAAAAACAAAACTATGAGGAGACTGTAGAATTTGATACAATGACGTTATATCTAAACAATTGAATTATTATAATGTAATCATGAAACATTTTAGTGAAATTGAATTGCATGGATAGAGGAATATCCTACAAAGTTACTAACCTAATTTCATACTTATTACGAAAATAATTGAATTTCATAAACTGCGTATCGTTGAATATGTTGATGTTGATTAATTCTATATTTAAATAGAACTTCAAGGGAGCGAACAAAATAATTAATTGTTTGGCTTCAACTAGAAACAATGAAAATTGAATTATAGAATTTTATTTCAAAAAAGTTACTCAATAAATAAGATACTAATGTATTTAAAATATAAAATTTGTTAGGATTTCATGGGAAAAAGTACGTGCAAATCTGATAGGAAATCCTCATTCCATGCTAATTTCAATGCAAATTTCCTCTTATTAGAAGGACGTATTGCAAATATACTCAGATATTGTGTCAGTAGACTGCAAATGCGCAGAAATTCATGTAAATAGAGAAATGCTTATCATTCTATTTTATCGATTCCTCTGAGTTTTTTGGTTAAAAAAAAAACTGCTTGAAAGTTGAAAACTGTTGTTAAAATAGCCGTTGAACTTCTTAGAAGCTGGATATTTCCATGATAGATTGTGGTTTTATTACTTTTACTGAGGAGAGAAAAATTGGGATAACTCTAAGCTGTGATGAATTCATAATCAATCATCCAAGAGATATTTTGGTGATTTCGATTTCCCTCTCACTATCATTTAACATTTCGTCACTTAATATGAATATTCTCAATTTATTCTGGGTTTAGCATTAAAGAAAGCATTGACTCTATCGGAATAAATTAAACTTGTCGAACATTTGATGAAGTAATTTTGCGGATAAGGAACGGAGAAGAAAATTCATCGACAAAATGATCTAAATAGAGAGTATTTGAAAGGGATTTGGTATGCGGGCGCGTGATCCGCAGGCTCTTTTCTTCGTGCGACCGCGATTTATCTCGCTGTCTTCCAGTATTACCAGAGCCTGTTTCTGCGTGGCGCCGGAACTCCTAGGGGGCCTCCGATAAGGCCACTATTGCAAGTGACCCGGGCTGTGACGCAATTCTTAGCCAATCGGACGGTCTTGAATTCTAGATCTCATTTTATAGCCGCACAATATGGGACTCGATATCTTTCTCTGTGCATGCGCCTTAATGGTTGGTCAATGGGGTCTTCTCCATGAAAACAAGTTTTTTTCCTTCGGGAAGCAATTCTTCTGCTCTAGAGAGAAATGTGGAGCCTTTATTATAGGAAGTAAACGAAATGTGAAAGGCATAAACATTATTTTCGACCCCAAACATATCGCATTTCCCATTAAGATATTGAATATATAATCCCCATACTATTCTATAAGATGAGGATATTTTTACGAAATCCTATGACGTTTGGAACATTCATTCAAGGAGAAAAGGACGCTGCGTACCATACTGCCGCATTTATATGGAGAAAGTCTGCATTGCTACTGAAAGGAAACTTCTTTCATGCCCACTAAAATATGCCGTAGAAGACGTACACAAAGTTCGACACAACAGCCAGCAATATGTGTGTCTCAGAGAGAGTACTCCAGCTTGTCCTTTGGTCCTAATCGCAGCTTTAAAGAACTTTCAAACTCTTTATATCTTCTATGAAAAGACTTCAATCACAATTGAAACTTGTTGGAGCTGATTTAATATTATTGGTAATAAAATGTTTTAAGCATATATGAAATATATATGCACACTACCTCATTCCTCTATAAAAATGAATTTTCAAAGATGCGCAGAAAAACCCAGAATTATATTTTACAATTTTCTAATGTATAAAAATGTTTGTCTCTGGAAAATGTACTTTTCACGTAAAAATTTCATTCAATCGTAATTTTCATTTTTATTCGAAAAAGAAAATTATTTCATAATGCTTCAATACCAAAATATAATGCTCAATTAGTGAGCGAATTTGAATTTTTTTGTGTAGGAAGAAATGTATTAGGAAGAATGTATTAGGAAGAATGTATTAGGAAGAATGTATTAGGAATGTGTTGTGTGTAGGAATATATGTATTTCCTAATTACATTCAAAGCGTGAATAAATTATTTAAAAATTCAGTATAATCGGTAATCACCTCAGTTATAGATGTTAGAATAATTCTTCTTAAGAATCTGTGGTCTGATTAGCTTGATTTGGAGATTAGATTAGATTTGTATTTCCTCACTTTACCTCCTTTGATTTGATGTAAGAGAATGAAAGGCTGAAAAATATATGGAAAATGGTTGGGAATTTTCTCCCATTTCGGTCTAGGAATTTGGTTTCCTTTCTCTGATTTACGAGGATCCTAGGATTCATTCAAAAGACATGCAACCGAAAGCATTGGTTCAATACTTCGAAGAAACTCTTTCTCTCTCCCCATGCTATGCTTGATATAATTTTTGTAGTCTGTCACGCCATATTTAACTGTCAGTTTCAAAATATTTATTTTTTACTGTCTTATCTGTTGAGATTATTTTATCTTTGCCTTGGTAAATATTTTTATTTTATATTATTTATTTAAAATATTTTTTCACATGTCTCAAAGGTGCATAAAAATAAGGAAATAAAGAAAAACAAGTGAAATTAGGTACCCCTGAAGAAAATCTTTTAATTAATATAGATATGGGATAGTTACATATTGGATGGCCCTTTATAATTTCAGTTTTCGATTGATAGGATGCTAGAGAATAATCATCCGGATGTTCTTACAATCGAAAATACGAAAAAATAGGGAAATACGGTTTCTTTAGTTACAGCTTAGTTCACTTCATAATTCCTGTTGTCTTATAACAATTGTCTACTTTCTGAATTCCATACAGGACAGACTTTAAGATTTGGCCGACCTGAGATAAGTAACTCGTCTTCTCTGCATAAATTTCATGTTAAGTATCACTTCTGCTGCCATTTCATCTCTTAGCCAAATTTTTAAGATGAGAACAATGTGTATGTAATAACATATAGTGTATGTTACACTATATGTTATATTATCACTTCATTCTCAGTTTAGTAACACTGTATATACGTTCTTATACAAGTAATTTACAGATTTTTAGGTAATATGTTAGAACTGCAAAGAAGGATGACGAATAATTGTTTTACTACTGTCTTTTTCTATATACTTTGGTGATTTCTCTATGAATACGTTGTAGGGTGTTGGTAAGATTTTATCTTTTATTTGCAGACACATTTATTATCTATGGTTGAATACCTTTATTATCTTTACAATCTTTAGTATCATATTATTGATGGCTATCTATTGAGTCATCAGTTAAAGCCTATTGGATCCTCATTCCCTCCACCATTAACTATAAGCTTCGGAAAGGGAATGAGGCGAGGGAAGATAGGGAGGTAGACTGCCATTGCTTTTCTTCATGAGTCAGTCACTTTTTTATAACCGGAAAACGTCCTCGAAGTGCAGCACTGTGACCCCACAAGAATCGCTTATGAAACAATTCAATAAGGAGTGACCATAATGAATACAAGTAATTTACAGGTTCTTAGGTAATATAATAGAACTGCGAAAACGGATGACAAATCGTTGTTTCCTGTATGCTCATAGATACATAAAGTGAACAGAATGATGGGATTGTATCAGGCGTATACAGGTAAACCGACCTGGAAAGAGATTCAGAACAGGTTAGACGTCCGACGATTTATACCTAAAAATGATCATTCCCGCAAGATATAGTATGTCGAGACAACTAAAATGGACTTTGGGAAATATTCTTTTATAAGCAGAACTGTGAAATAATTTAACAAATTACCTGAAGATATTCCTAACCTCTTCCCAAGTACAAACAAAATAGTTCGACGAAGAATCGAGGGACAAACCTGAATAAGTTTCAATATGTTACCGATATATTCATAATTTCACGCTATTTACTAATTTGTTTGTTAAATGTATAAATTATTGGTTGTTAATATAGGGTATAGCAGAGGAATTCTAGATGTTTTGTAATATTTTTTATCTTATGGTCGTGTTTAGTTTGTGCCTTCAGACTTCTGTATTGTAAGGTGTGTAGTATTGTTGGACATGGGAGATGTGGACTTTTGTGTATGTATTGGATGTATGCAGACGTTTTTCTTCTTCTTTTTCCTTTTCTTTTTATAGTCCTCTGTAGCGTGTCTACTTTATAATAATAATAATACCCTTACTCAGTATAACTCATACTCAGAGGTTTTCATATAATAGCAGTTATGAGCTAAGTTAAGTGAAAGATAAATTTTCATCTATTCTACACTAAAATATATATCATGAAAATAAACTCTACAGAGGCGGCCGAGAATCCAAGAGAGAGGAAGGGTGTATTAAAATATAAATCTCAGTATATGTTATGTAAAAATGTTTACCATGGCCGCCCCTTCGGTTCGATTATCTCTTAGGCGGTGGACTTACTTTAGCATAGTCTGAATTATGCCCAAATACGTCTTTGTAATAGCTTCCCACCTGCCCTCTCTCCTTCCTGAATCCGCCTCTATCCTCCTTTCGGGGATCTCTTCCCTTTGCACGCGCCCCGAGGCATCTGGCCTTTATCCTCCTTCGACGACTCGCCGTCCCCTCCACAAGTGGCGTCGCGACGGCGTCTGCTCGCGCACTCTCGAGGCGCCAGATAACGCTCTCAAATCGGAGACATTCGGCGAATGGAGGCGATCTGCTTTTGTTTTATTCGTGCACGTATCGGCCGCGAGATGTCGCCCGGGAGAGTGGGCCCTCTCTTACGAGGAGAGTTTTTGGAGTAGAAGCGCGCGTGCCTGCGATGAAGGAAGTGTATTCAAGGGATCGAAAGAAAGACGGTGGGGGAAGGAGCTGTGGTGTGGGTGGAGGAGATGCAAGGAAGGGATACAAGACACTTTCTGCTCTTTAGTAATGCATCGAGAGTGAAAGTGACGCAGAATTTGTAAAAATATAAAGTCTTCTTCTCTACCTGAACCTGTCTTTTCTCTTACTTTTCCATTCAACTTGGCACATTAAGGGTATTCGACCCTTTTCCCACAGCGATTGCTATCACGGGCTGCAGACAATTTAAATCTTTGTAGTTTGAAATTAGTAATTATTCGTTGAAAATCTTCTTTTTTCATTATCCCAAGGCAATGATTTATAAAGTCAGTGAAGAGTTTCTGTTTTACATCCATGCTATACTTGCCTAGATTTACACAAGTAATCTGCATACCGCCGTGTAGCATGGGGTGCCTTAATTATCATTATTACTATTCAACTTTTAAAATAATCGTTTATATTCCTTCCATAGCGGGATTAGATTTAGCGAAAAATGCAACCAAGGACAGATTCATTTTATCTCGTGTTATGATAACTTTTCAGAACTAAATTTATTATATTCTCCTCTAAAAATATCAAATGGGATGAATAGAATACCTTTAAGTTTTTCCGTATAGAATACAATATATTTGGTATTCTTTCCCAAATGAGTTAATATGGCATTTGCTGAAATTGCCATCAAGTAGGAAATATCAGAACTCTACAATAATAAATTCGCACAATGTTAACTGATCACATAAGAAAACTAACCGAATGTAAATGACTTTTAAATGGACTTGAGCACTGAAGGCTCGAAAAACAATATTGTATCCTAGTTATATAGATTGTCGCAGGGCATTTACTTCATGTTCACTTGGAAATATTTATTCTCATAACAAATGTCCTAAATCCCTAGATTTAGAGAAGGCCTAAATCATAGTCGTGAAAACTCGAAAATATTCATTTGAGACATTAAATTTTTAATCTGATTAACCTAGAGGCAAACTACTAAGGGTGCAGATATAAAGGTGGCAGCTGAAATAAATACAACATCACCTATAAATACAGTCTATAACATTCTATACATCTTGTTTCACTGAAATGTTTTGACTGAATAACCAAAATTCTGATATAATACAACCATTGTCTCAAAAAAGTTAATGCACCGTGAGTGATTGAAAACAATAATATGTTCTGCGTATATTTAGACTCTCTCCCTAATCTAGGCCTCTCAGAAAAGCAAATTAGAAGCACAAGCTACTCAACTGCACCTCGCCCATTTCCTAAAGGATATTTATTTAGAATTATTCATTCATCTTTGAAAAGCAACTCAGTCACATTGAAAATAATATGAGCGCAGAATCTCACTCTTAAATTACTAAAACTAACTGATGTTACAGCAAAGTCCATGAAACTGAGGATATAAAAAGTAAGCCTTAATAATGTATAATTCTAACTATCACTACTAACAATGTGAAGTATTTTTAAAACCTGCAATCAATTTTTCTTGCATATTCATATGCATTTTGAGTATTACACGTTACATCTAAGCACGTCATTGCTACATAAAATCAGTTTTACAGACAAATAAGAGAAACGTAAAATATGACAATTTGACTGTACAGAAAATTTCAATTTAGATAAAACTTATTAAACATGCATCTTACATATCGATCGCCTTCTTTTCGTTAGCGAACGACCGAAAACATGCAAATCAAAGGATGACCGATGAAGATAAAAATTTCTAATAAAATAAATAAACCAGAACATCCCTCGTCCGTTCGTTAACGTTTGCGAACCAAAGAAGTTTCGCTTTCCATCTACAGCGCCCGCCCGCGGAACGATGTCGAAGTTCATGTTTTTTGCATTGGAAGAAGCCAATTTGCAGATTGCCCCCGAACTACCGAAGAATGAATAATAACTGTCCGATTGGGATGATGCGGCAGGAGGATGGCCTCTTCGTTTTTAATAATGCAATCGAGCAAATTAAAAGGGACTTCTTTCCTCTTCTCGATTTATTTATGGTCCAATAACATCATCAGGACGCAGCTATTTAAATTACTCTAGCCGTGTTAATAAAAAAGACGGAAATGAGCGCCATGACATCTTGCCCCAACGTTTCCACGAAATGCAATCGACGAATTAATAATCGGATAAATATTTCTCTCGTATGGAGAATAAAACAGCGCCGCCGTTAATTTGTTCATTCAAACGGAAGATTATATATTTATGTTCTTCCAATTCGACATGCGTTTAATTAATAAGAATTCATCGTAAATTGAGAAAAAATAATTTTTCCGTCGCTTTGGTCACTCGCCCGAAACGTGTAGATGTGTTCGAATCCAATTTGCTGGTCAAGATTTAAATATTTTCAACTCCTTTGAAGATGGTAATTATCTTCCGCATGAAGCGTTTATTTCGAGCAATATATTCAGGTAATTCTTTTTCGTGTTATCACGTGATATTCAAGACCAGGTGTTTTCAACATGAATGAAATTTCAGTTGTGACAATAGTTATCAGCAAATTTTAAATCTGTATTATGAGCTCTAATTTTAATTTTGTGGTTTGTATGTTAAGTCTACTCCTAAGAATTACGAAAAAATCACTGCTTTTTTCTTGTCGAAACCAATTCTTGAACCTGTAGATTAGTTAAAATTTTTTAAATATATGTAAATATAATTTTTCTCAATACGAAAAATTATTAATTCCTTAGTTATGTAAAACAGGCAATCACTTCATATACATAATAAACCCACACGAAGGGGATACTCTAAATATAGATATAAATTATGAACAATTACAGGATAATATAGTGTATTATAATTACTATCTATGTATCGCCTCGGGAATTATTCCGCCTACAGACTACCGTCCGTACATATTTAACATTGAGAACAACATTTGGACGTAATAAAAATAGTATTCTAAAATAAATATAGCGGTGAGAGACCTGTGTAACCGGGGTGTTATTTCTACTGCTTCATTCCTGCATAAAATAAAGACAGGCAGTGTATTTTCTATCCTTTTCGTATTATACAGGATCTTTATCTTTAGAAAAGTGACTGCAAGAAACTCTTACAACACCGGTTTTCTTCGTAGAACATAAAATTCAGAGTACTGCAGGTTTATTCAACTATGTAATCTGAAAATACATTAATTTATACTCCTAGCGACTCGAGTCTTTCGACAACATCCTCCACGGATAAATTAAGTGGTCAAGGTTAAGTTAGAAAGTGAGAAAAAGATTTAACACACTCGAGGGTTAGGAGGAAATGGTAAAGGTGGGAACGGAGGGAGATTTTGCTCGCGAACGTTCATTTTAATTTATAATCCTATTATTCCTTATGATTTCTTTAAAAATAAATTATATTCTTGTGCAATCCTTAGAATTTTTATAATCTTTCAGAGTCTCATCTAGTCTAGTTATTTCAGTACAGGTCAATTTTAGTTCTTTATGCTGAGTGCGATAAGATTCTAAGAAAATCTTGGAAAAGAATAATAACCATAAGAATGTTAATAGTTGGAATGGAGCTTGAGATACTCAGAATCAATGCACTAGACAGTAATTAATGTCATTAAAATAAAATACTTCTTAATTGGCGGTTCCGAAGTGATGCTTTAAATACACTTTCCGACACGAGTCTTTCGAAAAGATCCTCCACGGATAAATTAAGTTGTCGAGGTTGAGTTAGAGAAAGATTTGCCGCTATCGAGGGATACAAGGAAATGATAAAGGTAGGAGCGGATGGAGATAAATCTGGGTGAAAATACGTTTACGATGAGACAATCGGGTGCCCATCCTCCGTAAAGCGATTCCTAGGCCCATTATGATCCAAATTCCTTCTATTAAAAATAAATTCCGTCGGAAACGCGTCGGAAAGGAAGCGATGATATTGCATTGCGGAACGATTTGGAGACGGACGAACCTCGGGAGACATTCGGCGGGCCATAAACTTAGCGAGTGGGGAGGGTAATATGAGGAAAGACGCTTGGCGAAGGAGTTAATATTTAGGAGGGAATTAAACGGCGATTAAAGGAGTAAAATGGAGGAATCCCTTTCATATACTCGGAGATATAAGATGAGGAGTCGCGCGGAGGAGAGGAATAATCTTGGACGTACGGGAAGTGTTGTCACTCCTCCGACGTGTTTTCCTCCGCGGAGAGATATAAATTTGATGTAATTAGGCAGCGAGAGGGAGAGTGAGTGAGGGGGAGAGGGTAAGACCTCTTGGTGATAATACTGCTTTCTCCCCCACCCCCGAGACCCATCCCTTCCCTTGCCGAAAGGGGAGGAGGACGCGAAAAAATAGATATAAAGGGGGCGGAGTTTTCTCCCCGTTGCCATGACAACGAGATGTGAGTGTAAAGAGGGGGGTGTGGGGGTGGAGGGGCACTGGGGGGGCACATGCCCATGGCTGCTCTGCCCGCTTATAACACCCTCATCGCGCCCTCCCCGCCGCCCCCGCATCCACCCGACCCCGCCCCACCTGTCTCCACCCTCGTCCCCCTCCTCCGCCACCCCCGTCTTCGCTCTCATTGGCTGCCGGGGCCGGCGTCGGAACCCTCCCCGCGCCCTCCACCCCTTCTGCCATAGTATACAGTAAAGCAACAGTTTAGTGCACGTCGGAAATTACACGGCGGAGAGAGTGAGTGAAAGGGGTGGGGAGATTTTTCCCGCGGAGGGGGTGGTTCCGCGGCGAAAATGCCAAAGGGGTGGTCCATACTCGTAATGAGCCGGCCCCCACCATTTTCGTTTTATTTCTTCCTTTTTTCAAACCCACCCCCTGATTCGGCTCTTTAAAACTCCCCCCATTCCCAATCCTCTTAAAAATCTTCCTTTTCTCCCCCGTTTTATTCTCGGGGCGGAGCCTCGGAGTGTATTCGAGAGTGATAAAAAAACGAGAAGTGTTTCCGCGTTAGGAAAAAAAGAAATGCTCACAAACGACATCGGGAGGCCATACGTGATATAGTACAGGTCGAACGATGATCGAGATTTGCCGTCCAAAGTGCAGGAGTGGATTTGCCACACCCACTTTTTTTCGGTGCCTCCTCCCGCCGCGACCTCATCCTCTCCTGCTGTGGGATCCGCGCTGCCAGCAGACCGACCCGCGATTTCTCACTCCCCCGCGCCCGCGGCCGGCCCTGGTGCCCCCAAACCACCGCCAAAAGTCCCCGAAAAAAGGCGCGATCGGAATGAAAAAAGCGAGGCTTCGGGAGAGATCCTCTTTTTTCGCTCTCGAAAAATACATAAAAATAATAATAACGGTTTGAATAGTTGGCAACCTGTCAATGGTCGGCGACCACCGGCGCTGTAGAGGCCCTTCTGGAATTGTTGGTCGGGGACAGGTTCCGATCTTTCGGATGCATTGTCTCGCCGGTGAATTGCAGTCGGGAGAGGTTTTTCGAGGGGAGAGGTCATCGGGAAGTGGGCAGAGGCTGGAGGCCGTGGAGGAGGAAGGGCCGGTGGAGGGAAAGGAGGATTTAAAAGCGAGGGCGGGATCGTAGCCAGGGCGGTGGGGGATATATATATTCTTTTTTCTGAAGGGATATCATAAATTGATGAGTGGATGCGGAACACTGTGACATTCTGTTTTTAGGAGTTACGTAGTGTGAGTGGGGAGGGGGTGGGGGTTCACGTCAAGACTGCAGAAGGTGTAGCATTATTATCTTTTTAATTCAGTGTCGTCTGATCGGAGTGGGCGGGAGTCCGTCATTTTTCAATCCGTTTGGATTTCGTAGGTGTTTTCTGGGCGAAGGGTATGAAAAAAATTAATTCGGCGGCCGTAAATAACGTTTATTTGTCAGGAGGGATTTTTTTTATAATCTTCCGTGTCTTCGGTGTTATTTTGGTGTCTTGCCCCGGTGTCAGATGGTACACTCGTGGATCCTTACTCGGTTGGATTGAATTTAAGTGAAAGCTGTTTTTTTTGTTGACGTTCCTCAGTATGATTCTAGCATATACCAGTTCAATGATATACCTCTACATAATTACCTTCCGATCGTTCGTAATCACATTCTAGTTTAACCGTAGAGCTAATGATAAATCATTAACTCATCAGTAACCATTCGGTAATGACGGTGATCCGTACCAGGATTACTGCCGTTAACCAAAACCGTTGTTATCTAAGGCGCGATTTCCCGCAACCATACTACGTGACAAATATTCAGATAAAACTCATTTAAATATATTAAAAATATTGTACATCTAATTTTAGGTTTATATTTGCTACAAATTTTTATCATTAATAAAATGAATGCTCATGAAAGCAGTTTTCAGTTGTAAATTTTCACCAGAAGGCGTGGTAAACCAAAGTGTGCGTCGTTACCAAAGACTTTATTCGTTACAGCCGCACGTTAAAGTACGTCGTTAACTAATGTCGTCGTTAACCAAAGTATCAATATCCTATTTTATAAGCTGATAAAATCCCCCAAGTTTCATCTATCAATTCGTAGGATTTATATGAAAGATCTCTAAGAATAGTAAATGAATTTGAGAAAATATTCAAACTGATTCAAAATATTTTCGTCAGTTTTTCAGGGGTAGTAAAATTGCACTAAGGTATTTATACTGTCCGCCGACTATTTCTTTAGCGTAACTATAGTTTTGACGAGGAGTTACGCCACCATCTTCGTAATAAATAAATAATACGCATACAAAGTGAATTTCTTGATGTCATTTATTTACGCCCAGAATAGTTCTATCAGTTTTCGCTTCAGAAGGTTCGCTTCGAAGGTTCAGAAGGTTCGCTTCAGAATTTTCACTTAATAAGAACATAATGGGTAGTCTCAAGTGAAATCTGGTGGAACCTCATTCTAAAATTCCACTAAGAAATTAAAGTATACTGCCTATATAATAATACATATATATTCACACGACCGTGGCTTCGGTGTTGGGTTACACCATCATCAGGTAAACTGACGGAAATCAGGCACTGCTGAGTATCTTCATCATTTTGGCTAAGAATATTGTGAAACAACCGTCTTTTAGTTCAGATACGAATATTTGTGAGTTTCGATGTTGATGAAATAAGTACTTAATTTACTAAAGAAATTACTTCGGGCAAATTAAAATGTAATTCCACCTGATGGTGGTGTAACCCGACACCGAAACCATGGTCGTAGTGGTATATTTTAATTTCTTAGTGCAATTATACTTAATAAGAATCACAATAATCTACTTGTTTGTTCATTGCCCATTGCAGCAGATAATCACTAAAGTTAAACATTCGAAAGAAAGGGTATTTTGATATAATCGGAGAGGAAAAAATTCATGAATGGGTGGAGTGTGTGTGTGCTTCAAAATTAACAAGATATATTAATGAAAAATAATTTATTCACTCAATTAAGAAACTTTTCATGTACAACTACCACCAATACCTGGAAATGAAGGATTTTGTTATGGATGCACAAGACAATGAAAATTCTTAACTTTCGATTTAAGAAGAAGTGGATTTGTATTCAGAATTGAAGATATGTTTATCAATGTACAACTAATTTAATTTACCAAACTTGAAGCATTTCTTAACATTTATATGCTATTATCTTTCATGGATTTTACTTTGAGTTTACTATTCTTGATAATGAATGATACTTTATTCTCCCTAAGGTAGACGGGGAGAGAATTATTTTATCGCGGTTAGTTCTTTACCAATTGTAACTTCCATTTATCAGCCTGCGTATGGTTTCATCACTTGATGCAGGCATCTTCCATATTCTTTCAGTTCTGAAGATAATTTGCCTTAAATGGAAACTCGAATCTTTCAATGCTCCTTTCATTCCACGTCCTCCGTTGAAATCTGTAACATAAAGAGATTCTTCGTCTTAATATATTCAGCGATTTTTTAAATTAGAAATGGGGAGGGAATAAAAAGAGTTTAGAGATAAAAAAACCAGCTAATTTTGAGTTATATTGTAAGATATTAATGTGCGACGGCTATTATAGCCTCAGCGACTTTTGAATTACACGCAAATTAGCAAGCTAATAATTCTTTCATTTTCATTTCAGGTATGGAACCCGTTCTCAGCTCATAAATGAATCTCGTTACTAATTGTAAGTATAAAAGGTAAATGAAGGCTGAAATAAGGGTATGGATGGGAAATTCGTTTCATAAACTCCGTTTCAATAAGTATTCGAATGCCCAAGGAACTGCTGAGTACCTTCATTATTTTGGCTAAGAATATTGTGAAAACATTGGCTGTATTTTAACTCAATTATGAATATTTGAGAGTTTCGATCTTGATGAAACGAAGTACTTAATTTACTAAAGAAATTGCTTGGGGCAAATTACAATGTAGGCACCGAATGTTCATTCAATCTATCCTATGAATAATAACATGAAATACGCGTTCTTTTTCACTTATTATGAATTAATCATGCCATGAAATGAGTTCAAACTAATTAACGTTAAAAGTCTTCAATTCCTTCCGGGTGCAATTTCATAAACTATTATATGCTATGTTTACGTTTAATTGGTATTATAATTGAAAATATAGCCTTTTTAATGCCAAATACTTTTGAAATAATTTATCTAACTTTACTTTATGGATATCAATCAAAAAATAGTTATTAAGATTTATTATTTAATATATATTAAAATATT
>KZ308116.1:143227-226528 GCA_000376725.2 Ladona fulva | reverse complement strand
TTATAATATTTATTCTACTGTTTTCAATTCATGAAAGCCTACTTTACGTAAATTTGTCATAAAAATTATAAGAACTGATTATCCCCGTGCACTTATATGGGATAATTCATGAAATCGACATTCAACAATGGCCTTAGTCCTCAAAGAGATGGGTTGTTTATTTCCCAAATATTTGACGAAATTTCCGTGTGTTTTATCAAAATCCTCGAAAGTTCGAATCTGTATCAATATTTAACGACTAAAATAAGAATCCATAATTATTTTCCTTTCTTTTGATACTTAGCTTGATTTCGTAGGACCATTGTTTCTAATTTAATTTTGTAAAAGAAAAAAACCTCTGCAGGTAACGAAAACCTATTTTATGTACATTTCTTATGGAAAAGAATACTAACTGATTATCCGCGTGCATTTATATGGGAAAACTCATTAAATCAATGTTCTACAATTGCTATGGTCGTCAAAGGGATGGGTTGTTTATTTCCGAAAAATTCTACGAAATTTACGTCTATTTTATCAAAGTTTTCGCAATTTTCAATTTATATGAATGGTTCAAGATTCTAAAATAAGATTCTATGATTATTTTCCTTTCTTGTGACACTTGTCTCAATTTCATAGGACCATTGTTTCTAATTTAATTTTGCAAAAGAAACGACCTCTGCAAGTCATGAAAACGTAATTTACGTACATCTCTTATGGAAACGTATTTTGTGCTCCTGTGTTCGAACCCGGGCCTTTACAAAGATGAGAATAGTTTTCCTGAGTATTTCAGCTTCGTAGAAACACAATGAAGTTTGTTTCAGATCTCTAAGTCAAGCCGTTTCTGAGATAAATAGGGGGACGGACGGACGGACAGACATTTGCTTTTTATATGTATGATAGTGCGGTTATTCGGAAAGCCAAGACTCTGATTTTCCTCATTTCATTCTAATGAGAGTCCTTTATAATTTTTCCTAAAACATTTCCTCATTTTCAAAATTTATTTTTTTTTTATTTTCCTATACTTTGAATTAGATTCGTGTATTTATGGTCAACCGAGTGCGGTCATTAATCTGAGCGTGATGATCTATGAAATTTTCAGGTTACCTAATGATGACGCTATGCTTCGAAACCTAGGTCGTATGCATTAAATCCTAAGGTAAAATGTACAAGTTACTCTCATTTTTTCTTCATCATGAAGATCTACCACAAAGTTGAGGCCGAAAAATTGGACTTGCTAATAGAAGTATTATTTTTTAAATTAATGGAGTAATCATCGTTAGCAAGTGTTCTTATGGATATATTATATAATTAATTATTATATTAATTATAACTGATTATTTAATTCCTTCCATTTACAAGTTTAAAGGGAATTATTACATATAAGATGGTCAGAAGAAGTTTGAATGTACATTTGTTACATAAATACTTCAATGGAAATTGATTGGGTGTTTGGTACGTCATGGTTAAATTTCCGCTACATGCAGTTAAATTCGGATGTTAACGAATTATTTCTGCATTCCGATCCATTTGTAGCTAAATTCAGTCGCTTTTTGTATAAAGCTAAATGGAAATGATTGGATGTTAACTTTCGATAATTATAAAATACAATTGACTATATTTCCTGCGTGACTACAATTTTGTATTGCGGTAGAGTATACACTGCAAATGAAAATTCAATAGTTGTTCACTTCCTAATAGCTTCATAAACATTCGACGGAAAAAACTAATGCGCAAATTTTAGCCCTTGGCCACTAATGATATGTTTTAATATCTTCTTCGCACTAGCATCAGTTGCGCGTATTGGCATTTCCCTCCATTTGGTTGAAAATTTCGCAATTTTCATTAATAAAACTAATACAGAAATCAGCGGAAGCAACTGTAAGACAGCAAGAATCGCTAATCGAAGGCGGTAACCGTACCGTACCTAATTAATACCCTTCTAAAGAAATCGCCGACCTTACGGCCATAACCAGAGTCCTCCATTTTGAAGCGACTCCCGACCTGACCGGTCGCCGCTCGTCCCCCGGCCGGGCGCCGCCATCTTTAAATCCAAATTGAAAGGACGGACATGTTGCGTACGGCGAAGGGGGTACTTACTGCCTCCCTCCCTTCGGGTCGCCGTTCAATCCCCTTCTACGCTACGGTACGCCGTGGATACACGCAACCTTCAAAGCACGCCGCCGCCCATTCGCACGTTGCAATCTCCGTCGCAGGAGGTGTTGGGTGTTCCCTATTGGACGATGAACGGCCCCGTGTGGCAACTAAGGCGTGCACAACTAATCGATGCACAAAATATTTTAGGACGCCCCATTCTTTATTAATAGCTTACACAGATATTGTCGATCTTTATAAGTACAATTATAGTTATTTGAGGACTATATATTGCACTATAATATAGATCGTGCTGTTCATTTAAAATTTCTAAAAATAGCTTGTATCCTGGGAATAGTTATTAATATTTAAATTATTATGGAATAAGTATAATCGCTTCATTTGGCAACTTTTAAAAGACTACTCTTTCAACACACAGTCAATCCTGCCCTGACTAGGATTCGATCTCGTAACCCGGTGACATTAGACTAACATATTTCATCCAGGTGGGCCCAAAATGAATGAGAATGAGATATTTTTTATAAAGGGCTTTTGACATTTCTGTACCATTATTTTAAAACCTCGTTCACCAATTTTTATTTTAAGACAGGATATAAATTAATAAAAATCACGTAACATATGTAATCTATCGGCCTTACCTTACTACATTTAGAGCATAAATTTCAGACTTTATAAAAATGGTTATCTAAAATAGGGTTGTTACCCGCAATCTTTCTCTCAAAGTTTCGAAAACTGCTGAATAATATCGGAACCAGAAACTTCCACTGACCTTTCACTCATTAAATTCTCGGAAATGTATAGGCGCTTCCAGTAAGTCCTAATCGTGGCAACATTTTAATTTTGATATAAACAGTATTTGTATCTGTCAAATGAAAACTTAATTTGTAGTTTTAGGGAAATCTTCTTTCGAAACAGACGAGACAAGATTCGACATCGGTATATAAATTTTCTTGACTAGGCATCGCTTTTCCTATTTGTCGAACATCAAAAATAGAAGCTATGAGAAAGAAACTTTAATATTAACAAACCATTAAAGTTTCTTTCTCATAGCTTACAATGGTTTACCACCATGTCAAGGCCGAGACCATCTCATCTATATCAAAAATAGAAACAAAAATAAGGAGAATAAAACAAAACTGAAAAAGAATACCGTAAAGTGTACAACAGAGATATTTTTTCTGTATCTACATTCTTATTAAAAGCCAGAAAAGCTCCTGATAATTTCCAAAAATAGAAGATTGAGGCTTAAAATAAATTAAATTGAGACCGTCCAGAGTTAAGCCTAAGGCTGCGATAAACAATGAAAATACCGTGTAATGGTCTACGAATGAAAAGTAACTCCATTCTGATGTCACTCCGCCTTAAGATATTGTTCATCCCCCCTCTCCATTCCTTCATTCTCATTCCCCTCTACTACTATGCCTTCATTTTGAGGTGCTGCCTATGCCTTCGCCGACGTTTGCGTGACCAGCTTTATTATTTTCGCATTCTCCCCACTGTCCATCCTCAATTTGTCTTATTCCTCTGAATTTTCTGCTATTCCAAGTAGTATTTTTGATCCCATCTCCATCCGTCGAAACTTATTCGACTTACAGATGACTTTCCATTTTTTTCCCGTCGTAAGCAGAAGCGGAGTTCTTCTTTGGATACAGTCCACTTTCGATCCACACGACTTTCCGTTCCCTCAGCGTAGACCTATATAACCCAAACCTTTCTTACCTCTTGATTTCCCAATCCCATGAGGAATCTCTTCCCCTAACCTCGACGTGCCATCAATGCTCCCCCCGGCCCTCGGCCACTTCCATTTTCCCATTCTGTCAACTTCCCCGACGTGCCTGTCCGTCCTCACCCCTCCATTCTTCCCTTCTTACCTGACCTTTCCTCTTGCTTTCTTCAACCTTCCCTCCCCACCCACATCTGACCCCCCTCTTCTCGGGCCTCGAAAATAATCCATTCTTTTCAACTTTGCCGGCTCTTTCTTTCAGCGAATTTTTTATCCCTCCCACTAGCATAAGACGTTAAATCAACGGGGGTATTTCCATAGAGAATTTTTCTTTCTTTTGTTTTCTTTTCGTCCATGGTTTTTCATTCGCAACGAAAGACCTCTTTTCCGAAAGAAGAGAAAACAGTCGTGTATGTATATTTGCGCTCTACTTGTTTTACGATATCAGGTGTTAGTTGAATCAGGTGGGGCATATGGGTAAAGTGAATGTAGTAGGAATGAATAAGACGTGGAGTATGTATGGTAAATACAGGAGGTATGGAGTCAGTAATGACGTTATTTATTTAGCAATCTCAACCTAGCTTCTAATCCACTGGTTCCAAGGATTCCCAACCTTCATTGGAGAGCATTTTCGTAACGCTTTTGTTTTATCGTATCAAAATTTTATAAATTCCATCGTCTTAAGCTTTATCTTCTCTGGTTTGCGTGTAAAGGTTTCTTCCGACGGATTCCATTTAATAGATGAATATTCTAGATCAGACATTTATCTCTCTGTAAAGTATTCAGCCCGAAGGCCAGTTGGGACCTCATCCCCTCTACCATCGGCTAAGAATAACTAGGAGAGGGAAATGAGGCTTACTAGGCAAGATAAGGACTGAGGTAGTTTCACTTTGCTTTCTTCACTAAACCGGAATGCCATAAGCAGAAAAGGTCCACATTGGTGAAGCACACTGACACTACGATTAACACTTACCGTAACACTGCATAAGGAGAATTAAGGTGACTCATACCTCAGTAGCTTTCGTATCACCACAGCCATGAACAAGACTGAGACAAAAGTATATAAAAAGTACATTTTTCTTTATCCCGGACCAAAAGAAAAATGATACGTATTTCATTCATCAAGATATGGTAACAGGTCCAGTCATTCATCTACATCTACATGAATACCCTGCAAGCTGCCTTTTGGCGTGTGGCAGGGCGTGTAAACACCAAGCGTTCGAGATCCCTCTTTAGCTCATTGTTATCGCGTATCGTTCGCGGAAAGAATGAGTCTATAAAACGACTTGTCCTCGCATGTATTTCTCTTCTTTTGCGCTCATTGTCGGATCGACCGAAGTAGCAGTACCAATTACGCCTCCCTCAGATCTACTTTCTATGACTTTAGCAAGCTATCGTATCCTAGCTTCTGATCTTCTTTCTTTCGAGGATTCCCATCCTGCGTCTGAGATCATTTTCGCAACGCTAGCTCATTATCGTAGCATCAGACGATACAAATCGTATCGTCTTGCTCTGCACTTTCTCGAGTTCGCGAGCATTAGTTTTATCCTCTGGATCCCATATACTCGCCACATATTCGAGATGATACCTAATTAAGATGAAATAACGTCGCTCTATAACATTTTAATCGCATCTACCTGCAATGCGCTTTATAAAACCGAGCTTTTTGGTTGCTTTACAACATATTTTTCGAATATGTGTGCTCCAGTTTAAGTTAATTATAAGAGTGATTCCATTCATTCACCAACATTATATCTCGGCACATTTTTGTATTCCCCAAAAATCCACGGCACGGAAATTTATAGTTTCTTACTATAATTTTAATTTCATTCCAAAAATGTGAGTGAACTTTTTGAGGAATCTTTCCACGAAATGAGTGAATGTGGGCTAACAAGCATGCTACGTGAGTAGTGTGAAAGAGGTGTTTTACTTTGGTGTGGGTGTATGGAAAGAATAAATGGAAGAGTATGACTGAGATAATGTGTGAGGAGAATAAGAGCTGAAGTAAGTAAAAGGGAGAAGTCCGAGAAAGGTGATGGAATGTGTTGGATTTGTTTCTTAATAGTAGATAAGTAGTTGCTTAAAAAGTGCGCAGTGCTTACCAATTCGGTGTTCTTTATTTTCCGAGAGGAATTAATGCTGAAACGCACTAACGCTTCCTTTAGTGTGCTGCGAAATTAGAGGTGATACATGTGTGTCGCAGAATCCTGGTTGTGGAAGATTAATACTAACTTGTATAAGTGTTCTTGATTCTCTTTTATCATGTAAAGCTACCAATTACTCTCCCTTGTCCATAGTTTCCCTTTTCTTTTATAAGCCACTCGACTATTGAATAGGTATCCACCAATTCTGCCGTTCCTAACTTTGAAATCACTGCCTTACAGTATGTATAGATGTATACGTGATAGACAGGAATATATTAAAACATGTATGGATGTGTCTGAAGCGATTGATGTATACATTAATAGGAAAATACTGATAGTAAAAATACTGTAAATAAGCGAGGCAATTGATGCGCTCGTCCCCAATGAGAATAGCGTGATCGATGTGATTGTATATTAGAAAGCTCTCGATGTCATCAACATGGCGACCTTCGCCTTCATTCCATTCTTTTCATCCGATGTCAGTTTCTTCGGAATTCGCAATTTTTTTCGAGCAAGAAAGTCACTTATCTTTTCCCGCGAATGTTTATGGTGGTAGGCTGAAATACAAATCCAAGCGAAATATAAGCAACCAATGACGAAAAAACTGGTTTGTCATTCCGTCATTTTTATCGCAATCGTTGAATTTTATAGGCTAATTTGAGGGAATTAATCGCGTCCGCTAATCATATTCCTCATTTTTTTGCGTGGATTCCAGTCGGAGAAATCTCCTGAATTTTAAAATTTCGTCCATAAATCGTAAGCCACGAGCGTAATTTGTTGGCGATGGAAGGGAAAACTTTTCATTTCAACGGGAAGGAAAAGGGAAGTTGAAAAAGCAGAATTAGTGTATACATATTCAGTGGTCGAGTAGCTAATAAAAGTAGTAGTAGTATTGTTAAAAGTGCTTCAACATCAAAGGTCATTCCGCAAGTATATGGTAATGAATTAGTATTACTAAATATGTAATAGGTAGGTACTCTGACAGCTCTTATTTTATTATTTTTCAAGTTAAAACATTTCAGCTCCAAAGTAGGAAAATGATACCCCAGGATTGGCGTACCCCAGGGCAGCGTGATTGGGCCCCTTCTTTTCTTGATATACATAAACGACTTGAGCCACGAAATCGATAGTAAAGTGAGGATATTCGCGGACGATACAGTTATATATAGGAAAATATCAAGCGTGGAAGACCAGGAATCCCTAGCAAACGACTTAGTTCGTATTCAACGGTGGTGCGAAAAATGGCAACTCGACCTAAACACAAGCAAATGCTCCGTAATAAATTTTTTCGAAAGAAAACAGTTGCGGCAGAATAAATCGTACAGTATTAGCGGAACAGTAATTAAAGTAGTGGACTCGGTAAAATATCTCGGAATCACTCTTACGAATAACATGAACTGGAACACGCACATCCGTAACATTTGTGCTAAAGCAACTAGAAAACTCGGTTTCATTAGGCGTATTGTCGGTAAATGTGACGAAAAAGCTAGAGAACGATGTTATTTTGCGTTGGTTAGGCCTCATCTTGAATATGCATCAAGTATATGGGATCCGGCAGACGATACATGCATCCGTGAACTCGAGAAAGTACAACGGAAAGCGATACGTTTTGTTAAGAAGTGCTACGATAAAAAAGCAAGCGTTACCAAAATGCTGTCAGATGCAGGTTGGGAATCCTTAAAAGATAGGAGACTAGAAGCTAGATTGCGATTGCTTGATAAATTTAGGGAAAGTACATTTGCGGAAGATATAGTAGATATTATGACCCCCTGCTACCTTGGACGATCCGACAATGAGCGCAAAATAAGAGAGATAGATGCTAGGACGAGTCGATTTAGGAATTCATTCTTTCCGCGAACTATACATGATAATAATAGGCTAAAAAAATAGTCCGAACGCCCGGTGTTTTCACCCCCTGCCACACGCCGTAAGGCGGCTTGCAGGGTATTTATGTAGATGTAGATGATGTATAATAGTATTGTTTAAAGTGCTTCGACAGCTAAAGTCATTTCGCCCATAGAACCTCACCGGGAATCGAACCTAGGATCTCTTTCACCGAACCCCACCTGGCTATCAGGGGGAGTGACATCGGAAATATAAACTAAAAATTCACTGTGTCGGCCTCAACTTTCTGGTAACTCTACATGATGAAAGAAATAAATAACACTTATGCTAGTTACCACTGAATTTTAATCTTCCACGACCAAGGTTTCATCGCATAGTTTATCATCAGGTACATAAAAGCAGGAAATTCATTGTTTTTTTTATATATTTCTCTGTTATTTATCTTTCTGTGCCACCGTTGGTATCCTTCTTCAGAGAGTTAATTCTTAGGGAATCCTTAAGTCTCACGATTTGATAGCTCGTTCTCGTTGAATTGAATTAAGATCGATACCACGTTCTTAGAATAGATAGCCGATATCATACGTACTCGCTATTTCATAGGTCGTTCCGATACTGCAAGAAAAATCAGAGAAATAATGAAAGAACTAGTCGTTCCAAGACTTATTTTTTTCCGCGAACGATAGGCGAAAGTAATCGATTAGGGGAGTTAGAGTCATGGTGCATGTACTCTCTGACACGCGCCAAAAGGCGGCTTACAGGATACATATTTATACATGGTAAACATATAATATATTTTCATATGGTAGAAAAAGACCTGAAGATGACCGTCTATGATCGAAATCTGTCGAAATGTTAAATTTCTACAGTGGAACATACAAAGTTTTATTTCTTTACCATCTTAGTACTCGTATGGCGTTTCACGAAGTCCAGCCGTCACATATTAATTTGACATATGTAGATGTAGATAGCTCAACATATACACCGATAATTAATGGATTTGTACTACCAACATTTTATTGCACTGATTTCGAAGATTATAACTACGCCATTGGAAGGATTGAGGAAAGGTGTTTTTACTTTGCACGGTAAAGCCGTACTGCTGAAGTCTAAGAAATAACAAGTGTGAAAAATAGAGACATGACTGAGACTTGAACCCAGATCTCCCACTTTCCTGGCAGGTATTCTAACCATTTAGGATACCTTCCAGGAAAGTGGGAAACCTGGATACGAGTCATAGTCATGTCGCTATTTTTCACGCCTGTTATTCGTTTTTACGCTATTAGACTTCACTTTTTTCTCGAATAGACAACAATCAGAGGTTTCTTTATTTTTTTATATTTGGGAGGAAAGAAAATTACTGAGGGCGCTTTGATTACAGAGCAGCGCTGAGAATGCTAAGGAAGAATCTATCACTACATTCATCAGCCCAAAAGCTGCTTGTACTCTTAACCTCACTACCGCGAACTTCCTAGAGGTTAGGAGAGGGTATGAGGCGACTGGGTAAAATAAGAGGGGAGAAATCATTCTGTTGTTCTCATGGGGGATATGAATCACAAATTTATGATTGTATTTTCCAAATTCAGTAAGTAGTTTTAGTTAATTTTATCACTTCTTTAGTTGCTTTTAGTTATCTTTTATTACTAGCGGACTGCTTATGATATTTTCATGTCACTGGAAGAAGTCTATAGGTAAATCACTCTCACTAGAATTCTCACTAACTCGGAAGTGGTTCATATCTTTCCGATTCGCAGATAAACTACTCTGATCATGTACGATACAGCTCTTCGCTTATTTGCTTATCTGTCCTTTTGGAGAGCCGAAGAAGGGAACGAGCTTAATAAACCTCTCATAGGATTGACCGCAAAAATCTCCCTTTTCCATCAAACCCTCTTCTTCTCTTCACAAAGGAAGCATCCCAATAGTAAGAGAGATACTTCTGCTTGTTGCAAATGGCTCAAAGTTCTCACAGCGGATTCCAACGACGCCTCACGTGATATCTGTCCCATGTGTCATGGACAGAGCGCGAGTATGTAACGCGACAAAGGCGGAAAAGTGGGTCGAAAGGAAAGAAATCGCTCGGCTAAGGAGATTCCGACGTCCCTTCATCCTTTATTCGTCCGAGAAGTGAGAGGGAAAAAGGGATATCCACGATTCAGAAGCCGAGGAAAATGTTCTGCAGCTCTCCGCTTCTTATTTGAGAGAATAGACGTAAGGGATACACAGCTTCTTCTTTTTAAAAAGCCGAGTTATTTCCATGTGCCTTTCTCGAGCTCATATGACGAAGTCGCAGTTTTCCAAGCGTTATTGTTTCAAGAGCGAAGAAAAACTTTGAGGATATGAGGAGCTGTTTTCTGTCCCTTACGACATAGTTTCCCGAAATCTGAATGGATTGGAAGCGAAAGGATGCATGTGAATGCCTCAGCGATACTAAAAATAGTGTGGAATAAAATTCGAAATTTTGGCGAGGTTATGTTCTAATTCTCATTCTTTGGAGCGTCCTCAAAGTTTTATTCTGAGGTGGATTCCTTATTCCTTTCAATGATCTCTCGGTTGAATACTGAAGGAATAGTAAATGGTGATAAATGCTAAGGGAAACGCTTTTGGTTTCACAGATTGTTCTCTTTAAGCGTATAAATATAACATAACATAATAAATAAGCATAATTTCTTACTTCGACGCTATGCCAGAGATTATTAATATGGTAGCTTTTTTGATGTTGCTATATTTCTCTTGTTGCTGTGGGTTTCTTTCGTTCCTTTCTTAGTGCTCTAAGTTCTTGTGATCATAAGACTTTCAATTTATTGCCTGCCATTATTCATTTCCAAGAGCCGTACACATTTAAGGCAAATGCTTACTTTTATGAGTGAAACTCTCTCCTTTCCTTACATCTTAACACTTTTAAAAAATTACGTTTCTTATTTATACACTATCATTTTGACCACAGAGTGCCGCGTCTTTGAATTCCTAGCTAACATTGTCTTTTTGATTCCATTTAAAATTGAAATTTTCAATTTTTGAGCAATCATTTTCAATCTTGTCTTGTCTTAAGAGTTCTTTACGCGACTCCATCTAAATACGATTTTTATTTCCATTGCGAGAAATATGTTATGTGTACAGCTGAATTTTTTAATTTTTGTCTTTGAATAACTTTTTCCTCAGGAAATGCGGACATGAGAAAAGTCTGATAGTACCAGGCCTCGAACCTTGAATCTTCCACTCTCCGGGCGGATGCTTTACCCGATTACGTTATCGAGCCAGAGCATTCTCTCATGCCATTTTGGCGACTTTGTGTCTGGAAAGTGGAAGATTCCAGATTCGAGTCCTAGTCCTGTAAGAATTTTTATGGCCGTTTTTCCTTAGAAATTTTCCTAGGTGAACGCCTGAACGGTGAACTATGTGCAAAGTCACCTTTACCCTTTTCCTAGTGAATAACCTATTGTTAAAGAAGATCTTTTTATATAGTTAAGATTGATATTCTTTCATATTTCCTGCCTGAGACGTTGCTGATGATT
Organism: Ladona fulva; assembly: GCA_000376725.2. NCBI lineage: Eukaryota > Metazoa > Arthropoda > Insecta > Odonata > Libellulidae > Ladona > Ladona fulva. Next base: position 215,213 of record KZ308116.1, on the reverse strand, counting down.
AAACGCTTTAAATTTTTATATTTTCCCTTCTTTATGCAATTAGATTTTATCTTCTTTTCTTACTCTGTGTGGCCTTCTAGGAACAATGTGCCGACTCCATTTCCTAACCATTTTTGGTTTATTTACCTCCAACATTCTATGAATTTCTAACTGCTTATTTTAACCATTTAGATTCTGTACATTTCTTTCATATACCGTGAAGTTTTTCGTGAAACACTTCATAACTGTTCGTTCTTCCTGGTGTCGTTTCTTTTTTAATGCTTTTTATTTCTCCGTATCCTTACCGGAAATAATTTTGTTTCGTTCTTTCCAAGTTTTTCGCAAAGCATTGGGGCTCTGTAGATTCCGTTTTATGTTAGTATCTAGGGCAGGCTTAGATGAATCGCAGCCACAAAGTTTCTTCGTGGGCTTTTCCTAGCGTCATGGTTTCTTTTAAGTTCCAGAAGTTTCTTTGGCGGATTCCATGTTAGTCATAATAGCATTTTTCGTTGATTTTTAATCAACAAATCATGATTATTAGATTTTTGAGCAAATTCATTAGTAAGAATATAGCGAGGAACGACGTCTATTTCTAATCATCCTCACAAACTAAGTAGTGTAGAACTTGATTTAATTCCAATGCTCTCCCCAAAATTATTTCTCTCCCGCAACTGTTAATTTTATGGTTAATTTATCTATTCCATATTCACTCTAATTTTCTTTTCTTTTTATCGAATTTCAACCTTAATTCCCCATCCTCTCACTCCTCATAACTTTTCAAATTCTTTTATGGAACATTACATGCCTTCCTCCATGTTTCCTCTCAACGCGCTTAATGTAGAGGGATTCCTCGTACGTTCCGCGGGAATCAAATAAAATCCCGCGATCTGCCGAAATCTCGAAAATAGTTGAGATTCCAACGGCAAGAAAGACTCTTGAGACGCAATACGTCAACGCATTCGGAATGGCATTCCTCCTTTACTTTCGCTGTCACGTCCTCGAAGAATTATGAGCGACGTTTTGAAAAACGCTTCAGAGAATAGTATAGTGTAATTCGGAACAACATCCGCGCATATTCTTCTAAAGCTGTTCAAAATTGAAAGCCAATGTTAACTTTGTACACGCCTGACGTAACAGCGTAATGTAGTCAAATAGCTCGTACGCCGACATCATTCATTTTAATTCTCTGCAGCCCATCGAGAGCGTTATTTATTGCATATTATTCCCATAGGAAGTGATGTGCGTGGCTTAGAATATGTAAAACACCTAAGACGTCTAAGAGGACGAAATCATTCGGAAATTTTCGGGGAGAAACTATCCTAAGATAAATATGTTCTTGGAAAGATAAGAGCCTAGTAATTTCCAAATAATATATTTTTCTTGTGTGAAGAAGATTGTGATAGTCGCACTAGAAATAAGAAAAATATATTCTTTGGAAATAACTAAGTTATTTTTTTTCTAAATATGTCACCATTCCATAAAGTTCAGCTTGAGCATATTTTATTTATTAAACATTTTCGATGATACTCTTCTTTCAACTTAAGCTCATTTCCTCTCATCTAGAAATTATTTTCTTATTGAGCATATTCATCGCGTAAAATAGCTTTTCTTTTTCATCATCGTATCGTATAAATGGTTTATGGATTATATCTAGCTTAAGTAAACCCTACAAGATTACCAAACTTATAAGCCGAATTTTTTGTCGCAGTCTAAACAAGAACATTTTCCATATGCTAAATTACTCGAAAGATGATACTGCTCAAAACTGTAGGAGTATATCGAATATTTTCTCACAATCTTGTAAAATTACTCCATCATAAGATTATGCCAGTGAAATTATTGATAAATACGGAACGTTCCCATAAAGTTTAAGTCGCTTATTTTTCTGATGTATTTTGACAGAAACAAGGTAACTGATTATTTAAATCGAGTTCCCCGAAAATTAAAACCAAGATACTTAAAGATTGTTTTCTGGTTATGCATTTCTATTTAATTTAATTTGAACTACCAAAATCACAATTCATCCGTCATCACGTAATTTAATTTCAATGAGTGATATGAATCGTTTCGGAGCGAAAAGTCTGATTTATTCAAAAAAGCTTAAAAATGCATTTATTTTCATAGAAAGTTCCATCACAGATAATATAACGCTCTCAAGTTGCTCTTAAATTTATATTCTTTCATTTTCATTGTAGTTCTTTCTTGACATAGGACCTGAGAAACGTGGAGATACTATGGATGATTTACCATTCGGAGATTATTAACGCCAACACCAACTCAATCAATCCTTAAAACGATCACTTAATCGAATATACAAAATAGGCTGAAATGTGTGAGATTCCCAGGCAAATTTTAAGAGTGCAGCTAGCCGAAGCGTTTGAAACAAATTCCCCTCTTCTACGAAACTGATTTTTTGATGAGTCGACATCATTCGGAAAAGTCGTATTCTGCAGAATCGCCGGAGATGCAGGTGCCATCTCCAGCAAAAGTCGTCAGAACTCGAATCTGTTGAGACGAGGGATTTAAAAAAATAGGAGGATAAAATTTCTCTTCCTTCTGAGATTAACTGTGGGCTCGTGGAGCAATAAAAGAAAAGCATCAATCTCGCAAGACGTCCTCGTTAGAGAGGAATGGCAGTAGAGGGGAATAATTATTATTATTTGAGGGCGGGAGGGGCCTTAAAAATTAAGAGCTAATTACAGACCTCCCTCGGAGCACTTAAAACGTTAAGTCTCCATTTATCCCATTACAGTCAAGATCTCTCTTCTGCCTTCCTCTCTTAACCTCACACATATACTGCCAGGGATTGTGAGTTTGAGGTCGAGGCCAGCGCATTCGTAAAGCCGATGGTGTTTGAGGATGGACATGGGAAGGTACAAGTGCGATGAGGGAAAGGAATCTAGAAACGTGCGAATATGGCGAAGAAGAGGAGTTCCAGGGAACAGGAAAAGAGGGGACCCTTACGAGGAGAAATAAGAATGAGGAAAGTTTCTTAAAAGAGCCCAGCGAATGAAAACAAGAGATGCATCATTGTCAAATCTTCGGGAACGCGCAAGTTTCAAGCAGCAATATTTTAACTAACTTACATTTATGTTTCCATCTTTCGAAGTTATTTTCTTGGAAGTAAGTTCGTTCATTGAGGTATCCTCTGTCATCATACGAGACATCATTTTTATCTCCTCCATAGTAAGTATTTATCGAAATTATTTGTTATTGCTCCGGTAGTACCCTAGGGTTTGATGATTGTCACTTCAGTTTCAATGGAAGACCTAGGAACAGCGGGGGCACCTATTGAACAACGAAAAACATGGTTCAAAAGTTAGAAATGAGAGGGAGAGTTGTGGTTTGAGAATAGAAATTTAAATCAATCGTCGTTATTAATTACTTTGTATACAAGAAATTGGTTTATTATTTTATATATACAATCGTTACGTTTAATAGGTCAAAGTAATTAGAAAAAGAATCGTAAAAATGAGAGATTACAGTTTAAGTCCTCGAATGAAATAAGGTTTACGGAAATCTGTTCAAATTTTAACATTTTAATAAAACGAAAGGATTCAGAATCGCTCTTCGAAAAATAGAAAATTTGATTAATGCTAGAAGCTGTCACTATGTGGAATTCCATCAGGTAGGAATAAAAAACACGTAAAAATTCCACAATATATTTCCTTAACACGACCGGTTTCAACTAATACATAGTCATCATCAGGATATCCTGATGAAACCGGTCGTGTTGAGGATATATATTGTGAAATTTTTACACAGTATTTTCCTACCAAACAGAAAATTTCGTATAATTGTAAAGAAACGTATTATTGACCACTTGGTTAGATCCTCCGTCATCCAAAAGATATCCATTGTTTTCCTATGCTGAACCACCTTAGCTAGGTAGACATCTACACACAGTCTACTGCACAGGAAATGCTGAGGTCGCTTTAGAAGAAAAAGCAGCTATTTTCATTAATAATTAGTTAATAGTACTATATTTCAGCGAAACTTATTCAAAAAACTTATTCTTCTATCAAAACATCGGTATGTAGATATTATCTACTTCTATGGTGACATGAAATCGAGAGAAAATAGAGTATTAGGTCTTCTCCGTTTCTCCAGAAAAATCTTCCCTAATTCTCGTTACATTTTAGATATCTTATATGGTGTTGTAAGAATAAAAATGCCGATAAAGCCGCCGACTAAAAGAAGTAGAAAGAGGAACATAAAAGACAAAAGGGAATAGAAAAATTTGGCCCCCGGAGGACAGGAGGAAGGAATAAGGCTGAGTAGTGGTAAGAGTGATACGGGGGTTACATCGGCGAAGGAAAGTGTAAACCGCTTCGATCAATCACCTTGGTTTTATTCGCCCACTCCTTCAAAGGACATCTCTTTTTTCCCTCTTCAAACACGCTCTCTTCCACTTTGGTATCTTCATTCCACCTCCACGCAATTCCTTATTTCCTCATCCCTCCTAACCTCTCTTTTCCTTTCGTCCTGGCTCTTCCTCGTTCCTTCCCTTCCTTCGTTCGCCCACAAAACCACACCCCAAGACCCCCTTCTCTACAACACCGACTTCATCCCGGAAGGAGTGGAGGAAAGAACCTCACGTGCTGTGGTCCTTAGGGACCAAGTTAGGCCCCTCTTCACTCCTCCATCTCTTTTCCTCCCACTCTCCTCCTCAACTCATCTTACCCTTCTCTCCCCTCGTAACGCTCCTCCCTTCATCAGTTCCCTCTTTCTCATTGTATTTACTTCCGTTTTCTCATGTTATTGCTGCGGTCTCACTTGGAGGAGGGAACGACTTTGAGAATGATTGGTGTATGGACGAACACGCCAGTATCACGCTTATGTGTTACTGTATTTAATATGGAGAGAGGTGTGAAGGTTAAATAAATAATTATTTATATGTACCCAAGGATTGCTTTGGATGGCGGTTTCCAACTTCCTTAACCCCTCGGCTATCTTATGTGTTTACTAAAAATTCGCCTACGGAACACTAAGCCGTACAATTTTTGTAAAAGAACAAACCGTAATTAAACAACTACATTAACCTGTGTATGAAGTAGGTCCAGCAAAATCCACGAAAGATAAAATATCGCAGAGAAAGAGCACACGTCTAGCGCAACATTAGATGCATTTTGCGGCACACTAAGATCTTTTTTATGACGATCCAGTGTGCCGCGGCGCACCGATTGAAAATTACTGATTTAGTGAGTGAACAGTAGCAATAACTACGGAGTCTCCACTGCTGGTAATTAATTTAAATTATTTTTACAATTTTGGAAGTTTCTAAAAAAATAATCAACCTACCGCACATCTGGATGGAAGTACAAGAAAGCGAAATAATAGTCAACTGCTTGGGTCTTCACTTCGTGTTAGGATTCCATGGAAGGGAAGAGGGGGAAAACTTTTACCAACTAAAATATTTATGGTAAAACTGGTTTCGACGCATATTATCATCAGTCACCTAATGACGGAGTCGAAAACGTTGTCGTTTTACAACAAAACAATCTTCATTAGCAAAAAAAATCGTTCGCAGATTTTTTATATTTGGCCGATATTATTATAAATTGCTCGGAAAAGCATTCTATTTGTCATGTTTTATACCTTGCAGCAAACCCTTGGAGTGCTTTATATCTTCCTCTGCAAATTCGTGTTCTTTCTATACATTTGATATAGACTCTGAGTACGGTTAAAATTTGAACGGTATTTTGGATAGACATTAAATTTCTCACAATGGTATTATTAACGATACCCAAAAATTTCATCTAAATTGAAAACCAAAATTTTACAAACTTAACAAAAATAGCTATCGATAATCTTTGTCTAATTGGAATCGAAAAAGTTGTACGTAGGAATGGAATACGTACCTCACAATTACATCGATTGTTTTAACTTTGTTTGTAAAAAACTTTTACTACGCAAAAATGGTATGGACAACGTCTACTCAAACTGAAGCAGTTAACATTGAGGAAAAACTTCCATAAAAATATTTTATGACAACCAATTGAGAACTTTCATATTGGTTCTTAAAAAGCCGCTAAGGATCGCGCCATTTTCACATGTAATATTCATAATGGATTTTGAATCGATGCATATGCCGGCACCATTGCAGCTAGCTTTGCGTATACAGTNCATAAACGACACAGAATCAGGATTAACTTTGTGGTAATTCTTAATATTCAAAGAATCAAAACACTCCATAGAGAGTATAAACTATTTTTACTAGTCTAGTATTTTTACTGGTCTAGTAAAAATAGTTTATACTCTCTATGGAGTGTTTTGATTCTTTGAATATTAAGAATTACCACAAAGTTAATCCTGATTCTGTGTCGTTTAAGGAAAAGTCATTTAAACGAAAAACTTTTTATCGACTGAAGTTAACTTAAACCGAAGTTTCATAGTAAAATAAGTAGTTGGAGCCTCTATAAAATAACACGTAACGCCTTCGAAAAGATACCGAGAGTCCATCTTTATAACTCCATTTATTCCCATCTTTTAGCTGTTTCGACTTCATACCGCGCTGGTGGGAAATTTTTCCATTTTTTTCAAATATGAAGGTTTAAGCAGATCGGAAGCCATATCATCTCGCTCGTGTTGCGTGTTTCATAGATACAGGGGTACAGCATTGCGATTATGCAGGAAACCAGCTACATATGCCACGTCAGACTACGTTGCTAGAGGTATACAAACTCAAACAAGTTTCGTTTCAAGTGTCGAAAGAACACCAATTATAATTTTACAATGAAAAACATTAGTTCGAACGGCTGAGGATTATCACAAAAATGTGGATGAAAAATGATTGCTCCTTTGAGGTGACCACAGTCGTATTCGTATATTTATATAAATGCAGCGATTCTTTGGCGAACAAAATTTTCTTCTGACAAAGTATTTTTCGCTGTGACCAGTTCTACGCATGTTTCGATGGATGCGCGCGCTTGTACGCCTGCGAAAAATAATGAGAAATGGGTAGCATATACAGAATGTGGTTCGTCTCTGCTCACTAATCAAGATAAACATTTTTATTACGTGTTAATGTACATTTTACTACTTAAGAAGCTTCGCGTGGTATCATTTTAGCCAACGAAAGCGATTCCGAAACGAGTGATGTTCGAAAGCCAGTGTATTTTCAGTAAATTGGCTACTAACATGCTGCTGGTACTGTGTGTCTATCTCTCATTTAAAACAAAACTCCAAGCCAAATTACAGTAATTACCGTAATTTAACGTGGCTGATGTTAAGCTGAACAGAATATTTATTAATAGTAGTACTATTATTGTTAAAAGTGCTTCTACAGCTACCATTGGCTATCTGGGAGCTCAAAAAGAATGTTTCCTACTCTTTAGTAGATGAGTGATGCCTAATAAGATGGTGAATTTTAAAAATTAATATGTTTAGGCCCGTTATTATAATGTACACTTAAAATGGACTTTAACAAATGTTCATTTTAGTCATTGTTTTATAATGGTTTGTTTGTTTAAAGTGAAGATTATTGTTAATATTGATGATATTTCATCATAAATTTAAGAGGTTAATCATAATCATCGCCTCAACTCTAAGAAACCATTATGATACTTGGCCCTCTCTAAACTCTGACAAACCATTATAACACTTGGCCCTAAAATGAACGTCAGTTAAAGTCCATTTTAAGCATACAATATCACACTAGGCCTTAGGGACGTACTGTTAAAACAGCGTTTGAATTCTATGAAAGCGGTGCCGGGTTCGACTCCCGGTGGGGGCCTACGTGTGAAATGATAATAGCTATAGAATCACTTTTAACGATGCTGCTGCTACTGAAAAATGTCACCCGCGTCCTTCGATCTTCTGGTTGCCCTTTACGAAGAACTGTAATTCTTTTTTCATCAGACCAATCGGAGAAGAGAGAATGTTTCCCTTTCTTATCTTAAGTCCTCTCCTTAGAATCCAGAACGGACACGCACATCTCAATTGAGAAGTATTAATATTTCCGCTAAGGGATTCATCACGATACCGGAGTTGATGGCGACCATGAAGGATCTCACATCTTTTCTCCCCTTCCCTTCGCCAGAGTCCCTCTTGCCAACTCCTTCTGTCCCCTCTCCTTCCTAAGCATACGTTTTCCCTCGTCTTCTTATCTCTCCTTTTCCTTCCCACAATCCCCTGCAGTAATGCTAACGGCGCTTCATCACGATCCTACCGCACCCGTTGCCGCTCCCCGCACACACTCGTGCGTGCTGGGAAAATCCCTAGGAGGATGCGGCGTGGATCGGATTATGAGAGTCCGGCTTCCCACCCACGCCTCCTCCCTCGACAACACCCCCAAGAAACTGCCCTCTCACGCGCTTACTTATCCCCATTGCGGGTGGCGCCTCAGTCGCCTGTCAACGTGGATGGAGGCCAAGAGTGAGTCCGCCATGGTCACTAAGAAGGGGAAGTACGTTTAAGTAAGCTCTTGTGTTAGCGCAATTGAATGATGAAGCTGTTTAATTCTCCTCCATTTTGATAGGATGCGAATGTTTTTACAGGAATAGCCAGTCAAGGGAAGACAATAACAATTTGGCTTTTAATTTGAGTTTTATCGATTTAGGTCTTTCAAGAACATATAGGTACTCGAACACCTAAATGTATATACCCTGAAAGCCACCTTTCGGCTTGTGGCAGGGGGTGCATGCACCATGAATCTACTTCCATCATCTATTACTTTTGCATATCGTTTGCAGAAAAAAAAATTGTTAACGAATTGTTCTAGCATCTGTTTTTCTGATTTTTCTCTCCATATCAGAGGAGCTTAAGTAAAACATAATATCAACTACATCTTTTAAGAATGTACCTTCTCTGAGCTTATCAAGGAAACAAAATCTTTGTTTAAACTGTACATGATAGTTGTCTTTATTGTGTCCTATATTATTATCCCTGAGGCTATATAATCGCATTATTTTCACATTCAAAGACTAGCATAAAATTCTATTCATTAGATTCTTGATACCAAACAAGTGTTTATACTTTTGACGCTTCCATCGCAAATAGCCATAGTTTGTCAAGTTATAGAGGTATTATAGCAGTATCACTTACTATCAAACATACCTTTGCTCCTTAAACGGAATTCGTACCCATGATCTCCTAAATTGTTGATGTTCCTAAATTTGCTCACTAACCACAGAACCGCAAAGTCGGCCTTTTTAATCATGTGGATTTTATCAATAGATCCTCGTTCTTTCAAAGATAATGCGCCTCAGTGATTATAATGGATTTTAAAAGCAGTTAATTCATTATGAACTTAATGTTTAGTTTGATTTAAAAAACACGTATTTCTTTGATTGTGGTGAAAGAATGACGAACTCAAAGATGTGCTTTTAATAAAACGCTCTATGAACTCGATTCTAAATTTTTGAAAGGGTATTTATTGTTTGCATTAGGAAATAGAAAAATGCTTAGTGGCAAGGGAAGGAAAAAACTGGACATTGGAAAATCAAGCTACGAGTACAGTATCGTAATAGAATATCGGAAAATTTTCGAGAATTATCGAGAATTGCAAAATCTGAATATTTATGCAGAAGAATAGATCAAGCCTTCATTCTCAATCTGGAGAGAGATTTCAGTATCTAATAATCCATTCAACAGCTTCATCGCATTCGACAACTTGTATTGATTTCGACTTGAGGATAATCGCAAAGTGTGACATTATGAGTCAATTTATCATTTCTGAAATCTAAGAATTTCGAATTACCTCATCGTTGTTCGCAACAAAGGTTCATCACACCTTTTTCGCACCATGTAATACATTTTTGTCCGAATTAAAACGTAAGTTTACTATTTAAACAGTTTTATATTTTTTCTTTTAAAATCTACAAGTTCTAATTTGATACGTTCAAATTCATACGTTAATATTCAAACAACAGCTGAGAGCGCGTGGGAAACTGTGGACAGCAAGCAAGTTCTTCCTAAAACTCGCAATGTTCGTTTACATTTGCGCTATCTTTTCAAACCCTTTGGGATATGGTATGAAATAAATTTAATTTTGTTAATGGAATGTGATGCTGGTGAATGTTTATAATCACTCCAAAGTAAAGGTGGGGTTTAGTTTTCCATAACATCGGCTTATGTTTGCATAATTTAGAGACATCTCAGCGTTTTGAAAGCGCTCCATATAAATTTATCTTAACCATAAATTTGAATTTGATTAGGCCTTCGCTAAACAACCAGGGCTGTTTTCACGAGTTAATCCATCAATTTCACGGGAGATAAAATATTTTAGCGTATTTTTCTTTGCTTCCTTATTTACATTAGCGGAGTTTATTTACACAATGCTCTTAATTATCAACTCGGCGTATCACAAGTGATGGGTATCTACAAATTATAAAATAAATGTTCGAAATATTTAATTACTTATCGCCGTATTTTCGATAAGATAAACATGAATTTTAATCTGGTGGGAGCGCATAGATAAAATGCTCCCCAAAGATAAAGTTAAAGAAAAGCTGATGCTTCGCAAACGCAGTTTTACTCACTAAGTAAATAATATTGATGCTATGATCTAATATACTTCTATTTTCTTAATGACTCTTTATTAGAGAACTGAGAACGATTTTGAACGACTGCTTCTAATTTAATCTGGGTTCCAATTACTCTTACGTCCCAGTTGTTTATGGATAAAAAATTCCTCTTCTATTTATCACTCAATGATGTGAAACGAAAATCGAAATTTTAACACTGAAACATCGTTGTTAATCGATTGCTACTGGATACAACTGAATTATAGAAGGAAATTTAGGTACACTGTGGTTGAATCTAATTCAAAATGTTCCAGAGTTAATTTATTCTCTGCTTTTTTCTCTCATCCAACCAATTACAACCCAATATTACTCACGTGAAGCAATAAAACCTCACTTTGGGTGTAAAGAAAAGAGTGTAAATTATCTTGGACATTTTAATTGAACCTGCATTTCTCATCATTGCAGGCCCAGCATATTTTGAATGAAAATCATAGCAATCTAAGTAGTGGTTATAAATAGAAATGATCGAAAAGTTCCAAAGACATAGGAAATAAGAGTGATTTTTCAACACTAGAGCGCTAATTGCTTAGCAGCATGGTTGCCACTATGAACCCAATGCGCTCTCTAATAAAATTCCCATCTTAGTAATTGTAGTCCGCGCTAAATCAGTCTTTTAAAACACGCGCCTGCCATTTTTCCACCAAGAAAACGAAAATCCTTCAGACGGATGCGTCATATGTTTTTGCTGGAACTCACCCCATTCTCAGCCGTATCGGAGTGATTTGCGAAGGAATAGAGAGGTTTGCGTGAATTATGAGGGAATTTTTGGAAGCTATGGAATCGGGGAGGGTCTCGTGAATTTTAAGCAACTTATTTTTGTGCCAAAGCAATTGTCTGCAGGGCGTGTTCAAGGTATTCGCATCCGTGAAGAATTTATCGGCGTTGACGACACTGCATTTATGCCGAAGGATTGGACATCATTCGTTTTTATCGATTCCGGGCCACGCGTCGTATACTTCATTGATCGTCCCCCCGGAATTAATTACGGACAAATATACGAGTGTCGAAAGAGATGCAATAAATCAATTCTCGCACGGGCGCTTACTTTATTGGGGTCTTAACGACATAAGCTCTCCTTAGATGGAGTAGTTTTTTCCGGGCTCGTTTATCGCGCGGTATGAATGCAGATTTGAGCTTAGAGTGTAATAGGTTTTCCGTCTCTTAAGATGGCTTTCTGCGTTATTTTTCAGTTTTGTGTATCCTCCCGAGATAAATCGTTGAATGTGTTCGTCGGAGAAGGGATACTTCCCAATCCTGAGGAATCGAAGGAGGTTTAAGGGAAATAAATTCCACGAGTGTCGATGGAGAGATGTGAACTTGTTTAGAGGTTAATAGTTTTATCATTCTGTAAAAATCCTAGATATCGGTGAATTGTTGGTTTTATCTCTATTTTGGAGATTATACTTCTGTGTTCAATTGGAAAACATTTTCTTGGATAGTGGGATTTTAAGTATAACTCACAAATAAACCTTGTATAACACTTGCCCCTCTTTTTTTAATTTTTCTTTCTGGAAATTGGATGAAAAATATAATCAGTAAGAAAACAGAAAATTTGCAATAATTTTCTTTTTCTATCCATAAAGACTATTTTCACTGTTTTAAGGAATCGACAAACGAATTTTGTCATGCATTAACACGCAACTATTACGGCGCAAAAATAAAAAATGTATATACGAAACATTTTGGATCATGATTATTCTTGCTTTATTCTTGATGGGGTAATTTTTTCTAAGCTTATGCGTATTTTCATACGTTAAGCATAATGGGAAACAGCATTTCTACTGACGAAGATGATTCCGGAACGATTCATCTACGTTGGTTAGAGGTGTGTAGTACATGTAATCAAAGGCACCTTATTATTTAAATCGATGAATTTTTAAATAAAACAATGTTCACATAAATCAATGCTTTTTCTTGGAAAGTTCATATTGAAAAGTTTCGATTTTCCAAATGACCTAGTATTGCTTGATTGGAGCTTTCCAGAATCAAAAAAAAATACTATTGGTTTCAGTTCTTATCGTCCTAACCCCTTTTCATAGGTTTTGGATGAGGACCTCAGTTCATTGGGCGTTAATAATTTCACTATTCGAGCGATTTTTCATCGCGTATGATCGGCGTATACGATTCAATTCGGAAAGGAAAACGATTTATTGACGCTAGAAAGGTAAGGTATTGAATATTGATTTGCGTGCTTGCATAAAATAACAATTGCATTATTTTCCTACGAAGGTTTTGTAACTAGATATGATAACGCAAACGTAAATTCAGAACCGGTGTCTAACAATTGGGAAAGTAAACTTCCACCTCAGGACTGTCAGCAATCATATTGAATAGTCGTTTTATTCGCTCTCTAGATCTTTCGGTATCTAATGGTGAATGGATTGAGGATCCAACCGGTATTGTGTTAGATTCAAACTATAACTGATGTCTCAGCGTACTTGTTAAGCAGTCACACAGAGACATAATTTCTTTTTGGTAGAGCAAGAGGACATTGAAAATCTCAGCCACTTCATCTCAGCATTAGCAGTTTCTGTACCTCTGCAATGTGGTTAACCCATGTATTCACGTGGTACAGCTCTTTGTCCGGTGATTTCTCCTCACATCCATCCATCGCAGCGTAAGAAAATTTAGATCCGCATCATCCTCTCCCGATCTTTATTCGCACATCTTAAATCCCGTTCGGAGCTAGTAGTCTTCCCTCCTCCGCCTACCTACGCCCCCATTTCGCCCCCCATACACCTCACTCCCTCCTCGTTTTTCGAGGAGTGAGTGGACTCGAGGACTTCGAGGACTCACCTCGCGTGTCACACGCTGAGGAAGAGACAGGTACAACAACCGAAGAAGAGGTGGGCTCCCGCGCTAGTGGTGTCTGTTCTCTCTCGTTCCCCCACACCAATCTCTTCCTCTTTTAGGTGAGCCGTCCCCTACACAAAATCTTCCAAATAACCTCAGAAATCGAAACCTCCTCACCTCTCCAATTAGGGTTAGAGATCCCCTAATTCTACGTCCCTGTCCTTATCCGACTTCTCTCTCACCGAATTTCAGAATGGGGAAGACACAAATTAAAGAAATATATATCTTTATCTATTCATAAGACCTCTTAGGTATTTTTTTTTCAATCTTTTCTTTTTCACTCGACTTTTTTTAATTTCATTCCTCGTTGTGAGTCTCTGTTAAACACATTTCTGCGTTATTTTGATACGCTTCGGCGATGTTCGCGGTTCTGCTAATTTTAGGTGAAGAAATCCGTAAAACTGTCTAATATAGCTCTCCTCCTAAGATTTAACACTTTGACCTCGTTATATCAAATACAGTGAGTAGGTGCGGAGAGAGAAAATCAAATTAGCGGATAATATGCCTTTAGAGAAAAGGGATTATCAATCGGGGAAACATAAACTACCTTCCCAAAGAGAAAGGCTTCTCATTTCAGGTAAATCTATCAGGCAAAATAGCACAGGTTTGAAAGATAGGCTTTTGAAACGATATGAATGCTTACTTAGGCTCCCTAACGGCTCTCTCTTGGTTTTATCGAGGTTTCATTCCTATTCCATTTATTGCTCACAATATAGAGCTTTGTAAGTACCTATTGGGAAACAGTTCTGGGGGATTAGTGGTAACTAGCTTGTAGTATATAATATATATTGCTTGTAACAAGCAACATTTACTCGTATTATATAAAGACTAGTGAAGAAGATGGTACCTAAAAGACCGAAGGGTGCTATTTATCAATCAATCAAGTTGATTCCGACTTAAATTTTAAGAAAATATGAGTATTTTTGATATAAATTTAGTCCACAGAAAATAAGCCCTTGGATAGCCTTCTGCCTATGTTGCAGGCGCACCCGGGTTCGATTCTTACGTAATATCATCACTGTTTTAAGTATTCAGTATTTTTGACATCACCCTGCGCTCTTTTAAGATTCTCATTATTCTCTGTTTTAAGCTAATCTATTGGATGGGACATTTCCGTAGTCATTGCTTCCTTCTGCTTCATCTTTAACCTGTTCTTGGAACATTCTTCCTGTTGTATAACAACGAGCGTCATCCAATGCTAACTCGCCACCTTTTCTTTGGATCACCCTCTCCTCTATGCGATGATGTCATACTTGTTAGATTTTTCTCCCTCGTATCATTCCCACCAGTTACCTATACTTTCAATTCATAGTGCCTCCTTATTCCTGGTTTTGTTTGCCATCTATTTTCCAAATCTTCAGTTTGCTCACGCTCACGGAAATTTCTGCATATCCTTTTTTTTGAGTATCCTCTCGTTTAACAGACACTCACCTACCGACCCTATATGGAAGGCATCTTAGCCAAGGAAAGCTATCATTTGATAGACAATTCTTCCTTCATGTGTCTTTTTTATACGATTTATAAATTTATGCTCAGCACTTGCGACTAAAAAAGGTGTTTTTACAAATATCAAAGTTTTAATAAGGTTATTATTATTAAATTATATTATGTGTAAAAGTATACGTAAAAGTATTTAGGTGTGAATTATTAAACAAATACCTAACAATCTTTCCGTAAAATTTATTTTTAAACAAGCAAAACAGCGTTGACTCTCTATGGGGATGGGTGTTATTTTAATACAGTCGTTCTCTGTAAACTAAGCAGAAGCTTGTTTGCATAGCTTAGTGCCTGCTATTAAGTAAAAAGGATTCATTTTATCAGCTCATGAGAGACAGCATACAATCTACGTGCATTAGTAATGCTAATTTTTGAGCTTCATACCTTAGTGTACATGAGAGAAGCAATAAAAAGCGGAGCAGTCGGTGGAACATGGTTGGTTTGTATTTTAGTTTAAACAGATGTAGTTTAAACAAGTGTAGTTCGGAATTAGCAAGCAAAGGTCAATAAGACAATTTTTTCTTTAAAAAACATGTCTCTACCACTTTTTAAGGCAATGCTCTACAATTTACGTTTACCTAAGGTTAAGCTATTTTTCTCTTTCATGCAATGTTTTTTTATTGAAGGATGTTCCTTCGTATTCTTGAAATCATTACTAATTTGCAGTTTCCTTCTTACGATTTTTAATCAGTTTTTGCTATTTTTTAATTCAAATGATTCTACATCCATAGTCATAATTTTGGTTTATCTTAGTATCATCAAAATCTATATCCTTTTCCTTCCGTAATATTTTTAGACTCTCGGTTCTAGCGAATAACTCCTTTCCAGATCTTGACTTATCGCTCCGTTTTCCGCATTATTCACCACATTTACGGCAGTGGCAAACGAACATTGGTAAAGGCAGTCTAAATGATTATCCAATACCCTAATTACGCGCTGCAAAAATGCAGTTCAAAAAATTATCAAAGTTCTAATTGCGAATGTCAAGCTGCCAAGAGACAGGCCCCCTCTTTCCGCCCTTTTGAATCCCGTAAGACAACAAGCAAGGAGTTGTATAGATAAGAGTGCTGTTCTCTTAGTTTTCCTCTCATTTTTTCCTCGAGAAGTCGCTCCGTTCGAGTCGAGCACGGCGTGGGACGAAAAAGAGTCGCATTTATCTTTTCCTTTCTCCGCCTCTCACAAAATACTCGCATTCCTCAAAGTTTGGGAGAGAGGTTTCGAGGAGCATTGACTGCAGCGCGGGCAAAAATTACTAAGGAAGTAAAGCGAATTTGGGAAGCGAAAGACCTCCGAATAATACACGCGTGAGGAGCACGCACGTGCAATAAAACGCGGCCGTTTCCTATTCCTCGAATTCCTGGCGCGGATTTCGTACTGAAAAAATTCCCCAATCTCGGGAAAATATTACGGTGAGCGTTTTTCTCTCTGATGAAGGAAAAGACGGCGACATTATTCTTGGAGATTTCGTTTTTCTTCGGGGTTGGAAAAAGACTGGGGAGATTTTTCCGTGATGCCTCCCCATTATAAAAAGATGCTCCTTTTTAGGAAAGCGCTAAGGACTGATGTTACGGAGGGAATTTATATGAAGAGGAATTCGATGCTGTTAAACGGTTTTCGAAGAGGGGAATTCGTCGGGTGATTTCTGCCGTCGCGATTTTTTGTGGGAACGAAGCTTTAGATGCAGAAGAACTTCTACCGGTGATGGACTGATTCTTATGAATAGATTCAGGACTGATTTTTATCTCCAGATCGCAATTATATCTCTTAACGTAGGGAGTGCTACATAGCCCAGCACGAAATTATATTCTGGTATTTTTCCATTAACATGTTTCCAACATGTTTTTTCGATAAAAACGTAATGAAAATTCATTTGAAAATTTAGTGGCTTCACGAAAATTAAATTTGTATTTTACGTCGGTTTGAATTCATAGAAAACTGACAACGGAGATGAAAAATGGTCGTGTAATAAATTTCAGTGATACTAGGTGAAGTTCAAGAAAAGATGGGTGAATGAAATCCCGAAAGAAACGAAATGAATGTAAGGCACAGAGAAGCTATAGTCAACCGATGTACAGAGGCACAGTGGTGCGCCATGAATATTGGTGTCCCACGCAATATTCGAGAGTTATATGTTGTATCACATCTGCGCTTTTTTGCAAGATATTATGTCGTTTAAAAAGAGCTCCTTTCAAAGTGCTGAAATAAGTTATTCCGCTTTAGATATTTGTTTTCTTTGTAAATATTTATTTTGAACGAAACTAACAGACTTGTACCTTATTGTTCCGCGAAGTTCGAGTAAATGGGTACCATACCGCGGAATTCAGAAGGTTAAAAAGCCCTGATTTAGAAAATAACATGGAATGTATGAAACGATGTAATCAAGGAGGGTAAAATGGACAAGAATTATTGCGAATAAAGATATAGCGCGTCAAAGTTAAATAAAATTGTGTGATTGATATCCACGTATATTTAAAATGTGAAAATAGGCGATTACTTGCAGGCCTCTATAGGGTAACAAGTATAGTTTACAAATAAGTTATGGTTGGTCCTATGAATTTTCGTAGAAAAACTTGTTTTAATAATAATACTATTTTTTCGATATTTCCCAAAATTCGTGCGCATATCTTCGTAAATAATCCAAAATTCCCTCATTTTTAACGTGGACTCACCTTTTCTGAATACATACAGTTAATTAATATTCCATCCCTCGCATTTTAATCGTTTGCATGAATACATAAATGAAAACTCTTCCAATTGAAATTCCAAAAAATATACAACTCTTCTTTAGGGATCGAAATGCTAAACAGGTATTGGAAGGCAACATTGGGCAATGGAAGACCTAAAAGCTTTTAAAAGAATGATGGAATGTTATCTGAACTGCTTAGATTCTGAACGTTGTACAGATTCGTTCAAAGTGGGAATGAGACCGAATAATGAAGACGTTAGTTGGAACCGACCTCAGATTCGTGAATGCCATGAAGGAACAATATCTCGTGGTTTCAATCGTTGACTTCTACAGCTGCAAGTTAGCGATCTAGGCGTCGGTTATCGAAAGCGACGTAACCATAATCGTAATTTCGTGGGTAACGCTACATAAGCTGTAAGGAATATTTTTATTCTTAATTTCATTACCTTAAGTACCACGGTAGTAATAATATAAGAGGTGCCTCGAACCATCAAAATATAGACGCTCCCTATGCGCAGTTCACTGCCGAAGAATGAACCATCAGGGGCAGAAGAAGAACGAGAAGCAGCTACCAAGCATTTTTATATGTTTTTTGATGATTTGTGGTGTCTTTTATACTATTATTGACGTGCCATCAGTGGTCGATTCTGTTCCGCCACAATATTGCACAACTTCGTCAATCACGGATCACTGTTTCTTTTGATCTAAAATAATAAATAGCGGCCATTATGGTGGTAACTGGTGCGTGACCCCGCGTTTTAAGCCTTCTAAGCTAGGTTCACCGAATTGAAAACGCTTGTTAAGTAACGAGAAGAAAAATCTTACACATCGTCTTAATGGTCGAATTCCGTCGAGTACCACTTAGAATTACAGCTCCTAAAATGCAGAGTAGCAGAAAAGTATACAGGTGCTTAAAAACTTAACCAAACAAGGAAAAGGGTTTAGGTGACTTGGCACGATAAGGCGTACACCTAGGAATATTCCCAAGGAGAAACGGACATGAAAAAAGTTTGACGGAACCAGGAATCTCACCCGGGTCTCCCAATTGCCGGTCAGTTGGTCTATCCATTGAGCTATCCCACCAGAACATTTCTCCGTGCCGTTTGGAAGTTTGTAGTGAAGTTTCTCCCAAACGGCATGGAGAAATGTTCTGTTAGAATATCTCAATGGATAGAGCAACCAACCGGCAATTGGGAGACCAGGGTTCGAGTCCCAGTTCCGTCAGACTTTTTACATGTTCGTTTCTCCTTGGGAACTTTTACCAGCACTGGGTACACAGCACTCCGCGGGTTCTTTGTTGACACTCGACCCCACGCACCTAATACTATCACTGATTTAGAGGTTTAAAAACACTCCTTAAGCCGTCTTTCGGCAAGCGGAACTCGCGCTCAGAGACAAACGGTAAGCTCCGGATTACCGATTTCTGGGAAGCCCAATGATCATTTCGGAAGCAAGGCTTCCATCCTCGGGGGGTCTCCACAAAGGAAGTCAAACGAGGTTTTTAAACCTCTAATTCATATACAGCCGTGTTCCAACCTTCTCCTTTTCTTACACTATCACTGATAATAGCAGTAAGAAATGTTCGTTTTCTTTCTTTGAGGCATCCGTAACGCTTTACGAAATTCAATGGTTAACTTCATAGACTGCTGACATCGAAGGCGGTTGCCCAACTTACTTCGTCTGGAGCCGACTCTAGTGCTAGATGTTTTGGCGTTGAATCCTATTCTAGTAACCTAATAGAACACAAAGGACACCACTTACGCCCACTTTGGCTTTGGATCTATTTCATTATATTTTAAACGCAACCCTCTATGATGAATACCCCCATATGTGTAAACTTTTATCTACCCAAATTGTTCAAATTGGAGTAACAGTCTCTCGGAACTCGTAAAAATAGCCCCTCCTCGAAGACAGATGAACATCTTGGACGAAAATCAAGCTTCGCTTCATAAACAGGAATTGCTAGGCAACGTTAGCGAAGCTGGAATTTGAACATCGCCCATCATTATCAACATCTTAAGATGTGATCTCATGACCCAGCACAGGGACATCACCCAGGAGAAATGGAAATGGAGCTGATATCAATTCAAGTTGTCCAGCATCCGCAGAGTTGTAGCAAATCCATTACCGAGCATTTCCTTTTCGTCCCTTTTATCGTCGCTGATAGTACGGTGACTAAGTAAATCATGGGCAACTCGAAGAGACAAAGAGGAGGCGCTATTTCGGAATATATTAAATCGGAGATGAGAGTGTTCGCTTCCCAAGGTGCGATCGGAGGAGGCGATAAGCGAATATAAGTGAACCACTCATCAAACAGGAATCGAAGCGGTCCTTATTCTCCTGACGTTTCAAGGAAGAAAAAATAACGGAATGGCGTACAGACGCCCGTCTCTGTTATCAAAGAGGTTCCATCTTTCCCATGACGCCTTGGACCCATCAGCATCCTTTCCTCCCACCACAATTCCCGGGATGTCTTCTAGAAATTAAATGTGACGCGTGAAAGAGACCAAAGAGTTTCACTTTTCTTGTTGAAAATAAGCTCGAATTCTCTTAGTGAGCGTTTTTGCAACACTCACTTCTTTAGGGCTTGTTGGAGGAGATTTTATCGAAAAATTAGTTACCGTACTTTTTTATCATGGCATTATTCTGCACGATTTGCATTTAGGGTTCATGTAGACGTTACCAATATTATTCATGGTCTGTAAGTAAAGTATTCAATGTAGGGGTCAGTTTGAACCGTAATATCTCCACCATCAGCAAAGAAAAGCCTTTCATTTGGAATGAGGCCTATTAGAGGAGATTATGAGTGAGGAGAAGTTTCCCGTTTTTCTTGGCTAAGATGTTATATTTTACATCTCTACATTCACATAAATATATATTCACATAAATATAAATTCCCTGAAAGCCGCCTTTCGGCGTGTGGCAGGAGATGTGAACACCAACACGTTCGAGTTACCTGTTTAGCTTATTGTTGTAGTGTACCATTTGCGGTAAGAATGAGTCCCTTAAAAGACTAGTTCTCGCATCTATGTCTCTTATTTTACGCTCATTCTCGGATGCCGATGTAGCAGGCAGGTCTCATAATTCCGACTACCTCTTCCGCAAATCTAATTTCTCAGATTGTATCAAACATTAGCAGCCTAGCGATTCTAATCTCCTTTCTGTCTAGGATTCCTAACCTGCGTCTGAGAGCATTTTTGTAATGCTTGCTTTTTATCGTAGCATTTTTCAACAAATAGTACGTATCACCCTGCGCAGCACTTACTCCAGTTCGCGAGTATACGTTTCATCCGCTGAAACACATATACTCGTCGCGTATTCCAAAGTGGGCCTGACCAGGTGAAGAAACACCGCTCTCTAACCTTTTCATCGCGTCTACCTGCAATGCACATTATGAAACAGCTTTTTAGTTGCTTTACTGCAGATTTTTTGGATAGGTGTGCTAGTGTTTAAGTTAATTGTAGGAGTGATTCCGACTAATTCAACTGAAACGACTATATTTATATTCGTTCCACTAATTTTATACTGGTAGTTCTGACGCAGTCGTATCCTTCCGAAGAAGTTTATTACAGAGAATTTACTGAAATTAAGATATGGTTGCCATTTATCGCACCACCTTTGAATGTGAACTAAATCGTTTGATTACGTAACGCTATCTTTTTGGCTTGTTATTTCTCAGTGTATTACCAATCCATCTGCAAATACCCTCACATTACTATCATTATCATATATATCAGTAAGAGTAGTTCGATTATCAGTTCGATTACACTGCCTTGAGCAACCCTGAGGAAACTTAGACTTTGTCCAAACTAACGCCGCACAGTGGGCTAGAATCGAAACAAGCTGGCCAAGAGGCGGAAAATGGTTTCTGAGGGACGGGAGAGTTCGCATAGTTATTCAGATACGATAGAATTTTTATTCCGTTTTTAATTCTTCGTTATTTGTACGCGTCATTGTATATATTGTATGCGTCAAAGATATAAAATATCAAACTCGGCCAATTTTCACAGAAATGATACTCTCGGATTTTTAGGAAAAACTTTCAGGTTTGCTGCGGTGTGAATGCTGGTGAAGGAAACCGATAGAAAAATCGATGATGCGGTATTCTAGTATGATTCCTGAACTGTTGATTCGTTTTGATTTTGCGCTCAAAGATGGGCCACTGCTCACTATACGTAACAAAATGGCTGACACCTTTTCCGGCCGATGTTTGAGATAAAGTAAGGAACGCAGCTAGGAAAACGGCATCTAATTATCAAATCTCTTGTTTCAGGTCAATGACTAAGGCTTCTAAATATAGAAGGTGAAAAAATTGTTTCGATTGCCAGCTACCCTTGGATTACGGTGACTTTTTCTACTGCGCGGCATGCTTCGGCTGAGCGCCATGGTCTCCCAGAATTCTGTCGCGCTGCCTATTCGGCAGTCTTCCATAATTTTTTAGCTATTATCATGTTATAGTCCGACTGCAGATGTAACAAATTTATTTCACAGTAATTTTAAAGCGTACTAGGAAATTTTTATCTCGCATATCAGCGTAGTAGAAGGATAAATAACTATCTACTGCACCTCAGAATAGTATATCTGTTTATTGACTATTAACAATGTAATATTCAATTTTACATGCTGATGACCATATTTTTAGTCGTAACAATGATAATTGATAGAATCCCAAAACAAATGACTCTTAGAATCAACAGCTTGGGCCGTGACTTCGTGGTAGAGCTCCATCAGGGATGACCAGAGGGTGACTCCATGAGTTGAAACCATGGCCGTAATCAATAAAATATTCTGTGGTTTGTAAAAGTTATTCTTACTTTTTTCCCAAATGACTCTTATTATAATGATATTTTATCAAGCCTTTCACCTGTGAAGATAAGCCTAGGAATTTGATCTCCTTCTAGAATAACAGAAGTCACAAAATCCAGAAAACCACCAAAAACGGACCGTTTACCGTTTTTGGTGGTTTTCTGGATTATTTCTGGATTCTGTTACACTTTGCCACCAGCGGCACTCCATTTATTCTCCTTCTAGAGTAGTTATTATTTTTTTCTAGGCTTAAAGGATAGAAAGGAAATGGAAAAGGAGAAAGGAAATTTACCTTTACCAGCCTGTCCGGGAACTTAATAGTTTTTTCCTGGGTGATTTGAAAGATGTTTTTGTTGGTCTCATATTGGACGAGGTAATACTTTGGTGGAGTGGACCCAGCACTTAAATCAAACATTTGGTCCTTTTAGTTGGCATTGCATAGATGTCAATGGGTATCATCAGCGAATATGACATCATTTAGACATTCTAACGTAGATTCTTGAACCTAGTACTTATACCCCAGTGTTTAAACCGTCTTCATCAATTCCTGTGACTTTTGTTTCGACATTTCACTTTATCTCTACCCTAAGCCCTTGATTGGATGCACTAATTGCCTTAGATACCTTTGCGGGTGAATGTGTCGAGACCACGTTATCGGTAGAACCTCAAACGCCTATTTGGCTCCTTCTCTTCACCTTTCCTTTCCTTCTCTATACCGCCCTCCTTCTTCATTACCACTCTGCACATTTTCCTCATCTAGATCTCATGTTTCGATTTTTATAGACGATGTTTTCAACGTAGGTTCTCCCAGCGTATACATAAATCCATTTACTAGAAAGCCCCCATTTTCCCTATGCGGTGTCGACTTCCTCATTTCTACTTGAGCTTTTACGTAATCTTTCTTTCCTTCATATTCTCCCGTATCGGCTCCCCTACCTCTCACCAGTATTCTTCATTCAGGAACTATCTCTGCACGATCTCGTGTTGATGCGTAGTCTTCCTTCAGCTTTTCGCTTAGATTTTCCAGTAAGCCATCAAGCGACATTGAGCGTGTTTGGAATATATTTGGGCTCTCCGTCACTAGTTTTAGATTTAATAAAGGATTACATTTTTTATGGCTACCGTTCATGAAGAATTTCTTATCGAAATTTCATACAGCAAATAGCAATAATAAAGACGGAAATTCTATCAAACCTTGATTTAGTACCTTTTCTTGTATTGGCACAATTTTAAAGTGAACATACCTGATCTTCTCTAAAAAAATAACTAGCAATGAAATATTATTGATAATAATAAAATAATATCCATCTTTATCATGCCTTCATAACCGTACAGATGCTCTGCTTAATCTCTAATTAATTAATTATTATAATAACTATAACTATGTTAAACTACAATTGTTATTTTAACGATTAATGTAATGGAGTTTCACAAAGTCATAGCTTGCTCCATCGATTATATTTATTATTAAATCTCCCATACTGTTTCAACGAGAAAATAACTTCATTACTTTAATTTATTCCTTGCAAAACAACACATTGTACTTGTGTAAGCGTACATGTGATGCATGGATTAGATTAAATTCTTAGGTTTTGTAAATATTCGATTTGACATCACTCTATAGAAGGGCGACCGAAATCAGGAATAATAATAAATAATAATCATATACGATGACAAATTATAATTCATAGTTACATTAAACGCCCTCATTAAGTAATAGAGCTAAGTGCTTGTTCTCCAGAAACATCCTTGTAAGTTTCGCAGATTGGTGAGAAATTCAGTCAATTTCAATTTCCGTTTCATAAAAGGCTGGTGTACTCTCCTTTATTGCTTGCTCTTTGATTCGTTCTTGATTTTCAAGACATTTTCATCCCCTGGCAGATCTGCCGAGATGTTCCTCTCCTCTCTTTCCGCAAACTTTGGAAGATGGGTTCATGTCGTGGGAATCTGGAGGATGATGTTAGTGCATCGATCGGAATATAACCTTCGGGCAATATTGGGATACATTGATTTGGATTGCGTGATTCAATTCTAAGGTAAATTTCCACTGCCGCCATTTGCCATGAAACTTCTAATGGATAATTTCCACAAGTATCGCTTTTATTAATCGCTCTTATGCAGATATCATTACGCTGATGCAATAGAAGAACATTATAGTAAGTATCATTTAGCTACGTATGGCATGATTCCCTTCCTGCTACGCTACCTTTATGGATGGAATATTCTACTTATGCCTTTTGGCACAAGATAGAGAAAAATGTTTACGTTTAGGTCATGGATGTGATAATATATTAGCTATTGAGTGTGAATGGCTCTGATTAATGGAATTAATTTTGTATTATCTATTAAAAGTGCTATTCACTGTAGTGGAATAGTGAAGAACTTTTCCTATCGTACCGTTCTGGCTGTGCGAGGAAATCAAAGGTAATCCACCTCCTGATCTCGCCTGGTGAGACTAATCCCAGCTTCAAGGATTTGGTAGCAAATGCAGGAAGGCTTTAAACCAGCTTCCAGGCTGAATAATTTTCCTGAAAAATGTTTTTGTTGCGTAAATCAGTCAATAATTATTAGATTTTCATGCATACCCCTTTTCAATAATAGATCGTAAAGCATGTTCTTAATGATAAACAACTATTTTATATTTAAGTACTTTACTAATCTATTATATATTTGGATAGTTAATGAATGACTACGTCAACTCCTTAAAAGAATCTTCGTTAGCCGAGTTTTCATCGTATTTCAGTGAGAAATAAGGAAATTGAAGGTGCAAGTAACTCACCTCCCCTATAATTGACTCTCTAATTAATGCTCTTATTGTATAAATCACGATTCACAATTTTTTCAGTAAATAATACCTAACTTTCTATTATTTAGGCCCGATATTATAATATATATTTAAAATGAACTTTAACTAATGTTCAGTTCAGAGCCTTGTATTGGATTTTTAGGGTTAAAGTGAAGATTACACTTCAGATAATATAGATTAACATTTATAGTATATTAGATAGTATAGTATAGGTTAATCTTCCAATTTTATATGTAGGAGATTAACGATAATCTTCCTTTATCTCTAAAATACTATTATAATACCGGGCCCTAATTTGAACATTAGTTAAAGTCCATTTTAAGTGTACATTATACTAGATTTTTTGTTGCTGAGCTTTATCCTCTAAACTTTCCTGTCATCTTTCCCTCCTTTCATCCCCGTTTTGCGTCTCTTTATTTCCTTAATTTTTTCATTCGCTCAATTTCCTTTCTTCTGCGAAATTCTAATCATTTATTTTCTCCTTGCATCCTAAAAACTACCTTTCCTCACTCTTTCTCCTTATTACCTCATATCCATTCAGTCAGCGTAATGGTTTCTTCTGTTTGGCCAACTATTGCCACATCCACTTTCTTTTCCCTCTTGCCTCTGTTCTTCCATTCTCTCTCCCTCCATCTCCCTCTGTCTTTGGGAAGTAGCTTATTCCGGACTTTTCAGGAAATGCGGCTTATCCATTAACGGAATTGGGAGAAACCGCAAGAAATGGAGTCGGCCTTCCTTTCCGTGATGTTCAAGACGCAAGAAACTCGTACGCATCCAAAAGCGCGTAACTGATTGCATTGGAATATTTTGAATTTACATTCGCCGTAACACATTTCCCAAATTGAATGAAGTCACTCCGAGTCGTTGGCCCCTAGAGATTGAATTCTTAGTGTCATACTTAAGAGAACATGATTCCATCGTTATTCCAAATAATTTCTTGCTCCATATCGAGGATATGAGTAATTTACTAAATAATATATTTGACTTACTTACTAAGTAATGTAAATATGTGTCTTTTAGATTTTTTTCATTTATATTGGTACGACTAAGCAATTTACATAGGAGTAAAACCACATTTATGAATTCTAAGAAGCGATAATAGGAAACAGTAGGTTAGCATTACTGTTTGCCGGTACTCTTTTTGGCAATAGCGCCATTTCTTCGATATACGATGCAGTAAAAGCATTTGATGTCCGTAATCAGGTACCTCGTGGAAAGCATAATTTATTTCTGAAACCCTTTTTAAAATATTCAAAGTTTATTTCCTTATTATCCACAGTTTATTTCCTTTATTCGTTAATATCGAATGTAGTGTCTAAGAGCCAGTGTGAACTGTAGGAAGTTTCTCGACGGGAAATAAGACGTTCTATAGCGTACTGCGCTTGCGTATCATCAATTGAATGCTACATAAAACCGGTTGTATAAAGGCTTTAAAATAGTTTCCGGTGAGTGTAGGGTTGTATTTTACAAATATATAGGTGACTTGGCTTTATTAGGCACATCAATTTGCATCATTTTCAGCAGAGTCCATACCCGTGATTCAAAGTGAAGTTCTTCAGACTTATTTCTAAGATATAAAATAAGCCTATAAGAACCAAATTGATGAATTAAGATTTTGTTGAAAACTTGGAAACTTGTCATAATTTACAGAGAAAATGTAATTATATACACTAAACACACTACAGTGCAGAGATATGTATATCATGGAAGGTATAAATACATCATCCAGTGCAGAAATATTCCGCAGATATATATTTCAATTCTCATTAGGATAGAGCATACGGTTTTTATTATTATGAAAGCCTGTACATTTTTTATCACAATTACTCATTATTCCTCAAATCCACAATACATCGAACGCAATATAATTCATATTAATAAATATTATCATTATTAATGTTTTATTAGTTTACTTCTCATAATTCCTCTGATTTAATGAATTTTTCTCGGTGTTTCTAAAATACATATCTTAATTGAACTCGGAAGTAATGAATAAAACAATGCGCAATTCCGCTAAGTGTGTGTGAACTCTTTCGTGGTACTGCGCAGTATTTTTCTTATTTCCGTAATGGATAAACTCCACAAGGAAACGCCTGAAACCGTATTATCAGTCAATTGAACTTATTAAAAACCAATATTTCAGGCTAATATTCGCTTAATAACTTATATCAGCTTAGACCAGGCTTCTACTGGTGAAGCCGATGGAAGGTCATCATGAACTAGGTTGAAATCTTCATGTGCGCTCACCAAAATTTCAAAATCTTTATTCACCGCCGTACAACCCGTCAAAGCTCAGAATACTTGCATTTGTAAACTTACGAGTATGTCCTATGAGAAATTGTCCATCTTTACAGCATTCCTAAGGCAGGAAGGACGTTCCAAACGTAGTTAATCCCTCATTACCGCCAAGTAGTCCCATCAGACTGAAAGGAAAAAGGAAACAGCTGTCAGTAATGGCAACACGAGAATTAATGTTCTTCATTTAATGAGTACTGCTACCAACAAACGTCGCTTATGGCACAATCGGGGGAGCATCGCAATTGGACCGATAAATCCCTCCCTCGACTCTCAAGAATACAACAATCCGCTTAACACGGCGTCCTCTGGAGAGCCCCTCTTTTGTATCCAGTCCCTTATATAAGATACACAGACGCATTTGCAGATACACAATCCTGTGTCGGCGGTCATAATAGTTCCACTCGGAGGGTTTCGCCTCCATTATTTCGGCTCCGAAAAATCTCATCGAGTCGGAGCGAGACGGCGTAACCGGCCGCTCCGGCGCCGGCTCCTCCGGGCAGAGCCGCATTGTTCGGCGCCGGATACGCGTTACAAAACGCGCGCGTGCGAGAGGGTTAAGGGATTTGAGGAGGAAAGGAGAAAACGAAAGGGAGAAGACGAAGAGAAACGCTGCCGAGGGATATTTCTAAAATCCCCGACATGACCAATTCCGTAGGGAGTGAAAAATCTCGCCGTTCTACCCCGTTGGCCACTTCCGGAGCTCTCAGAAATTTTTTGTCGTCCAGCAATGGCCGTGAATTTAAAAGAGTTTAAGGATCATTTGAGACGTTTTGAATTGCTATATTTTGGTGGAATTGAGATGATCGGTGATGAAGTGACTTAATTTTTGTGGGAAGATACCATTGATGTTTACAGTTGTGTTGAAAGAGCATGTCAATAAGTTGTATACTGTTGGAATGATAAAAACCTGGATTAGCCAATCTGAAGCCGTGCGTTGACTTAAAAAAATCCTTGCGACCAACTAAATCGATACTACCCGATCATTTTATACAATTTTTCTATGCTAATGTCTGACAGTTGAAGTGATAAAAGCAAATACTGGTTTTTACTTGCCAAGGTCATGGCGGTAAGCATTGCATGCAAAGCATGGAAGCTCTCTGAATATCTTTTAATTCACCAATACTGCAGAAAGATACATTTCTGATGATTTTTGCACGAATACTTAGAGGCTGACATCTAGCATAAAGAGCTAGTCATTACATGGATGTTATCATTGTAATATAACGATAAAAAGGTTTTCTATGTTATTATTATTTTTAAACTGCAACGAGTTACATGAATGGTCTGCGGGCCACAAAGTTTGTATAGGAACAATTGCGACTCACTGGGGTTAAAGATTGGGCAACCCTGGACTAAAATGATAGCATGAGTAACTAAAGTGGAGAAACAGAATCAAATGACAGCGGACTGTAGAATGAAAATCAAAGAAATAGAACGAAAAAGAATATTTTTAAATTTTATGCAAAATTTCGTACCGATAGAGAGAGAGAACATTGAACGTTTCCAGCGTTATTCACGGTTCGACGCGATTTTGTACGCGTCGTATGTATTTCGTTCCGGAAACATTCTTCTCCGGGTCTTTCTTTTGCCGATATTATCTTCTGTTAATTACCAATTGTAGGTATGTGAATTCCAAAGCAAGTTTTTCTTTGAATATTGTAAAGAATGGACGAAAAATATTTTTCTTTGGGTCATTTACGAATATAAATTGAGCGCATGCATGCATGAGCATACTGAAAATCATCAATTTAAGAATATTATAGTCCGTTAGAAAAGTCTTCGTTGGGCGAAATATTCGTAGGCAAGATTAGTTTTTAGCTGAGATATCACAGTTTTAATATCTCTGTCTACCAAAAACTAAGAATAACCAACCAGTCTTAAGTCGAAGACTAGCAGTAGCGAGTACTCGCCAAATTGGAAAGGATGTTTTATTCCAAAGTATTTTCAATGGTGCGCAAACTAACTGAAACGTATCAAGAAAGTTAATTAAAGAGAGGAAAACTTGTGAGACCAAATTAACAACTGAATCGATCTTTCGCGAGAGGAATTCTATAGCTTTTCTCCTGGAGAGCATCCCTCTCCAAATCGCCCTTCATATCGCAGGAACAACGAGAAATAAAAGACCCGTTGCTTAAGGAGCTAAGACTTGGCTAAATACGGGGACAAGAGAGCTAATTTGGCAACGCCGCAGGGATAGAAAGGGGGGGAGAGAGGGAAGCAAGAATTATAGAGGGAGTTAAGAATGGAGTGGACTCCGGGAGGGGGAATTGTAAAGGAGCGTTAGGAAAAGAGGAATAGAGGCGAACTACGAATCCGGTAGCTCATTTACTCAGGGTATCTTTGAGATGAGAGGAAGCACCTCGCTTTCCCAAATATATCACTCGGGATGAGGAAGGAATATTTTCCAATGCGGAGGTTGTTCGGAGCGTGATTGGAAGCGATCGAAAAGAAATGTTGCATCGCTTTCTCATAAGCAAGGTGACTGAGATTTGTTCCCCAAACAGTAGGAGTTATAAGGAAAAAGAGCCTAGGGTGAGAGTTATTAAGGAGGATGATCGATTTATGAGAGGTGAGTTATTGGAAAGGAGGTGAATTTTACGAATTAAGGAAGTAGGTGAGTCTTTTGGGGTATGGGATAAAGAAGTCTCTCCATAGGTTGTGAATATAATATTAATTGGATCCGTGAGATTTGGAGAATACAGGAAGCTTTTCGGATGGGAAAATGTTGATGAGATTATATACACGCACAGGGTCGAGACTAAGTTAATTTCCGCCAGAGGCGAGATGTTCTACGTCGCCTTTGATTTTTTAAAGTCTTTCTTGCTTCAAATACGTTTTAAATTGTATCCTAAATTTGCACAGTCCTTGCAGAATGGTCTGCGACGCCCATATCTTGAGGAATATGGTATAACTGAAAATATGCTCCGCGGGCAAAGGGAACATGTGATAACGGGTCTTACTGAAGACGTATAAGAAAATAAAAAAATTGGAAGGGAATGTACACTTATCAATAGGCAAAAACGGGTTTGAAATGTACAGTTTATAGGTGTGAGATGTAGAAAGGGGGCATTTATTGAAACTTTCGTTAAGCCACGGCAAGGAAAGGAATTTGAGTCGATTGAGAAAGGTTCTTAGGAAGGGGTCAAGGAGTGTAAAAATCACTTTCTGCTAGTAATTGAAAGTCACACGAATCAGGAATTTTGACTTACTTCATTTTTTATTTATTGATTACTAACTTTCCTTCTCAGCTCGAGTTATTGCATTTCATGAATTATGTTTCAGGATTATTTTATTGTAACGCGTGATTTCGTATACGGGCTCATTATTTCAAGTACCAAATCCCAAATTATTATTTTTAAAATATTAAAATTGAAGCGCTTATATGTATCATAACCTTGGCCTTCTAATAATACATCTTCGTTTCCCTTCTTAACGACTCTTGTGTAACGAAAGCACTATATCGGCGATCGATTGTTAATCGCAGACAGTTTCTCGTTCATCGGAAACAGGCAACAGCTCCTCCTCGTTGCATTTCTCAATAAAATTGGGGCAATATCTAACGTTTACACCTTAGGATTTTCACCGGAGATATAAACAGCGAAGGGAAGAACCATAGCTTTCAAAATTGTGAGAAATGATACTTATTTAACTGAAAATGAAATATTTCGTAGTAAATATAACTTTTATTTTAGTTAAACTATTAGTTGATAACTAATTTACAAAGAAAAGTTGAAACTTGTTCGTCCCTTAATTTGACATTGTAAGACCTCGACTATTAAGCACATAGACCGCAAAAGACTTCTTCACTCTTTGCGTGTATAGCCCTTTTTCATCAAGACATCGAGTCTGGTTGATCGACAGAAAGTAGTACATAATATTATTGCTAATGAGAGAAGCTTTTCCAAAGTGTGGGATATATTTGCAAACAGGGGTAAAATATCAAACGACGAAATGAAACGTTTGTGAGGATACCGTAATTAAAATGATATTAACGATATAAAAATTGTTTTCCTATCACCTGCATTGCCCACAATAGAAAGCTTTACTTTGATGCTGTGCTTGAGTTGAATTAAAATATCCTCTCTGATAATGAGCGGAAAGAATAATATCACTCTTATGAAACGTTGCGTTATCTAAAATACACTTAGATAATTTTTTTGAATGTCCATCAAAATCAGAACCCGAAGTAAAGTAAATTGAGTTGGTGACTGAAGTAGAATTTGAAACATCAAACGAACGTTCCTATAGCTCATTAGCAAGTTGAATAAATTTAATACAATTCAATGGGCTGGTGAGCCAAGAGAAGAGGCATATATTTCGTTGGCGAAAGTAATTGGTCATAGAGCAAAAAGTTATCCCAAATCGAAAAGGATTACTTCCATCGTTATTTGTTAACTTTCTGTCCGTCATTTCCTTAGCACCGTCATAGCAACAGAGAGATTAGAAAAATCTAGCTTTCGAGGTTGTGTTTATTCCTTGATATCTCTATCTATGACTCATAGGGCTTATCATCTTATTGCCACACTGATAGATTTATATATAATATTTTTGGAAACTACCCTTAGCTCTCACTAAATAAACCTATGGGTTGATTGTATACTTAAATGAAGCAGAAAGTCGAATGCCCCCTACGTTCATTATAATACCCTCTACTCGAGCTACAATAAGTCATTGCCTTAATTTGTAGTCCCTAGGGATCTTCTCTAGGCATCTTTATTCCATGATGAGAAGGTTTTCCGGAGTAGAGGCGATTCATTTTAATTTGGCATATTAAATCTTACAAATGTACAAATACCAAAGGTATCCAGAGTTGATTTGTATCGTTTCTGGATCAATTTGATTATAAACACCAATTGCGCTGCGTTATATTACCAACTGTGCTTGAATTGTAAGTATATTTCCACTGAGAATAACGATGCCTTAAGTCATCTCAACTGCAATAAAACAATGATTCTTCTATTTCAGTTATGGAGTGTCAGTTCATCTTCCAAGGCTTCTTCTGCAAATTTGTATCAATTGATTAAGTTACTCATTATTCCCAAATGATTGCTTTATTGTTTCTCTCATTGATTTGAAAAATTTAGATTTTATTAATGCTTCGATAATTCGTGGTGAACGGTTTGTTTCAGAAAGTCTTCACGGGAGACTAACCGGATTGTTTCTTGGTGTAGAATGTCGGCATTACCCGCTGAGGGATACACCCTGAAGATGGCCACGGTGAAAGTGGCCGAAACGTTGGTTCTACACCAAGAAACAATCCGGTTAGTCTCCCGTGAAGACTTTCTGAAACAAACTTCGATAATTCCTTCGCCAACATTATTTCCAATATCACGTAAAAACAACATTCAATATACGTCTCAGCGAATCATTCAAACTGACTTTGCAACCGATTTTAATCTTACGACTGTTTTAGATCGCAATAAAAACTAAACATTAGTCGTATTAACTTTCATCGAACAGTTTTGCAAAATTCAACACTTTATTGTATTTACAACTACTTTATTTACATATTTTTTCCTGCTAAGTGAAGGAAAACCATCTTAGATTTTACAAACTTTAGCCCTAAATACTGTGTCCAAAATTCAGGAACCACAGAAAATTCTCCACTGATTTCTTATATTCCTCCAATGTGAATAAGGAGATTAATGATGCAAAAATGTTTACCATTCTGCAACTTTTACATTACTGTAACATCTAAATCGCAATTTAAGAGTTAATGTTCCCAATTGCCGAAAGGAAGGTATTTCTAAAGCGACTTCTTGCCTGACAACAGTTATTGGTGCTAAACTTTTCATCATGGGGAACACCTCTTTACATGAAATGAAACCAAACTTTTCCAGGATATGCAACAAACTTTTCCAGCATATGCAAAGGATAAACAGAGGGGGAAAAGTCTGATAAGATCGTTACTGATGAGCCTGATTACAGTTAAACCCGGATCTTCCACTTTCTGAGTAAATACTCTAAATCAATTGAGTTATCTAGCAGAGCTGTCTCCTTATAAAGGCATAATTTGTTGGTCATAAGAGAGGTCGCGCCGACTTGGCGACACCCACCAACGCCATGATCCTCACAAGGGGAACCGGCCAAAAACAGAAGAGTGAGACTACTCTGCAAAATTGCTTCATTAGTTTATATTTAACACCCGGAAAGTGGTAGACCCGGGCTCGACTCTGTCTCCTCAGACTATTTTTATCTCCGTTTGTCCTTTGGGTTTTCATACTTGCACTCTAATGTAAGCTGGGTTTATATCTTTCCCTTTTTCATGATATACATGATATAAAAACGATATCGAAAGTGAGCGATAAGCTACAGTACAAATTCAACTATCCATGCTTCAT
Source organism: Ladona fulva (assembly GCA_000376725.2). Taxonomy (NCBI): domain Eukaryota; kingdom Metazoa; phylum Arthropoda; class Insecta; order Odonata; family Libellulidae; genus Ladona; species Ladona fulva. Next base: position 181,421 of record KZ308116.1, on the reverse strand, counting down.
TCAGCAGTGAGTCTGTTCGAACGTGCTAGATGTGGCGATAGCATACATTTCGGATCCCTCTTCTAAGGATATGATGCATAAGAATGCATCGTAACTTAGAGTTCCCAAGGACTCGAACCCGGGTCTCCCAATGTCCTCTTGGTTGCTGTAACCATTGAGCTATCGGGCCAGAACATTTACAAAGTCTCCCAAACTGCATGCAGAAATGTTATAGCCGAGTAGCTCATTGGTTAGATCATGCAACCGGGTTCGAGTTCCGGTCCCGTCAGAATTTTTTCATGTCCGTTTCTCCTTGGATTTTTTCCTAGGTGCACGCCAAGTAACCTTAATCCTTTTCCGTGTAACTTAGAATTATCGATTTCAGGGAATATATTTACTAATCGCAATTATTACGTCAGACCGCAACTAGCGACTAATATCACGTATAATCATTTCAGAATATAATTGCTTCAATTATCTCCCTTTCAGTTATCCATTATTTTTTATTATCCGAAAAAAGGCACCCGCTCATTATCTCGGATAAGGGAGAATTATTTGTACTCTGTCATAGACACAGAAAGAGGTCGCTCCAATTAATTATCGGCGTCCGAACAGAAGTAATCCACGGATGTTTTCGCTATTTTTCAAAACAGCCCGAATTAACTACGACTCATAAAAGCCCCAGAGCATTAAAAGGCCTCTCCCATCGCAGTAGTCTCGCACCATTACCGCGTTTTACCGACAGGATTTCACTCTATCCACGGATAGTTTTAGCGCCCATAAACGTTTCTCACCTTCAGCGCCCTTTAGGCCGGCGGATAGATGGACAGAAATTCCGAATAACTCCGAGAGTTAATTTTAATATTTGCCGATTGATGGAGAGCGGCCGAAGAGGGAGGGGGAAGAGGGTGTCATAAATTCGCCGTATTTGTTGAGGTTCGGGAGAGCAGCGGTGGAGGAGCGGTCGAAGTCGCGGGAGAGGGGCTTCCGGGGGAGTGGGAGGAATAAACAACACATTAGTAGCAACGATTTTAACATTTGTAGCCGCTGCCATGCAAAACGCATTGCGACAGATGTCCGCCGTCGTTTTTTGTGCCACTCTTTCTGACGCACGCGTCGTTTGATAGCGATCCGAGCGAAAATGGCGGTCGCGGAGAAATGTGGCTCTATCGACCCGAGATGAAAAAAGGCGCCACCCATCGATAGTTTATGGAAATATTAATGGATGCAAATAATTAATTATGCATCTGAGTGCTTATGAATACAAAGTATCGACGGGGAGAGGGAAAAAATTTCGGGAGTTAAAAAAAGGGGGGGATGAGGAGGGACTTTTGCCCGTTAGATTTTTATCTCGTCCGTGCAGTCGAAAAATAAAAATGTATCAAATTCTCGCGCGCACACGAGCGGGCGAGAGCACACAACCGAAAATTGGATGAGATGTCATTTTTTTCTCTCTCGGTCGTGATGATTTTTGTCGTCCTCAGTTATTTTTTCAATAGAACAGACTAACGAATCGAAATAGGTTTAATGGATGTCGAAATAAGGCGAGTATTATTCCGTGGTAGCGTTTCGCAGTGGGAGAGATCACAATATATGGTTGTTATAAGAGGTAATGATTAACGCCTACTCGGGCGCCGCCTATTGACTCCCGTCGTATCGCATTTACCCACTCGCTTTACAAATGAACGTTTTTTCCTCCTCTTCGCGGAATTTTTGTTCGCCGAATTGACGCAGTCAACTCGCTGATAAATAGGACATTTGATCCTCTCTCCGAATTGCAAACTACAGCGAGCGAGCTCGGACCAAGAAATTCGGGCGATAGTTTGGCTAGTAATCGAGTTTTTTCTGATGTTATTCGAAACTATTACGGAGTAACATTAGGGCCGCTTCATCTGGTTCAATCCGAATAATAGAGGAGGAATTCGTTCATTGCAAAAGTAATTTTGAATTACGATGAAACTTTTTGTAAAACTTTTTCAAATATAGATGGAAGTTCTGGTTTTGAATGTAGATTACGTACTAACTTTTTAGAAATACCAGCTTGATGACCAGCAATTTACAGAATAATAATAGACGCGTTTTGTCGCAAATATACGAATTCGTCGATAAAAATTATTTTATTTAATTACCAAACGCTTGTCTCTATACTTCCGTCCCTACGACCTCAGCCTATGCCCCGGAATGGAATACGAGGTTTTGGGCTCTAGTATTGGCTGGCCAGATATTTTCTATTTGGGATTCATAGCGGTAATCCGTTCCTAAAAAATACATCTTTCACTATTAATTACAAGCAATTTCCGTAAGAAAACTCTGACAATAATTTGTTTTTTAATTAATAAGAAGGTAATTTAAACGTTAGGACTGGATTTTGATGTACAGGATATCAGACAATTAATATATATTTCCATGAAGTAAATTTCCTTTTAAAGAACATTTCCAATCTATTGACTTAATTCTTTATACCCCGAGTAATAAAATGCTTTCACTTAGTTGCGAAGCCAGACATAATGCACTTCCTTGCCAGTCTATTACAAATGCATACCTACAGAAATTGAGTAGGTCAGTAATTTCTTCTTTGGCGATGATAAAACTTTCCAGAATGCAATAGCGGAAGCGTTTTATTCACCTCCAAAAGTTTTTTCCTATATCTTAATCAGAATCCTTACGTTCTGGTTGACCTTTCTTTGTCATAATTCTAATTAAAAATCTCGTGCATACGAAATAAAAATTTCCCTCGGCATATTTGTTTCCCATTAAATCTTCAAGCTTCAAGTTTATCTTGAACAGCCAAGTTTTCGAGCTTAGATGGTAGGGAGATTGTTAGAGACATCCATAAATATGCTGGTAAACTTGAAAGCTTCAGATGTGAAAATGAGTGACTGAATCAAAGTGTAATTTACTTACGGAATGAGTGTACTCTAATGGTTATGTCCAGTGTACTGTTTATTGATATTCAGCTGGTTCCAGAAAATAGAATGTCCATACTGACAAGGAGAGACCACGAGAATTGCTCCGCAGACTTGAGTAAAATATTTCTTTCGTAGTAGTGGAGATGAAATTACGCACAAAAATGAAACGGGGTTCGTCTAAATAAACCTCAGTTTTTTAGTAATAAATTAATTTTCTCTTCGAATTTTTCAGCCAATTACACTCACGTTAGAATGGGTTGGTGTAGTGGTTAGGATGCATCCTACGCAGGTGGAGGGGGTTCGAGTCCAATTCGTGATGTTTTTTTTCCAGTTTTGTTTATATTCATTGCATTCAAACTTTCATGTGGGTTTATGAAAGGACTCACTCACGGAAGGGCTGAACATTCTTTTGATTAATATAGTCGATCGAAATTGCAATTTTGTGCTTGGAGAGATGGAGACAAGTACAAAGTCGCAGTTTGTTTGCAAAATAATAAAAGAGTAAAATAATAATAATAAAGTGAAAAAGACTTCGCGAATCGTACTCGAACCCCGTTCCTCTGGGTGTGGGTCAGTATTTCAACCATTACGCCAAGCCATTCTGCTATGGGCTTAACTGGCTGAAAATTTGAAAAGAAAATTGATTATTACTATAAAACTAAGGCCCATTTAGACAATCTCCTCTTCCATGAAAAAATATTTCGTTCAAATCGGCGGAGAGATTCTCATGGTCTTTCCTTGTATGTATAGAAGACCTTAGGTTCCTTAGCATTAGATAAGAAATCCGAGTATAAATTCGATAGAAAGAAGAAAATAAATCGGGTACATGTTAATTCGCGACAGTGTTCCGAAAACAGTGCTGGAAGGGAAGGACGGAAGAACTTACATGGGAAGACAAGAGTTACGAAAGGCAACTGAAACGTTTGGCTGGAAACAAGTGATTTTGAGAGCTCTAACAATCCTCAGATAGTTAACGCTTGATGATGATTGAATTTTGAATCGGAAATATTTTGTGTATTACAAGGAAGATATCGTTATATATAACACAGTATTGCTCATTAATAAATTTAGGGATAGTATCATTATAAATCTGGAACAGAAAGAAAACCTTCTAACATCGTACCTAGCTCAGCCGCAGAGGAAATATGGCTGTACAGGGCTTGAGATAGAAATTTCACTGCATATAAACCTCTATCCTAAGATTTGGATGTATAAAATATCTTTTAACCCTTCAACTATTGCAAAAGGGAAAACTAGACCTCTGAGCAAACCGGTCGCGTTAGGGCATAGGATAGGGTGCCCGGCGATTGCCCTTTCCATTCAACGGTCCAGGCATAAATTAGCTCTAATGTCTGACGAAAATATACAAATTTCCATGATGAGGGCTTCCTGATTACGAGAATATTTGCACATTCTTCGGATTTCTCATCTTAGCTACCGTTAAATAGTTAAATCGTACGGTAAGATGGCTCACGTCTTCAACTACTTTTAGCCGATACTACAGGGAGTAAGGAAAAAAGGAGCTTAAGGGTGAGATACACACTGCGCTGAATTGCTAAGCAGCAAGGATTGATTATTAAGGATCCTAGGATCAATGCTGACTTCCGCTGGTTCTCACTGCTGACTAGGGAGTTCGAAGTTCTAATAAAACAATATTGAGGTAGACATAGACCAAGTGATATATAGTTAAGAGCAGAAGTAAATGTATGAGTATAAATTGACTTTCTGCTACTGGATACAATTAGCAATGAGACAAAGTTTGTAATTTTCTCTTTCACCAAGCACTTATAAGATCAGGAAAAATATAGCTTTTTCTCTATTAAACCCCGGACAAAAGGTTAATGAAGCTGGTAAGTAGAAAGTGACAATTGTGGAACTCTGCTTACTGTAAATTGAGTCACCTGCGGAATTTCTACGGACTATTCAGCCCGAAGGCCGCTGGAACCTCATTCCCTCTACCATTAGATACCAAGAGCTAGGAGAAGATAAATAGGCTTGCTAAACATGAAGAGTGAGTAGTTTACTCTCGCTTTCCTCATCAAGCCAGAATGATATCAGTGGAGCAAGTCCACATAAGTGAAAAATGGAGAACTATACGAATAACATTTTTCGTAGAATTTCAAACGGAGGAACCTTACTAAATGCTATTATTCAGCATCGCTCATACCTCAGAGGTTTTAATGTTATCAAGGCTTTGAACAAGACCAAGACAAGGAAATGAGAGACACAATTTTCCCTATTCAGTTCCATAATGCAAATGTCACCCGCCGTATAAGGAAGATAAATGGGTACGTAGGACGGTGAAATAGTTTAAGTTTCGGAGTATTCATAGTGGAGATGTAAAGGGGAAAAACTGTGTGTTGCTGAACAAGGAAAAGTAATGAAATTGTGAGGGAAGGAGTCACGTCTCGTAGCGTCGGCGTAATTTAGCAGTAAGGAGCGGAGAAAGCAAAAGATAGATACTCCAACCTCTTACAGTAAGGACTGCAAAAGGTCCAGAAAGAAATATTGCGTCTTCTCTTAAACGTTTCTTGTAATTTGGAGCAGCCTGCATGCAGTCCGGAGCTTTGAGATAAGCAGAAAAATATAAGGGTACTAGCGGAATAATTTTCTGCGATGCAGCAAGGTAATTAAAATCTAAGTTTAGAAAAATAGATTCTAGTTCAAATGTGGATACAATAGTATTTCCAATATCAAGAAGTTCTACACCGACTTCATCCCCTCATTCGCTTATTTAATTATTAATGTTACCTAAAATTATTTTGACTACATGAATATAAAGTCTTTGACAGGACAGAGCTTGCTCTGATAAAAAAATGTCAAGTATCGAACACAACGCCAGAGTTCAGTATTTATTAAATTTTATCTGTACTATGAAAACTAGAGGCCCAACAATGCTTCGAATGTATATGTTGGTGAAGTATATACACTGTGACGTAACGACGTATATACGACTGACTCAGCTAACTAATCTTTCTTTTTTTGCTGTTTTGAACTTGGATAACGAATGGTTTTGTCTTCACGTGCACTAAAAATTCAAAGATGACCTTTTTAAGGGGTGTTGTGAATTCTTGCTTGTTGGTAAAGAGTGTATTATTTTTGGCCCATGTTTATGGGTATCTGAGGATTCTAGAAGCTATGGATAAGCAATTAGGGTATCAAATGGGATTGCGGACTGTACAATCATGGTCATCTGAGGTTTAAGTAAAAATTTCGAAGATAAAAATGATGATATGACCCGGCTCAGTAAAAGATGGGTTCATCGGGAGGCTTACGGGTCTAGGGCATGGGGAATCTTTTCCATCAGAAGGCCACATTTAGCATTCGGTCTCATAAGAAAGGCCACGGGCCACATAAAGCTACTCTTGTGTTGCGTGTTGCCAACATTATCAAGATTTAAACATCGAAATTTTATAAGAGAGATCGATTTCATTCACTGAGTAAACTGAAAGAGAACATTTTTCACTTAGAGTCATTAGCAAGATTAGGAATAAGGAGTATTTGTTTCAAGAAGTACCTAAAACCTCACGATGAACACCCAAGAAGGCCATAGGTTCCCCACTCCTGGTCAAGGATATGTTTCCGGGGGCGGACCTCAAGTCAGGATGGTTTGTAAACAGAAGTATGAAGTACTAAGTATGAAGACTATCAATCTTTAGAACAACTTTTCCTTGGACATTTAACTTTTGAGGAGTCTTTTGGGTTTGATTTGATGGTATTCTCAGTGTTCTTAGTTTCCGACGTCACCCTTCTGGGTTCAAGTCTAGACAATGAAATGCGGTTGATACCTGACGTCCGAATAGTCAACCTGCTATTAGAGTTGAGTCGTACGAGGGTAGTCCCAGAAGTACTTGACCTCACGTATAGATGGCGGTTTTTGTTTGAAAAATATTACTATGGTCGAAATTACCAAACTTGAATGTTTAAGTTAGTAGTTTCAAGACGCCACGTTACTTAGTATTTGTTTGACAGCCAACAATAGTGAAAGCTTTCAGTGAATTTGTCACTCGACTGAAAAATGTTTCACTCAAGTGCTTGGCGACGTTTCACAGCAATAAAGCCGAGTTTTTGCGTAGATTAATACTACTATTACTATAATACGCTCCGGCGGCAACATCGCCTCGCCGGAGCGACGTCATCATTATAGGCCGCCTCATATCTCTCCCCCCAACGCATTTACGAAAAACCGCCCATGCTTATTTTTTCTAAATCATTTAAATAGCGCTTAGTAAAAATATCAACTGGTTAGGATCAAATTTGTAGGAGGAGATCGATTTTTAATTCAGACGCTTATCAAAGGTCAATAAATCATGGTCGGATCTCAGAAACGCGGATTTTGGTTCACGACTATATACCACATTTCTACTAAAAGTTTGGTTTCTCTGTGACTCCTGGTCATTGTTCCACAAAGGTGTGAAGATGACCGAGTCATGGATTTGCGCGAATTGACCGTGTTTTGATTTGGTTTACGTCGACTCACATAAAGCAGGAGATCGATATTGACTCTTAATGTACATCATTTTAAATACAAATAAATGCTCTTTCGAACGATGTATAACATGTCTCAATAAAATAGCAGATCGTGAATGGGTAACGCGTCAAAGTCCAGGTCTATACTATTTTTAATCCGACAGTAATACTAATTACTAATTAGTAGTCTTAAGTAGGGGTTGGGTAGGTACTGAAGAAGTTTTGGGGACATCCAATCTCGGAAAATATGACTGAAATTTAGCGTGGTTCGCTTTTTTAAATGAAGGGACCGAGTATAAGAGAACAGAGTGGAAGTAGAAAGCGCACAACTACGACATCTCTCTTGACCAAGTATGCTAGCTCGTAAGATGTTCCCAGAAACCCCTACGATGCGGAGTCAAGATCCTATGAATTTGAGGATGGAACAAGCGAGCAAGTAGCTACACAAAGGCTATGCTACCTTACGTTAGGCAACCTTAGCTACTCGATAGTCTTTTCCGAATTGAGGTATGTTAGAGAAAATTGAACTCCTCGTCAAAAAGTTAGGGCATGGAGAAAAGCGGCAAGGAGGTGCTAATTCAGTAAAAATTCAAATTTGCAATTAATTATGACTGATTTCATGGAAACGTGGAATTCGTTATCTGCGGCGGAATACGGTTCGATGGAAAAAGGCACTGAAACGAATCCCATAAAAATAAACTCCTCGCGAATTCCGAAACTTTTTAACGAATGAATCGGCCATACCTAATTTAATATATTCTTATTTTCTCTGCTGATAAATAAATATGTAATAATATGTGGTGCACTCGTACGAAATTCAGTGATTTAAAATATTACGCGGAACGAAAAAAAATCCGACGGTGACATCAATCTCAAAAGGCTGAATTTTTTTAAAAGCGAAATATGAATTAATATTTACCTCGGAAATTAATGAAATGAAATTCGATTAATTTATTCGTGTCTTTCCCCAGAGGGATGGAGGTTCTATCTAGTGCCTATTAATTAAACCATAAGCTGTTTTGTTTCGTAGTTAATGGCACATATATAAATCTTATTCCTAACGCAAAGCATTTTCAGCAGCGGCATAAGAATCGGATATTTTTAGAGTTCTAAGTAAGTTTCAGAAAAGCAAAGGAGTCCATAACTTTCATAGAGTGCTAGAGTGTGCAAGATTTCAATGATATTTCGATTCTTATCTAAACTAATTTAATTATGTTACAAAAAATAGGGTTTGATTACCGGTGAGGGCTGTAATATTTGTCCGTTATCGTGGAACATTGAAAAGCTACCTAAATTAATTAGTGGATTCAATGCAGTCTAGAGCAGGCAATATAAAGGTTACTTTGGGATAATCATGTTTTGCCCTTTATAAATTACGGCATATATAGACCTTAGCTCACACAGAGATGTTGCGCTATGGATTTAAAAGTAACAAAGGAACTGGAAACAAGACAAGATTTTCTCCGGCATAAGGATTTCGGTGTATTATTTTTTTTACGAGGCAGTCTCTAGGCAAAGCCTTTCCCGGTCCTCGCCTACCCATGTAGCATGAGGTTGGTTAACGCCCAACGAGCGATTTAGTCCTATAGGTCTTCCTGGATATCTAACTAAGGTGTTTAACTACAATATTCAATTCTAAAACTTTCCTGATTGCTGTTTACGTGCAGGTCTAGCTCCTGCTTGGAGGGAATAGTTGTTTTTTTTTTTTTTTAAAGGAACTGGAAACAGTGAATTATTCAATGAGGAGTCCCAAACGACTTCCTTCGTTTCTATTATTCTATAATGTCAGCTCATCGTACAACTGAGAACCGCAGAAGAAATTACGATTGGTTACAAAATCAATTAGACAGCAGTAATTGGCAAGAGAAGATTGGTACATCACGTCCGCAACACGCCTTGTGAATAATGAGGAATTTATAGCGACGACGATTATAATCGTTTTCTGCCTGTATTCAATTAGGAAACAACAGATAAAATATTTACGCTCGTTTCCCAACGTAGCACTGAAAGAGATGAGGTTTGTCTTTTTTTGAGTAGCTTTGAGTCAAGAACTACCGCTTGATGAAGTCGATAGGCATCTTCGTTCACTATTAGTCGTAGATCCAGCATTTTGTATTCGTAAATCCACTACAGTTCGTAGATCCAGATTCGTACCCTGTAGTAAACGAAGTTCACTACTGGATACATAGTAGCGATGATATTTTTATTCAACTTCTCCTCGGCGATTAGAATACGCTTTAAATTAATGCTTTCTTAGAAATTTTGGAATGGTCCACAACACGAACACAAATCTCATCACAGATCTAATTTCATCATTCATTTCCAGTACGCTGATTTTATTGGTTTTCTTCTCATTCAGTCCTTTTCCTCGTCGAGTTCTTAAGCCCTTCGTTCTCTAGAAACGTTCAAACCACTAACTTCCTTTGCAAACAAAAGGAGAAATTTTCTTATTTTTTTCTACTGTCTTTTTTTACCAATATCAACTCTGAGTAATTTCCCATTCTTCCCTTCCCAACTGTCACAGGAGTCATAATGACAATCAATAGGATTTCTCCATTTTCTTCAGTATAAAAGGAAAAGAAAATAGGCGAAAGAAAGTCTCACGAGAGCTGTAGGGATAATTTAGAGGAAATGGAAGAAGAGTTGAACAGAAAAAAAAGGGTACAGGATATGAGGGCGTTTATCAGCTTTTTTGCGGGGAAACCTTATTAACTGACATTTGAGATATGCGGTAAGTTATTATTGCTCTATATAGTTTTAGGTTTGTAGGTCTGTTTAAATCACCAACCCTCCACTGATAGCTACAAGGTAATTTGCTTTTGCTTTCCTCGCTGAGCTAGATTGCTATAAGTAGATAAACTTCCAAGTAAAAGCAGCAGATGAGTAACACATTTAATAGGAGTGACCAAAAATTATACCAACAATCGGTATAACTCATTTCTCAGAAGCTTTCATATCATCCCAACCTGACTGGGCTGGACTGAGCCAGAAGTTAAAGTAATAATATTTTTTCTATCCTATAATAAATTAAAACATTCCATTCATCAATATATGGAGCTAGAACTGAATCATTTTCTGCATGACAGTTCATCAAAATTCGCAGAGATTTTTTTCTTCTAGCGATCGCTGATATTTTGTTTTGTCGAATCTACCAGAGGTTATTTGCTACGTTCGTCAGAAATTCATTATGAAAATATATCATTTTATAAAATATTTTTATAAGTTTGGAATAACACATTTTACACGCCTAATACGCCATTCTTTAATAAATTTACGATAGCTTAATCATCACGTACTTTGAAGAGTAGAAAAAAACACTGTAAAACTTCCACACTATTGGAATTTATTTCCAAATAAATTCCAATAGTGTGGAAGTTTTACAGTGTTTTATTCTACTCTTCAGAATGTCCTTCCACGAAGTTCGGCCGAATATGATAGAATTTATCACGTACTTTATCTAATACCACGTTTTAACCTTTTTAATTTAGTCTTAAAAAATCTCAAACTCTTCGGATTCAAATAACACTTCTTAGCTTAATTAACTGAAACCCCGCCAAGTCATTTATTAAATGCAACTGTCCTCTATTCATTGCTTTCAATCCCTTCAAATTTCCCTCGTTTTTGTCTCTGATTACTCATTCTTTCCCGGATGAATCCCTAGCCAAGTATAAGACAAGAATTGTATCCAGTTAATGCCTTCCTCACTACATCTCAAATCCCCTTGATTTTCTACCCCTTGTATATAATTTCCTGAATTTTTCTCTTGGTTGACATCTTGACTCCTGGAGAAATTGATGACAGTCATAGAAATTTTTACCTCGACATTCCATTTTGACCCTTCCAAGTATACGAACGAGCGTTCGACTAATCAAGATGGATATCATTCATCCATTGGAAGAATTAGATGGAAAATTATCTATTGCAGAAGGATTCATTCTGCATCTACGAGAAAAGAAATTGTTTTTCATGCAGATTTCTGCAAATAAACTCTGTTAGAGTAATCAATGCTGCAATGAATTAAAATTAAAAACTACCTACGCCCAGGAAGTTCTTTTGGTATAGGGAATGAGTTACGATGCTGTTGGTTCGTATTATATAATCAATTAATCTTGTTTAAATGTGACGGAGAAATGAATGAGGCCTCACTATCATCGTTGCTAAGAAAAGACGGTCGAACAGCCATAAGTTAAGTCGTATTCTTCTTCGATTGTATTCATGTCTAAGCTATTTGCAGTATGTCGAACCGTGAAGGACTTAATAGAGTGGTATTATGTATAATAATTGATTTTTACAAATTATAAACACCACAAATATACTTCTAAGAACGCAAAATATGTTTCAGAGCGTCGCTTTATACTCAAGGAATGAAGTTCCAAGGTATCAGACAAGAAGCTGTATCTCATAGTATTCCTTGCCTGATGATAGAGCAACACTGTATCCTAAAGCGCTTGTTTCCCGTTATATATTTGTGAATGCATATCTTTGTTATATTTCATTCGCAATACTATAAACGTAATTTTTTTTCATCCTTGGGCTTCTGTCTGTCGTAATAGCTACTGTAATTTCTTTATCGAAACCACTCTCGGCTCCGGCTCTTAATTTTTACCTCAAGAAAATGATTCGAAGAATTTACTTAAGCCTAGGTAAAGGATCGAGTGTGATAAAACTGAATATTAAAAGTAATAAAAATGGAGAAGAAAATTAAAAATACGTACGTACGTTTATCTGATGAATGTGATGATGAATAAAATATATTCCTTAGAGTAAATGTGTTGTTAGGTAGCAATGAATATCGCCAGAAAAGATTAAGTATGAGTGGTAAGGGAATTAGTCAACAATATTTCGCAGCGACAATTGTTGTCTTAAGGGTGGGTACGCTTATGCAGCCCGTATTGCCTCTTAGGTAGCGCAGGTATACTCACTCATCCCATCACTTTACTAGATACTAATATCTCTTATCTTATTAATTTTTTCCAAGCAACAGCTTCTTAAAGACAGTTTCCGAGGTAGATATTTCTCTATAAAGTATTTCAAAGAAATATCAGTGGAATTTCGAACAATTCATTTCCGTTACCCTTGTGAATAATGAGGAATTTATAGCGACGACGATTATAATCGTTTTCTGCCTGTATTCAATTAGGAAACAACAGATAAAATATTTACGCTCGTNTTAAAGACAGTTTCCGAGGTAGATATTTCTCTATAAGGTATTTCAAAGAAATATCAGTGGGATTTCGAACAATTCATTTCCGTTACCATCTAACAATTGTGGAAAAAGAAAAATGAACGTCGGTAAAAACTTTCTCCTTCCAATCACGAGCAAAAGAATGTGTGAAGTTCTTCACTATAGACGCAACTCATGAGAAAGAAATTCGAGTAGTAACGAAAGAGTTGAGGTGGGATCGCTCAAGAACACCGAATCAATCAGGTAACACATTTCAGTTCCATTTCGATGTTTCATTATACTCACGCAGGCGATACGAAATATTCCCTGCATTCATGTAGACGTTATTCATATAAAAGAGAAATGTTTTTCAATATCAAAAAAATCACAGTTCCCAAAATATGGTTTTCTTAATTTATGGAGTCGTGAAACGGTGATTCTCAAGGTGAGTTTAAAGTAGAAGAAAACTCGGTGAATAAGAAAAGACGATGATAAGACGGAAAATAAGGAACATGGTAATGATGGGGAGGAGGTCGCGATATAATACTCCACGTCCTAAAGACTGTGCCAACGAAAGTGAGAGTTTGAGAAATGAGCCCTTCTTCCACCCTCACCCTTTGCCCCTTATAAAGTCGTCCGGAGCACACAAACGCACGTACACATACAAACCGACTCGCCTTCCATCACTCAATCACCTTTCGAGACAATGGGGGCGGGGGAGGATACCTCCGTTTCCGAAGCCCCATTGTTTCTTAAACACTGACTCAGCCGCTTTCCGCGAAAGCGGAGAAATCGCCGGCAACAATGCTCCTTCCCCGCCGATGGGAGGGGAGGGTAATTAGCCCCGCGCTTTCCTTACGCCCCCTCCTCAAATGCAGAAGGCAGCTGATCTTCGAGGGGATGCGCCGAGGGATCCACAGCTCTATCGCCCGATTTTTTTCACTTTTTTCCCGCGCCGAAATGAATTCCGTGACAATGGAATGTTTGGTCGAGAAGAGCGCGATGCATACGCCATGAGACGGGATGAATGGAGGGATGCGAATCAGTTTCCCCACGGAGAGGTCGGGCCTAAATACAATGGGAGGGAAATTGACGCGATGGAGGAATTCTTGGAGGAAGGCGAGAGGATTAATGGATGTTAAGGTCAATGGGAGGGTGTCCCCGTCGAGGCAGAAACTGCTGCGAAACGCGTGTTTTTTTACCGCTCGAGTTGATCGCCCCTTATTATCGTAATGAATTGGTCTACCAGATAATGCGGTTCTTATAGCTGTGTTTAGACAGTGTTGGTTATTAGAGGGAAAACAAGAAACAGCCTACCAGTCAGAGAATGAGAAACAGGCGATGATAGTGTCCGTGATAAATAGAGTAGTTAATGCACTGCGATATCTCGACAGGGTCAGGCATTTCATGTTTATGGTAACTCTAGGGGTAACAGTATTCTGTGGCCCCAAGAGGTAAATTCAAGATAATCTAACAAATAATTGCTTCAGATTTCTTTCAGTCGTATTCTTGGATTTTAAGACATTTTATTAGGCTAAAAGTGAAACGTCAGTCTATAACTCATTTTAACGAAACAAAATCAGCACAGAATGACTTTATCAAGTTTTATCAGGGGCATATGTAATGTCCTTATAAGATCCATTGTTTGAATCTCACAAAGATTTTTCTCATAGATAGTGTCACAGAATGGATGATATCGTCAAAAGGAGCAAATTTGTCATCAAATTACTAATAAAGATAGGCTCTCCCACTATTGAGGTTCCTCATACAACTAGGTCATCTGCTTGCACCTAATATGCCCAGTGATAAAACCTCCCCTGTATCGGAGGGAAGCTCGGCTAACGAAGATAATAGGTTCCGGAGTGTCATTTGTTAGCCGATACGCGTTCCCATAGATTTTCTAATCCTAAGTAAGACCGAAACATTGGAGACAAGGTACCGCCTCCTTCTTCAAACGAGCAGGAATGAATAGAATCCATTTTTATTTCTTTTTGAATTTATAAGCACGCGTACATGCGCGCGCACATTCGAAAACACATCTAGCTGAATCCATAGTCAGCTGTTAAGAAAAAGGAAAAATATACGTAAGCAACAAATATAAGTAATACGTTATATGTCTTGCTAAATCGCTCGTTAGCCTAGGAAACAGTGTATCTTATGTCATGCGGCGGAGGAAATCTAGCATCGGAAACATGTTGACTTTGTTGGAGAAGTCATGGAGCGATATGATTGAAATTGGTATGCGGAGTAATTATTATATAGTATTAGTATTGTTATAGATGCTTCGACAGCTCAGGTAATTTCGAACTTATGGGAATCGAATCCTGGACCGTCTCCACCAAAAACGAACACGCAAAGAAACGGAGTAATCACATGCTGTAATAAGAATCTTTCACGTTCAGCTAGGTAATAGTATATATTAATTACGTTAATTAGCAAATACTAGTTGGATAGTTAATAATTAAGACGATTGTGGTTCAATTTTTTCGTATTAATTCTCATAATTAGAGTGATATCCGAATAATCTCAGTCAGAGATATTGCGATCTTCTCCCCATTACGTTGCCTTCCAGAAGGCATTATAAAATAGTACCTTTAGCTTCATGGACATTAAGAAATTGAAATTACACACGTGATTGAAACAAAAGCCTAATAATTGAACACAAAATAAAGTCGTCAGTGACAGACTGGAGGCTACAGTTGTTAAGGGAAGCTGATTCATAATCCGATAACAAGCAACTAAATAAAGTTCACTTGTAGTCCTATGAATCACTTTTCTTTGGAAATAAATATTTAAGGTTTTCGTCATACCAGTAATTTTTATGAAAATTTCCGTTAAAATCTTCGATTCTCCAAATTGTAAAGCTAAAAGTATATCATTAAATCGACAGGTCAACCTCCTTGATCGGTGTCCTGTCTAAAAAAATTTCTCATGAATTTGAATTAGTATTTCCATATGACTTCCCAGCAATTCGAACAGTAACGACTGTGGTTGTTCGACGAAAGTTTCCAGAAATTATACTGCTTGTAAACTTCTTAGGAGCCCTTACCTTCATTTTGGACTATTCAAGAAGTGAGAAAGGAATAGCTTCACAGCTACTTTAAACGTTCATCGGTGGTTGTAAATATAGTCCGAATGTCTGCCAAATGATCAACTTTCAAATCTTCACTCAGTTTTTTTCCTTTTGTCGCCGCTAAGAATCATCGACAAAAAACATCAGGCAATTCATCTTTTTTTTAAATAGATTAGATAACATTACAATTAAACTTTCCGCAAAAGGTACCAAAAAATTAAAATAGGTACTGACGAATGCCGAAATATTTCCCGGGCCATTAAGATTTATTATTCTGAGTTTAATCTAGCTTTATTTATTTATTTATTTACATTATCGTTGCAATTTGGTATATACCAGGTGGCAACGGTAAATGTTACGCACCGTAAAGTACCTTTCCGCTGCAAGACTGTCTGAGAATTTTCATCGATTCATGACCGTAACATTATTCGGGTGTTTTACAGATCGCTTCCCTTGGCGAAATTCTCTTCATTTGCTATTCATAAAAACGTTCAGAATAGGTATATCGCGGAAAGTCATCTTCCAGAAAAATCCATATGTGTAATAGAAGTTTACACATTTTCATAACTTTTATTTCTAACATAAATAAAAATTTGAATATTTCTAAAAGTTTTTTGTCATTAATTGTCACTTTTTTCATTTTTTTGTTATTAATATTCGTATATAATGAGCTTACCTTTGAGATAGTAGGCTGTTAGCTAGGATAAAATGGTCAGGTACAATGTTTACAGTTCTCAAATTCTATTTAAACCTTTTGTGGAAGCTAATGGAGGAATATGATTCGCTAAAGAAAATTAACAATTTTGTCTCCACGGTCAATACCTATAAAATGTAGCTATTAAAGCTTCATTTGCAGCAAAATTTTGAGGGCTATGAATAGCATGAATTAGATGATAAAATTTTCCCAAGAGCCACGCCTACTTATGCACCTCCCCGTGCGGCCACTGAAGTCGGCCAGTCGCCAAAGTAATCCTTTCTCCAGAATGCGAGACGAAATACTCTGTTGCCTAATAAACCTCTTTTATCAGACAGGAGCGGATCTAGAAACTCTTCAACGTGGGGGAAGAGCGATTCAAGACAATATCCCCACGAACTCAACTCCAGTTAAATTTTTAAGTGCGATTTTGTCACGATAAATGTAGTAAAAGTGTAGCAATCGTAGAAAAAGACATAATCTGACTTTGATTCTAGCTTCTCGTCAGATCCTAGGCAAACTTAACAGTGTAGAGAGTCACCAACTGGGGTGTCGATCGCCGCCTTCCCTCTCCTAGAGTCACCAATGGCACCAGGTCAAGTATCCAAAGTTTGATCATCTACTGATTCTGTTTTATGGAACTGACGATCTTTAGTCAAACGACGATTCTTTTCGTTGGAAAAATCGTCAGGCTCATCAAGTTCCGAGGTCATTGATTTCTATTGTCGCAGTACACATTTTTATATATTACTGCAATTCCCAACATTCTTCTCTACCAATATGAAAACCTATCTGAAGATGAAACACTGCCAAGGATCAGAGCACCCCTCAGTCTTTAATTCTTACAATTTTTGCAGTCACTCAACAAGCTATATTTCATTTATAAAACGGGTAAGGGTGATCTAGCGCAAGGTGATGCGCACCCAGGAAAAATCCCAAGGGAGGTTGGACTTGAAAAAAGTCTGACGGGACCAGGTTCGATTCCCGGTCCCGTCAGACTTTTTTCAAGTCCATTCTTCCTTGGGAAACTATATTTATTTCTTGAAGTAAAATCTCTAAGGATAAGCTTGAACATTCGTTCATCTATAAAAATTTGAAAAAGAAATTTTATAGAAAGTTCGCGTTAGCTTAGTCTTATCGAGGTTCCGAGGTATGAATGAAGTCATCTTCTAGGGTATAATGCGCCTCTTGATCCTCTCCTGGTCTGGGTATACTCTATTCCTTCTTCTTCATCAATCTTGACGTAATTTGTATATTATCAGCTGTCGTTTCACTGGAATTATCGCCCTAGACTTAATATTTCAACGCTCTCACAAATGCATTTCATTATACAAATAAAAGTTTCGGTTTGTCTTTCGTTGATATCTGTAGTGTGGTGATACTAAAGTCAAAGAAATTTCTAGGGCCTTCCGTATGGATAAGTGGGCAGCGCGTTCGACTTCGGTGGAAGCTGTCCCGGGTTCGATTCCCGGTGGGGCCTACGTGCGAAATGACCTAAGCTGTCGAAGCACTTTTTAACAATACTACCAGTACTACTACGAAATATTTTCCAACCCACTAAGTACCTGCGAAATCATATTCATGTAAATCCGATTTACAATTTCTCGCGATGTTGAAAAGTTTTAATACAGTCCCATTTTCCACCGAAATTCCAAGAAATGATTTTTCAGGAACATTACAGTTACTACATTCATGCTATGCCCACCGGCCTCTATACGCTCCACCTTCCTCCGGTTACTACGGCGGCTATAAAATCTTTTAGAGGGCCGAGCCGTTCACGAAGGCGCCTCATTGTTTCAATTTCAGAAAACCGTTTCCAGGGAAGCGATTATGCGAGAAGGTGTACCCACTTTGAACTTTTACAGTCGCACAAAAGATTTAATATCGCACGGCGGCGGAGAAGATGTTTCGATCCAAATTTTTCATTTAATCAACCTCTCTCCTCGGAGGGGAAAAGGTTATTTTTTTAATTGAAACTCAGATGAAGGTTTGAGCGAGTCATTTATCGATTCACCTTTCCTCGTCCTAAGAAATGAGCTCCCCCGCGGCACGCTACGTCGCAAAACCGCGCCTACAACGACGAAGCGGGCCCAATATATCACGGGTCCCTCAAAACTTCCGCGCTAGTTTCGGGAGGCTAAACAAAGCGTCTCAAAGACACGAATATGGGCAGTTATGAAGGAATATCGAAATTAAATGAAAAACGATCCAGCGGAGAAATAAGCTTCTCATATTTAATCGGGCAAGAGAGCCTATAATTTTTTCCTCCCTACTTCAAAAGAATAAGAAACGTAGTTTTAATTGGCGGGGTATTTTTATCGAACTAATCTCGTTGAGGAGGAGGAGATGAAAAAAGAAAGCCGTTTCAAATAACCGACGCTCACTCTTTCTGCCAACAAAGGAAAACAACAATTCTCAAAGTCTTTCTTCTTATCTACTCATCTCTCCGCTTCTTCCCGTTAATTCCGTTCCCCCTTCTTTTCGACGAGCAATTTCTGGCAGGCAAAAACGGGGAAAAAGAAGATATTGGGTATTTTTAATTAAAAGAGATACACCCGTCCGAGTTTCTTATTATTACTCCATTGTTTCAAATTGAAACCCTCCTCCCCCTCCTCGCCTCACCGTTTCCCCTTTACGCGTGTCTACGCGTTCTATGGCACAGAGGCACGCGTGCGGGAATTTCCTCTTCTTCTTACCGCGCGGACAATCTTCCGATGGATTACGGGGAAAAAACACTAGAAACGCACTCAACACGCGGAGAAGAATAGCTTCCGGGAGCGGTCGCTAGGGGGTTCTGCCGTCGCGAACAATCAAGCAGCACTCTGTATCGGAGAGGAGGGAAGGAGTAGGGTGTTCGGTCGAGATTTTCAGAATACGTTAAGAAACAGTAGAAAGATAAAAAATGAACGGAGGAAGAGATGATTCTTGCTCTGAAAGGAAAGCCCAGAAGTGGTGAAAATCCAGGAGGGATGAAGATAATAAAAGCTTCGCTCGTGGTTGTTTTTCGCCGACGGTTTCTAACGGATGGAAGCACGGAGACTTCAAGCAAGGCTCTGGGATGAAAGAAAGGAGTAGTGTAAAAGGAGATATAGATGGATATATGATAACTGTACGCCTTTCCAGGTGATCATATGAGGACTCTCCGTTGATGGAATTGTCCAGTGTCCAAGGCAGCGATGGGGTTTGGTCGGAAGAGTGTCAAATTTGATGACATACAAGACACGCTCCAAAGCGGATCCGAACAAAACCGGGAGTGGTTGCTATCGACGAAAAAATATTATTGACTTTTGGAACTCAAATTTACCTACTTTGGGCTCCTGGATAGCCAATAGCATCGAGTTCGACCTCATTGAAAGCGGTCCCGGGTTTTACACCCGGTGGGGGCCTATAGGTGAAAAGACGTTACCTGTAGAAGCACTTTAAACGATACTATTATACAACATTTTCCTACTTTGAAGCTTAAATGTTTTAACTTGAAAAATAATTTAATTTAATTTTTTTAAAGTACTAAGACAATATACTAAGCTTTCAAGATAAATAATACGACTACTTCTTATGTTTATTCGGTCTTTAATTCATTAGTGCCCAATGTTTCTCTTTCCTTCCTCGGTCTATACCGCACCAGTCTTCATTTTGGGTTTTCCTTGAAAACCTTTGGCATGTTGAAGCTTATCCCAAAGTGACGAACGTTCTTTGTCATCCTATGTGATTCCTAGTTCTTGAACATCCTTCTCAGTTTCTTTAATCCACGTATTGGTCATTTTCAATTTTCCTCTGTGAGATTGTTGGAATTCATTCTTTGAATGTGTCCATAGAGTGCAATTCTTCCTTTTCTAATTGTGTGAGTGTAATTTTCTCAATGCCCGTATAAAGTTCGCTATTGTGGCGTTTTCTATGTTGTTCCCTTATTTATTGCATACCATTATTAATAGCCGTAACCAAGGGAGAAGTAAATGAAACGTACATACGTACGTGCTCTATCCTGTACCAAAAAACCAGTGAAAAAAATTCCATTCATCAAGACATGAACGTAGGGACGAGAAACGCTTATCTCCTCCGAGTGAGGGAAGGAAATAGCATCTTGGTTTTATCACGAAAATATCATAGGTCTTCGGGACCATTTGTAAGGGACTTGGGCACCCCCTCAGGTACGCGACTCGAGATGTTGAGGAGGGTACATGCAAGGAGGATAAGGAACGTGAGAGGGAGATGTTAAGCCCGACCAGCAGAGGGGAGAGGGTGGAAGGGCCGCGGAGAAAGAAGGGCAGTAGAGAAAGAGGGAAGAAGCCACACAAAGGAAAGGAGGAAGGGAACACTCGGGAGTGATAAGAAAGGGGATTTTCGGGGCGAGGGAAAAGCACTCGGGCTGCGACGTTTAGGAGACGTGAAGGAGAAAGAAGAAGACAGGTGGTGGAGACGGACACGGAGGATAGAGGGAGAAAGAAAGCGAAGTAAGAAGCAGGGAGAGATAGAGTGTAATGAGGGAAGAGGGGGATTGTATTGATGAAGAAAAGAATTGTTTGGATTTCCTTTGTTCTTCCATCAAGAAACTCGCTCACTTGTGCTGGCACGTACTCGTACAGTACCGGAGAAGCTATTTTTCCCTGCTGGGTCGAGTATAAGAGGGAAGAATGAATGAAAGGGAAGAAACTCCACGGCGAGGAGGGTGGATGGGAGGGGGGAGGTGTTGCGGGGGGAAGGACGTGGATGGGGAATGTGGAGGGAGGAGGACATTGTTACCTAGTGCAATATCTCTGATGCCTTTCAAGTTATAATCACAGGGAAGAGAGCGTTCCTTCAGACTGATAATTTCTCCATCTAAATGAAGTCGTGAGAATTTTAACGATTCCGCCGTGTTTCAGAAAAAAGGCCTCAAAAGGTGATTGTTTAACCTTAAAGGATCGTTGACTCCGTATGTGTTCCTTGCGGAGATGGGTTCCACGTGGTGACTGAGAAGCGTTCTAATGTTAAGGATCATAAAAAAGTGTTCGCTATGTGAGGTTTTAGCAACGGCTAAGCGAGATCTAGAGAGGAATAATTTCCGATTCCAAAACATAAGTACTCAACGGAGCTGTCAGTAGCCCAGAAACCGAAGTTTTGATTGAGAGACTCCATCCTCAATGGTTGCCCTTACATGGAAAGGTTCATAGTAAGACATTGTGGTAACTTTAACTCCTAGATGCTTTGGAGGGTAAAGTCAACAAGATATTTGTAAGGCGGGTGGTATTAAAGAATGGCAATCCGTCTTTCAGCTGCAACTTCATTTCCAACAAAGATTACTGCCGAGAAGTACTCGAGCACCCATAACGCTAGGAAGCTCTTACTGCGGCGTGATTTCCTAGGTGTCGAAATACTACCAATTTGTCAGTAAATATATCCTTTTATGAGCGGTATATTATCCCATTTGATTTCTATATCAAATAGCAACATTGAAAACTTAATTAATTGATGTTTTTTATATAACTGAATTTAGACCAACTAACTCACCATTGCTCTTGCTGACAGCAAATAATGAGTTAATTTACGGGTGCAGATGAGAAAGATTTCGAAACAACTACTAAAAAATATTTTAGAACATACTTTTCTGGTTTTATATCTGAAATCGTTTGCGAATTACTTTATAGCTTCCGCCAGAGATATAGTGCACATAAACTCACTTTATCGAAGAGAATATCAGACCGGAAAAGCTGGCAGCAGCTAGAGAGTAATTGAATGGAGTAAAACAAGCATAGTTCTTATTGCAGGTGGATGTTGGATTTCGCATATAAGGAGGATATCATATTTTGGGGTTATTCCATTATATCTCGGGCAATTTCCTGAGATTCTGAGACTCAGAGGGTTACATTTTCTACCTGAAATCCCTCAAGAAAGAGGGAAGGAAAAGGAAATATAAAAGGAAAAAGACTAAAACGAGATTGAGCAGATAATCGCCAAGCTAAGGAAATGATACGAGAAAAAGGCGTGCATGTCTACAGAGCGGATAGGAGAGGGCGATGAGAAGAAAGTATGCGTGAAATATACGATCATAAGAAAGATATCGAACGGAGGAGAAGATCGCTGGCTTTCTTACGTTGGACGTATCTAAGGGTCTTTACGAGCGAACTTGTAGGAGACAACTTTACAGTAATTAAGTGCATTAAAACTGCTTTTTCACCCACAGTCTGTAAAGTTGATTACAAACGTTTCTTTTCAACCAAAGGATAAGCAGAAAAAATATATTTACATGACTGGAACTAGGGTTGCTAACTTTCGAAGAGTTGATTCCGGGAGTTGCCGAGACCGAGAGTAGTAAATTCGGGAGACTATTTAAAAGATGATTTCAACTACCCTGGAGTGAATATCTTCGTTAGTAAACAGCATGAGTTCAATTTGATAGTATATGAACTAGCTTTACCCAATTATGTAAATTTAGATGGTTTAACGTGATATTGACGACAGAGCCATGGATTTTAATTGATATCGTTATTGGAAAATATTTCCGAATATCTCAAGACGAAGACGAAACATAACGTAGAATACACAGAGGACTGCTGAAATTGAGCTATCAATTAAATTAAATCAAGAAAGGTTGGGAGAGTCGCTAAATTAGTGTGTGAACCGGAAGTTCAGCACAGCCGAGGAAAAGCGGCAGAGAAACGGTTTGATCATTTAGGCGGGAGATTTGAAAAATATTCGTCCAATTCCCGGAATCTCCTTAAGAATCCGGGACATCGGGCAAACCTACATAGGACTCGAACCCAGGTCTCCCACTTTCCGGGCATTATTACAACCACTAAGCAACAAAGCCGAAATTAGGGGGTCTGCTTGGAAAGTACGAAACAAAGGTTTCAATCCAAGTGATGTCGATATTTTTCACTGGTGTTCTTCCATGGGTTTTTAAGCCGCAATGCAAGAAGTTCAAATAGTACTACCTTACACATACTTCCAGAACCTCTAAATGCAATACATAAATAAGTATCTTCTTAATTGGTAGAAAACAAATAATTGCTAGTATATCATGATGCCACGTATTTCTACCATTTTTAAAGCATGGAGCATTTTTCGTCTGGTATAGATTTTACTGGTCTTCTGGTATATATTATAGGAAAAATTAGTCGTTAGTTTTATGTCATGACTGTGATGATGTAGAAAGCTGCTCGCGTATGACCCATGCTTTACATTGAAGTTTTACTTAGGTCTTTCTTCATTGGATAGTGTTGTCCATATGGTCATCGTAGTGCACTTAGGTTGATATTTTTCACTAATAGTTTTCTGCCTGAGCGACGTAAACAAGGGTGAATTACTTCTTCTGTAGTTATCTTCACTCCTATCAATTGCTATTGGTTGCTAATGGTGTTGGGTTTGAGGTTCAAAGAGGCCTCGGGGCTAAATAAAGCGTATTCATTCACTGTCAATCGGATGTTGTTTAGCGGCCTGATTGAAACTGAAGCATTTATTTGTGATCCATGATCAATTCGAAAGTTAACATCACCCCTCTTACGCTATAATTTGATATATTTTATTGAGATAAAACGTAAAATGAACTTCACTTGATAACCGATTAAGCGCCACAGACAGCAATATCCTGTTCTTACGCAGATATATCTTTTTCGCTCAAAATTTCATTATTCGTTGCCCTGTTTCAACTAAATGTTCCGGAATCGGCCAAGGGTTAGGAAGTATGCTTCATATTAAATTCCTGGTTTGCTAGATACCAACTGTCTCAAATGCAGTTGACGAATTGTTTCTGAGTTTCTTCACAGCATTTGTTTCAGTTTCACTTCAACCAACAATTAACCTCTCTTACCACATTGAACAAACAAATTTTACCACCATTAAAAAATTTAGCATCCAATAAGTAAGTCGCCAAGAGACCCTTAGCTTTTCCGCTGGATCCTATATATCACTGCGACCATAGACCATGCACGAACTCCGAGACAATTATAAAATTTGCCTCCGGAACATTGTTAACAAGATATCCATTTCTAGCGTATCTGTAACATAAGATGAATGGTCCATTCGCCCCTCAACGTCATCCCTTGAGCTGAGAGCACCTTTGTGAATGAAATGAGGTGAACTTTTTTAAGGAGTTGTGTTGGGAAGGAAGGAAGCATGTTGAAAGGGAAAGAGTGTGGGTCGGTTTACGAGCGATGCGGAGAATGGAGGTGCGGTGAGGGTGCGTGGAATTCCACTCCCCGGGAAGAGGGTGCTGCTTAAGGATAGGAAGTGAAGTAAGAAAGGGCGTGCGCCTCTCCTAAAGTAGTTCGGCAGCGTCTCGTGGGCCCCTTCACCTGCAGCGCCATCTGGGAATATTTCGCGTAATTAATACCGACAACAAAGGACGGGGAGACCCTACTCCGAAGTGCGAGAAAGACGACTACTGGAATGATTGGGGAGGGAAGGTAAAGTGCTGCTCGAGGAGACGGGGAGAAAAGGTATACGGATAATGGATGTGAAAATGTGGCCGTAGGTAAATATGAGAGAGGTATCGAGGAAAGTGAAAGGAAAAGACGAAATAGGAGAAGGGATGAATTTTTGGTTAGGCCACCTAACCCATAAAGCTACGAGACACCTGCTTAAATTGCTAATTCGAAGAGGGCGTCGATGTTTTACCATAATAGCGGTTTTGGTCGCTCATTACGATAGTCGTTAACATAATTTAATTCGCTTGATTCCAGTTTTCGAGCCATTAATTCTTAATGGTTAGTGTGATTCCTCACGAGGTATAAGTTTTGCATGAATGACTGGAAATAAATCATTCCTGTCGCTCTAATAGTTATTCGTTCTGTTCGCAGAGGCTTTCCTATTACATGCCTTGATTATTAAGATTTTCAACCGGAAATTTGAAATTTAAAATCTAAATTAGAAAAATGTAGCGATTAACTTCCACCTTTTTCTGCAGGAAGCTGCTTAAGTGAAAGTAACAGCTTCCAATATCTACGAGAGTTGTTAACAATAGGATAATTCAATCAATGATATTATATAAGATCCTTCAAGGATTCATAAAGCTTTAGTTTTCAGTTTAATCACAGAATATACACTATCGCAGTTCATTATTAGTGTAACACTGTAATAAAGTTTCATTTGTAAAGTATCGTCACTGTATGAGTTTTACTCCAATATTTTAAGCTCTGTCTTTTCTCTCTCTTCTGAAAAAAAATGCCCAAAAGCATCACTTACAACCACTCCCTCCCGTATCGTGCTGATTTCATCAGCGTATCTAGTGTAATATTTCTCTAAATATGGAGTTAATTCAAGCGTCTATTGATGTGTATAATCTTGTGAATTTCATTAATCGACAAAAGTACCGTTGATGATTTCCTAAATGCAGAAATGCGTCCTCTTGATACACATGGAGGACTTCTTTCATTTTGAGTTGGCCTATTCGATTTAGGATAAGTTACTGGTGTAGGTTCAACATTATGCTTATTTTGGGTGAAATTCGTCAATAATCTTTACATTATTGAGATTAAGGTTCGTAACAGTTTCGTAATATGTAGGCTACTATCAAAAGAAATGGTAAGGGGGACATGTTCCAGTAGCAAAATAGGATAGAACGGTACATGTTCTTCGCGGAAAGAATGCTTTTATTCCTTTAACACAGATATTGCATGAAATTGTGAGAGCAATTTACTGTATAGTAACTCAATCAGTAACAGAATACGGTTTATGCCTCGGCTTTGGTTTGCGCGAATAGTTTGATAAATAGAACTGTTACAAAGGCTTAACTAAGGATAACTTATTCAGGCTAAAACGTCTTAAATGACTTTAAAATATTGTTTTTTGATCGAGTGTCAACGTATTAATACTATCTTAATGTTGGAGCTTAATTGAAATTAAGCATTAGTCGTATTTTTGCAATTCCGGATACCTTAACATTAGCGGCTTTAAAAAAAGGCATGAAAAAATTTTGACAAAAAGCCTGATGGTACGTATGATCAGGCTAGTGATAATGAAATCCACATGTCCAAGAAGAGTGGGGCAGCATCAGAAAGGTCTGCTACCAAGCACAATGAAGATGGCCATTTGTGGGGAAAAGGTCAGCGGTTCGCTCGAATTGGACTTAAAATGGAAGAAAACGAATTCCTTATACCATCACACAAGAAAGGGTTCATACCCGGACCGTAAAGAGGCGTAATAAGAACGCGAATATCTAACACACCCCCAAAAAATACATCGGAAATGGATTGGACCCCAGCGAAAACATTCCTCACATGAAAGCGATTTTTTTCCGCTCGAGAAGAGAATCTCATTTGGTTCCCCTCCAAAATTTACTTCATATAAAGTACACATTCCCTTCCAGAATCCTTACCAGAATTTTACGTCCTGTTTTAGGACGGAGAGGAAGAAAAGAGAAGACAAACATGCTCGAGAAAGGGAATCGGTCTCTCCCGGAAAGGAATTTATGTATATTCGCCGATAATAAAACATGCTACGATGTGCGCGCACTTGTACGGAGTTTCTGAAGTTGGTACATTGGCCAGGTCGTAGATCCTTATCCAATATCTTGTCTTCGCCTTTTCGCAGTTTTGTATGAAGAAAGTGCATTATCTTGGAACGTTCGGATTTTAATCTTACGTGACTAGAATGGGAAATCGGTCTCATTTGCTTTGAATTGCATTGGAGATGGTCTTAGATCCCTAAGTTAAGTAAAACTGTAACATTTTTAGAATATTATTCGAATAGTAGGTTGTATGCACAGATGCACCAAGCGTGACTTGCTGTGAAAGCGATGGCGGACTTTCTCATGTTGGGATGACGTGCTTTTTTATGTCGCGGGATACCCTCAATGGTAGTTATAGATAATTCAGATTCTTCTTATTAAGCATTAAATTCCTTTTTCTCGATATCACTTATCAGTACAAGTTAAAACACAATGAATTTTATTGTGTTTCGTTTAATTAGTTTCAGAATTTATAATCCTACATTCAGTTTCGACGGCAGAATATTTCAATATAGACAACACAACCAGAGCGGCCTTGTGGTTTCAGATGGAGCAAAAGTGGTTCACACGCGGCTTTTTGACGATAAAATGTTCCTTTGCCCTAATATAAGGCATTTGACTGCCTAAATACACCCCTGTGAAGTGGTCCCATCCTCCGTAGGGACTGAGAGGAATATATGCAACCCGGCGGAACTTGAACGACTACGCGAGGGACCGGTTTGCAGTCGTATACCTGGAAAATGACCTTTGGGAGTCATAATTTCGAATTATTCTTTGTTGTGGTAACGCGTCACCTTTATAAGCTTACATTTGGAAATTATTTTAAGGAGTATTCTTATCCTAAGAATTTGGAAGCATGTCCTTTCGAATTTTCGATTTAATAATATTTTATTTAATGTATTTTCGGGTATTAATTGTTTATATCCTTAATAATGTAGACTTTTAGTATAGATAAGGGTGATTTGCAGTGGAATATGGTCTTTGATGCCCAATGGAAAGAAAAAGATTAGAGGAACTGCCGATAAGCAGATTTCTTGTGTACGTACTTCTAAAGATTTGCCCATATCTCCGTTAGTGTAACAGGATAATCCATTGTAGGAATGTTTCACTTATATATTTCAAATCCTTAAGAGTATTTTTCGTTCTCGAGGAACTGTACACTATCGATGATCCACCGTATTCTTCAAATAGCTCTTGATTAGTGAGCCTCGGCGCTTTATTTCATACTTCTCCGTCTTCCCTCCATCCTTTACGTTTGGTGTCCATTATGTTCCATAGATAGAATGTTATCCTAAAATTATGATAGCCGCTTGAAAGGACACGGATTTCGCGGCGGTGTACTGCAGAGTTAATCCCTCCTCGGTGGCTTGGATTATAACCAAAAAGAACGAATAGAAATAACAATTAGGAGATATCCTCCGGAATCCCGTGCCTCGTTGATCACGCAGGCATTATCCAGTCGCTAATTAGATAACGGGGAAGGAAACTCATTTGTGGTGATGCCTTCAGAATTCCAACCCCAAACCACAAGTCCCATTCCTTTTTTCCTCAGGGCAATAGCGTGTATACATTTGTGTGTGAGGACTCCCGCGATAGCGCACCTTTTGATTCCGATAACTCGTAAAGGTCTTCTTCTTAGTTTGGACTAATCACCTTAGGATATACCCGCAGTCAGTTCTCCAGTGTAGGAGGCCGATCCCCCGTCATGCGCTTCTTTTTTCCGCGAGAAGCCCGTCGTGGAAGCGGACAGCATTGCAACGGGTGCGGGCGTTGTCGACCCTTCCCTGCAGCACGAAGGAGAAAATCCCCAAGCCAAGGAATCCATGCTCGAGATCTGAGGGAAGAAAAGATTGCGGAAAATTAATCGGAGTTAAGATGTGAGGTTTTACGACGTTATTCGAAAAAATTAATGGGATCTTTCATTAGGAAGCAAGTTATTATGAGCTAATGGACAATAGAGGTATATGGAGGTTTTTCTGAATTTTGATTTATTAAGATATTTACCATTAGTAAACGTCGGATACAACAACAGTTAGATAGTCTAAAGAGTATTTTTTGCCTATTTTGAACCGCTTGTGTTCAAAACTGCAGCAAAAGTTATTTTTAATATCTATGAAAGACATTACATTTAAATTTTGAATTTTTGACTGTATACATAATAAATATACAATAAATAGAACTGATAATGGAAAATTATTGCTTAAGAAGCCATCATTACTTGGAATTTCCTAAAATATTGCTTGATTAAAATAAATTTGAGATAAATGTGAAAAGTGGAAAATCACCCCCGTATTCTTATTCAATTAGTTACTAACTTCATAAGAATAACCATTAATTTACATTTTTAAGAAAATGAAACTTCAATATAAGTGGAACGGGTATATATTATTCATCCGTATTCAACACACACCAAATTAGTCAACCTATGTGGCGATAGGATAGACCGCCAAGATCCCCACTCGAGTCCCAGCCATCCGGTTTTTCCCCATTGTATGTCTCTGAACATTGCTCCCGTTTACGAACGTCCCTGCATTTAATAAGTGGATATCCCTGGGGACTCGAGAAATAAGAGATATAACAGTAATTCCAAGCTTACTCCAATTCTTTTCTTGCTTAAATTCCAAGCTTTATCCAAGAATGAACCTAAGTTTTGCGAGAAATTGTAATTTTTGTGCAACTGCCAGGACTTTCAAGTCTGCTTCCACTTGGAGACACCTTGTTCAAGGAATAAATCCTAAAATTTTGATTACATTTTGAAGCATGTCATTACAAACAGTAATGATTATTTCAATAGATAAGATGAAGAACTGCGACGGCAATAATCCTGGAAAACCATTTTTGATCGATTTCCCCGTCCGAGAAACGAAATTTACATCACGGAGCCGAAATCGCCAAAGGCCCATTAATTTTGGGAATGAGGAGTTGCGCCGCCCAAGAAATCGACCTCACGCCCAGACGTTTATAAGGAACCCGAATACTTGCACGCGAAAACTTAAGGTCGCCAGATTCCCGCCGAAAAGAAGAGGTATTTATAGCTTCCTTCCGACTCGGACACTTTCGAAGTGTATGGATCCGCGGTTCAACGAACGTGCCGCATTGCCCAAGCACCCTCGACGCCGTCCTCCACTATGCACCATTCGATGCATTAGCATCTCCCGATTTTTTCGCGAGACAGAACTGCGACAACATACGGAAAACAACCGGCGCTACATTAAAAACGTTAGCGATACACGCGCACGAAAAAAGGCGTGGCGCTGAAAGGATTTTTCGCAGAGTATGGAAATCTGGGCAAAAAAGCGGGAGAGGAAGACGACTGGCCAGGTTCCAATACAATGCCATAAGTAATGGGGCGCTATAAAAATACCCCATTTTTCCATCGCGATTTTTTCGCCAATGGCTACGATGAAAACCACCTCTCCGGTTTTGCGAGCGTGCCATTTTTCCGCGGCGCTCGGAGTTTTTTCGGCCGAACCCCGTCTTTTTGGGATTCGGTTTTCCCAAATTTATGTAGGCAGAGACGTAATGGTTATGCGGTAATTATCGCGAGTAACTCATCAATTTTTTGGAGGAAAATAGAGCGACAGGGTCACAGGGCGCCTAGAATAGACGCATCGTTTTCAACAAATTGGGAGTGTGGTTAACGTAGAAATTGTACTTCACACACGGGAATAGTTTTGTCCGGAGAGAGAGTTTCTGAAAAAATATTAAGTAACCCTTTCCAGAAATTGAACACTTTCACGAGTTCTGGTCTTTTGCTGAAAATAAATTGCATAAACTAAGACAGTGCCCCCTGACATTTTGTTTCCCGCGGAACACTTATTGTCTCAAACTTTGGCAAACAATTTGACACAAATTTGCTATTTCAGTCCGAATTGAAATTCAAAAAGAAGAAATTGCGAACTGCGGCATAAAATATTCTACTGTTTTCATTGCGACGTCCCATTAATCGACAGAGCATCCCTCGAAATGACGCGTGAAAATAATTCGGACTTTAATGAATACTGTAGCATCACATACTGGGCGGCACACTAAGAACTTACTTACAATTCAAAGGCAGTGAATCACTGAACTAAGGTATGAATTAACGTCGGGTTCAGATAAATCGCCGCCCACTGGCAACAATCATCATGGCGCGCTTAATTGTTGAGCATTGTTAATGAGATTCCAACATTTTCGGCGGTATCCATCGTCTTTTACCGAATTATTTATTGCAAAATAGTTGTGGAAACTTTCAAATTTATTCCTCGAAATCGACATCGGATTCTATCGTTGTTACATTCACCAACACAGTGATTATGCCAGTAGTTACTTTACTAATTTCCAGTGTAGAATTATTCACGGATATTTCAAATAATTTTCTTTTTACAGTTCCATTTAGACTTCCGTCATTTTATACATTTACTGTGAACAGTTGTCATGTTCTTTTAGGTTCAATTATTACCGCACATTGATTGCCGAGGCTGTGGTATTCGCTTGACGTCTAAATTCGGCCTTTGAGCAGTAAATGCAAGAGATTAGTTAATAGATCATTATCAACTTCTGCTATTGATAATTATCGATGAGAAGGCAGATATTTCTATTCATAGATGCGCTGCTTAGCGTTTCCTGTAACATTCTTCTAGTTTTTTAAATGTTAATTTTGTATGGTAATATTAGTAGCATTAAAACCACGGCATTCATGCGAATAAAACATTCTAATGGTGGAAAAGAATGGAAGGTGGACAAAGTATCGTCACTCTTCAACCCATCAATTGACTTTTATGAAATTTTTCAGTACTCCTGCAAACAGAGTGGTCCAATTGGACGGTTGGAAACACAAAAATCAATATTGTACATTACGTAAAAACGTTTGTTATAAATTTTTGTGGACGAAAGTTAATTTCACTCAAATTATTTTTTTATTTGCGCGGATAACACTGCGCCCTAGTTTAAGCGATTCGCAACGCTTAATTGCTACTATACCCCAATTTGATCATTTCCAGGTAGATTTTGCCATGGAGAAAAATCTTACGTAAAATATTCAGGGAAACATGCAGAGCCAAATCAAATTCTATGTATTCTATAAGTACTCCCTTTATATGTTCGCCGTCAGAAATTTCATTCGGTCTGCTAACTTGGCGTCAGTAGTATATCCGCTATAGAGGTGCCTCTCATTTCACTGGGACAACGTCCTCAGTCTAACATCAGCATTTGTAAGATATTCGCATTTCACAAGTAGATGAACGTATAGCCAATATCGGAACCAGTCCAAAGTTTCTCTTCCCGCCTTGGCAAAGTTTATTGATGGATGAATCGTTTTAAATGGGGTTAAACATTTGCAAATTTAAATGGGGACGCCTATCCAACGAGAATCTATCGGATGAGCGATAAAAACCGCTAGAAAAACACTGACATTAGACCTTTTCAAAATCGCAAAAAGTGCTCAATCCAGGCTCTAAGGCTGAAGTTATGAGTAGTACTTTTACCGCTCTTTTCCCCTTCCCTTGCCGATTTTATTATTCTCTTACGACCTCTCTCTTCACAGTCATCCGATAATGTTTTTACTACCCGACCGATCCGCTCGAGCAGATCCGGCCCATAAAACTCTAAAGGCCCTCGCAATCAAGCTCTCTTTCGGGGCCGATTTTTTGAGGACCCGGCACCGAGCCCAGGTTTATATGCCCTGTTTGGTGCCCCTGGGAAGGCGGGCGACCCGCATCACGCGATCCCCGCGAAGTGGCGCCGACTGGCAGACTGCAACGAGGCGATCGCCGCGACGCTCTGCGGGCGCCTGCCAGAACACCGCTGCAGATTCGGCGGAGTTTTTTCCCCGAAGTTCCCTTTTACGGATTTCGAACCATTCGACGTGACGGGAATGCAATACACCGAAGATGCGTTCTAAAGACCACCAGCTTCTTGCATTGAGATGGACAATGCGTGTTTAAAAAATTTGTCGAGAAAATGAAGATTTCCAGCTTCGGTTGATAAAGGTCTGTGCTGCCTTTTATTGCGATCTTTCTCTCGATAAATTATTCGGTATAAATAAGGATGGGTCTCCCTGAAACCAGGAGATATCAGCTCCCGGGCTTAAGGAGAGGAATTCTAGTTTTAGTGAATTATTGTTACAGTACTACTCAAGTGAATTTTTATACATAGTTTCTTACACGTCTTTTAGCTTGTACTATCAGTAGGTTTGAGAAGGTTTTTCACACCATCTTTAAGCTTGTACTATCAGTAGGTCGAAGCATTTTTTTCACGCCCCACTTCTCAGTGGGTGTTTTCCTGCTGTGGAGATATTTTTCCTAAGTTACTACTTAGGTTTTTCTCATCTATAAATTCTTCTTAAGTTTNTACGATTTAAGTTCCATATTACTAACGCATTCCCTTTCTAAGTTTAAGAAACTATTTTCTCCATAAAAGATTCAACTTATATATTAGCCAGCGAACTCTGAATTTGTTCCTATAACATTAAATAAAAATCATGGATGAAATCAGGGATGAATAGTGAGGTGTAGATTTAGTATTCTAAGTGAGCAGTTATCAGGGAATCATTCACAAAATTACTTCCTCGTGATGCGGAAAGCGCTAATAATGTTCAAATGCGTAAACCGTGCCTTAGTTAATTGCTTTCACCTTCCGCTTAAACGTGCTCATGTGTTTAGTAAAAATCGCGCTAATCATTCTTTAAATATTATAGCTCTTGATCACAAAATTCAAAGGTGTAAAAGGAAACAATAGCATCAACTGAGGCAACAGAATTTTTTACTAACTTTTGAGAGACATATCCCATTAGTTGACAAAAGTAGTAGTAGTATTGTTAACAGTGCTTCGACAGCTGAGGTCATTTCGCACATAGACACCCACAGGGAATCGAACCCGGGACCGTTTTCACTGAAGTCGAACGCGCTGTCTACTTCGCTATCCGGAATCCCTTGTTGATGAAAATTTCATAATTTAGTTAAAGTATTCTTTTTATATAAAACATGTTCTTAAGGGTAAATCGAGAAATATTTCACTTTAGAGTGGAAAAATCGCTAAAGAAATTTTGAAAGGAATACGTACATCCCTGAAAGGGTTAGATGTAAGAAGGGCCAAGAAAGTCTCAATCTCGCCCATCAAGAAATACGTTTTATTATAATAATTATTATTATTAATGTCCAATCTGCGGCCTCTGGTTCGCATGTCACCCTCTGAGTAATTCTGCGTGGTCTTAACCACCAAGAAACAGTTTCCTTTGTGAAAATTCTTTGCTAGTTTCCACTCTAACGCCTAATTGCTCAAATTGAACCTCATAAAATCTTAACTACGAAGAGAAAAAACCGTTGTAAGATAGCGGATGAATCGGCAATAGTTTCCTACTAATAGCTACTGTTAATAAGGGCCGCGGCGTGAGAAATTGCTCTATATTGTAAAGAGAAACACTTGAGGAGTCAGATATCCCGGGATTAAGTATGCCAACTTCCGAAGAATTGATTAAGGGATTTTCAGATTACAATGTTAGTAATATCCGGGAGATCTCAAGAGACTGTAAAGCATTTCTTAATTTCCATTGAATAGGTAAGTATTCTTATGAACCTCATAAATATGAAATTTGATCACAGTCGAAGTAGTTATGCCAAGAGCTGCAATTTTAGATTATTCAACGCGATTTCCGTAAAAATAATAGTAGGGCTTCGATACCTACCTAAAGATAGTATCGTCATCCAAAGAATTTTTTTCAAACACAGTGGTACTTTGGTTAACGACGAATGACTGCGTTCAAAAAATTACTTCGTTAAAGATTCAGGCTTTATTTTACGACGCCTTCTGGTGAAGATTGACAATAAAAAACTCCTTTAAATTCTTTTCATTTAATTAATGATGATTACTTTGCTGCAAATATATTCGGATAAATTAAATGTACCATATTTTAATGAAATTTTATTGAGTGTTATCGGCATATTATACATGTAGTGTGGTTGTAGAAAATCGCTCTTTGGATAACGACGACAATCTTGGAACGGACTACTGGCGTTAACCAACGTACCAGTGTGTCGAGACATGGCAACATTTAAATTGCGCGGGAGAACTGCTGGCGTAAAACTAGAAAAAAAACAAGTCCTGTAAAATTGCGAAAGTCGGTGAATTAGTAAATAACTGCAAGGGGAACCTAGTTGACTAAATTGAAACTCTCTTATATAATATGCATTTGGACACTCATGATTTCTCGAAATACGTTTTCGAAACCTTTCGGGGAATGTTGACCAATATCAAAAACTGCAACGAGAGTTCCAGAATACCAATCTAATTAGGAACAGGGATTTTTTAATTTTCTCGCAGGTTGCAGCTCCGCGATGTTAGGCCGTCGGTTCTGCGGGTGCGGAATTTAGATCGAGCAGGGATAAAATAGGAATCAATTAAGGCGGCGATAAGCGGTTGCTTCTCGGGCCAACGTTGAAATTCAGCCGGGCGAAGCCCAAGCGTCCGCCGCTGGAAGAACGGAGGGAACCAGGTTTAATGTTTATCTTCAATTAAGGATAGATTGCGTGCCGAAATTGCAAATTCGCAAATTTCGGATGCAAAACGAGCCAGGTACGTACTTAGCGAGGCAGGAATTGAGTGCAAAATGAGCGTTTAGTTCCCGCGACGGAAAAATGACCGCTCGCGTCACACGATGCGGCTCACTGGTACAATTATGATCCGGGGTCACGCCACGAAATGGATGTTCTGTCGACAGCGTGGAAATAGTTGTGGGAATATTACACACTCGGTCCACCCAGAGTGGAACCAACTTTTCGGACTGCTTACGCACGTTTCGAATTTTCCCCAATTACAGCGTTTGCAAATACTATCACGCTGACGTATTCTGGGAAATTCCTCGCCCATCAGCGCTCGTCCAATAGAGCGGTTAGATGAGAAAGCGTCTTTGCAGCGGCAAGTGGAGTATTCAGATGCTTTCTTGAGATGAGAAACTGAGGATTTAGTTTCATAATCGTTTTTCGTTTCGCGGTCATAGTCAGAACATAGCCCATGCAGGAATTTTACTAACATAAAAGTTGTTTCATTAATTTCCTGTGCATGAAATTCAGAAAACATTTAAAAAATAAATATTAAATAAGCCTCTGGAGGTTCAATGCTTGATGGAAACTTTCATGAAAGTCAATTGTATCGCGAGCGAAACACCTGAGAAATTGGTTACGGGTGGCAAATAAATTCAAAATTTAGGCTGAACTTTGTAATTGCGTCTGATTGGATCAAGACGGATAAACCCCAACGCCCCCGCGATGCAGGGGGACCCCCGAGATAGAAATGGTAGTAATAAATCAGGTTTATTAGGGCAGGATTGAGATTGATGAGTCTCTTCTTACATCTTGCCCTTCGCCTTATAAAGTTTCAAAAGAAAGAAAAATGTGAGAAAAGTTCGCCGAAGAAGAATACTTCTTCGGTTTAAAAATTGAGTTTGATTTCGTGAAGAACATACCAAAGCAAGAAAACACCAAATAGAAGGAGGGAGTGAAAAATCTTATGGTTGCAAGTAGGAGACACATTCTGAGGCTGATATCCATAGAAGGCCTCCATATTATTTGTTGCGAGAAGGTTCCCGTATTTACCATTAAGCCGCTTGTTTGGACCAACTACTTCGGTTCAATCAAAAACTTCCCACTGAGAGTTAATTTTGAAATCCTTCCATACTCCGTGCACAAACATTGCGAAGGTAGAGAAAGTTTTCCCGGGTGTTTCTTTTGAAAAGTCTTATGATGAAATTCACTCCAATAAAACCTCCTGCTTTGGAATCAGGTAATATTTATATCATAGATCTCCCTGAGCTAATCAAATAGAAATTTTCTTCAAACATTCGCTACGATTTAAGTTCCATATTACTAACGCATTCCCTTTCTAAGTTTAAGAAACTATTTTCTCCATAAAAGATTCAACTTATATATTAGCCAGCGAACTCTGAATTTGTTCCTATAACATTAAATAAAAATCATGGATGAAATAGTGAGGTGTAGATTTAGTATTCTAAGTGAGCAGTTATCAGGGAATCATTCACAAAATTACTTCCTCGTGATGCGGAAAGCGCTAATAATGTTCAAATGCGTAAACCGTGTCTTAGTTAATTGCTTTCACCTTCCGCTTAAACGTGCTCATGTGTTTAGTAAAAATCGCGCTAATCATTCTTTAAATATTATAGCTCTTGATCACAAAATTCAAAGGTGTAAAAGGAAACAATAGCATCAACTGAGGCAACAGAATTTTTTACTAACTTTTGAGAGACATATCCCATTAGTTGACAAAAGTAGTAGTAGTATTGTTAACAGTGCTTCGACAGCTGAGGTCATTTCGCACATAGACACCCACAGGGAATCGAACCCGGGACCGTTTTCACTGAAGTCGAACGCGCTGTCTACTTCGCTATCCGGAATCCCTTGTTGATGAAAATTTCATAATTTAGTTAAAGTATTCTTTTTATATAAAACATGTTCTTAAGGGTAAATCGAGAAATATTTCACTTTAGAGTGGAAAAATCGCTAAAGAAATTTTGAAAGGAATACGTACATCCCTGAAAGGGTTAGATGTAAGAAGGGCCAAGAAAGTCTCAATCTCGCCCATCAAGAAATACGTTTTATTATAATAATTATTATTATTAATGTCCAATCTGCGGCCTCTGGTTCGCATGTCACCCTCTGAGTAATTCTGCGTGGTCTTAACCACCAAGAAACAGTTTCCTTTGTGAAAATTCTTTGCTAGTTTCCACTCTAACGCCTAATTGCTCAAATTGAACCTCATAAAATCTTAACTACGAAGAGAAAAAACCGTTGTAAGATAGCGGATGAATCGGCAATAGTTTCCTACTAATAGCTACTGTTAATAAGGGCCGCGGCGTGAGAAATTGCTCTATATTGTAAAGAGAAACACTTGAGGAGTCAGATATCCCGGGATTAAGTATGCCAACTTCCGAAGAATTGATTAAGGGATTTTCAGATTCCAATGTTAGTAATATCCGGGAGATCTCAAGAGACTGTAAAGCATTTCTTAATTTCCATTGAATAGGTAAGTATTCTTATGAACCTCATAAATATGAAATTTGATCACAGTCGAAGTAGTTATGCCAAGAGCTGCAATTTTAGATTATTCAACGCGATTTCCGTAAAAATAATAGTAGGGCTTCGATACCTACCTAAAGATAGTATCGTCATCCAAAGAATTTTTTTCAAACACAGTGGTACTTTGGTTAACGACGAGTGACTGCGTTCAAAAAATTTCTTCGTTAAAGATTCAGGCTTTGTTTTACGACGCCTTCTGGTGAAGATTGACAATAAAAAACTCAATTAACTAAGTCTGGCTCAACCTTGTGGTAGTTCTCCATAATAAAGATGCAGAATAAACACTTTTACCATTACCACAGAATTATTTATAATAATACCACAGAAATAATTCTGTGGTAATGGTAAAAGTGTTTATTCTGCATCTTTATTATGGAGAACTACCACAAGGTTGAGCCAGACTTAGTTAATTTAAT
>KZ308116.1:101997-137997 GCA_000376725.2 Ladona fulva | reverse complement strand
CATAATCGTTTTTCGTTTCGCGGTCATAGTCAGAACATAGCCCATGCAGGAATTTTACTAACATAAAAGTTGTTTCATTAATTTCCTGTGCATGAAATTCAGAAAACATTTAAAAAATAAATATTAAAGTTTTTGTTAGAACAGGGCTAAAATAGACAGTGTATATCGCTAGAGAAAGGTTAGGTAAAGTTGACATTTTCTAAAGAGGGCTTATAACTATTTAACCCTTCCCCTGAAAATGCCATTGCTTGTAAGTATGGCTTCAGGGGAAGCTAAATGAAGATTTCATTTCAAATTTTAGGTCCTGTTTATAAATACATAAAATATAATGCATGTTTAATCAATTGTGGAACACTTATCAAGTCGTACATACTCATGCTTCTTAAAATCTACTTCCTAAGTATTCCTTTATATTTCCCTTAGAAACTGGAAACCGGAGTGTACAAAAGCGCTGCAACCAGCTCTCAACGTTGGTTTTTTTATTTATCTTATTTTTACAACGACTATTATGCAGTGAACATTAAGCGGAAATGTACACTTTCAGTATCTGGCAAACTGTCACTGAAATGAAACGGAAAAATAACAGTAACCATCGTAATACTATAGCAAACCATGACCAGTAAAAATCTAATTTGTTGCGTATGTTTCAAAACACAATTTTGGATGATTGTGAGAATAATCACATTTTAGTGGGCTGTAAACAAACGGATACACGATGTCTGTAGAAATAAAACTATCTTCGGAAGAGAGCATGATTAAATCCAAAAGCAAAGATGCTAACCTAACCGAATGTACGACCGAAGAAT
Organism: Ladona fulva; assembly: GCA_000376725.2. Classification (NCBI taxonomy): domain Eukaryota; kingdom Metazoa; phylum Arthropoda; class Insecta; order Odonata; family Libellulidae; genus Ladona; species Ladona fulva. Next base: position 137,191 of record KZ308116.1, on the reverse strand, counting down.
AATTTTCTGCAATAATTAATACAGTAATGGTTGTTAGTGTGTGACTAACATCTTTGTTAATAGGTGAAGCAGTCTTTGTCTCTTATATTCTTGTCTATTAAAATACATCTAATACTATCACTACACCTATCTTCTCCAACCATTCTCTTATGTCCTTACTCTTTCCTTCGATGATCAATTACGGAAGTGGCTACGTAAGAAAATAATGATAAAGTGATAACAAAGTATACGTTTCGATGATATTTGGCTTCCGTAAATTCTAGGATCATTCCAAAAATGATACAAACTCAGGAAACCTCAGGACCTCAGCGACCTCCTAGTCCGGAAAGACGAACAGATGATTATGCTATTAACCGATTATTAAAATCCAAGAAGATGATCGTTCGCAGGCCTCAGCGGGAAGCAAGTCAAATGTAGAGCTTTTCCTCCTATGGTTCCTGACATAAAATTTTCTGATCAAAGCTATTGAGAAACGCAAAACAATCTACCGAATAGTTTGAGGCGATGAGAGAGAGATTGCGCTATTAATAGATAAACATCAATTGGAAATTTTGCATGCAGAAACTGTGGAAATCGGTCTCCATACAAACCGTTTTCAGCATCATCGGACGCAAAAACAAAGCTTATATTTCCCAAGGATCGATCTCATAAATGGATGTAACGTATCTATGTAAAACACTAACGCCAATTTAAATCGGTTATATTATTTACGAAATTCGATTACCATGGATTCATCGGGAATCCTCACCGCGGAATCTAGGTTACTGATATTTCAGCGCCATGTTCCGAGGCGAATTAATCTCGTGAGCAGTCTAACCATGGGCCTATTCTACAGATGCGGAGAGTTAACCAGGGTGTAGTCGATGGCTGAATGGGAGAGGGGGAAAAGGGAGCATTGAACTCTACCGTGCCTCACCTGTCCCCGGCTCCAAAGGCAATTCTATGTGAGAGCTCCTTTATTCAGGGGCCAATTTTTCAAATCGGCGCGTGCCTGCGTCAATAAACATCGATGAGGAACGCTCATAAATTATTGATTGCATAAAGTAATTAAGTAAAAAGTTACTCGTGTGAGGATATAAAGGAATGTTTTCATTTTACGGCCTCGTCAATACAGCACGTTACAATATATCCTCTCCTGCAGGAGGAATGGAAGTATTGTAACGTACAGTATTTCAGGTCGCAATTTCAGGCGGATTTATAACTAGGCGCAATAGGCGTGAGCTAAGGGCCTCAAACATATGGGTGGCTTAATAAAATTAAGCTTATAAACTCTTAATAACAATAAAATTCACAGTTGCTGGCGATGTTTTGTGGAAATACATCATGAAGAGACGATCACTTGATGATGGCGATCATTCGCCGAAACTAGTCGTGAGTTTTTATTGTTTGTTTTTAATAGTAAATATATTGTGGAAAAAGTACAACTATTCTCATTCTCTTCTTAATAACAACTTGTGGAGAGAGAGCTTCTGAAAAAATATTAAGTAACCCTTTCCAGAAATTGAACACTTTCACGAGTTCTGGTCTTTTGCTGAAAATAAATTGCATAAACTAAGACAGTGCCCCCTGACATTTTGTTTCCCGCGGAACACTTATTGTCTCAAACTTTGGCAAACAATTTGACACAAATTTGCTATTTCAGTCCGAATTGAAATTCAAAAAGAAGAAATTGCGAACTGCGGCATAAAATATTCTACTGTTTTCATTGCGACGTCCCATTAATCGACAGAGCATCCCTCGAAATGACGCGTGAAAATAATTCGGACTTTAATGAATACTGTAGCATCACATACTGGGCGGCACACTAAGAACTTACTTACAATTCAAAGGCAGTGAATCACTGAACTAAGGTATGAATTAACGTCGGGTTCAGATAAATCGCCGCCCACTGGCAACAATCATCATGGCGCGCTTAATTGTTGAGCATTGTTAATGAGATTCCAACATTTTCGGCGGTATCCATCGTCTTTTACCGAATTATTTATTGCAAAATAGTTGTGGAAACTTTCAAATTTATTCCTCGAAATCGACATCGGATTCTATCGTTGTTACATTCACCAACACAGTGATTATGCCAGTAGTTACTTTACTAATTTCCAGTGTAGAATTATTCACGGATATTTCAAATAATTTTCTTTTTACAGTTCCATTTAGACTTCCGTCATTTTATACATTTACTGTGAACAGTTGTCATGTTCTTTTAGGTTCAATTATTACCGCACATTGATTGCCGAGGCTGTGGTATTCGCTTGACGTCTAAATTCGGCCTTTGAGCAGTAAATGCAAGAGATTAGTTAATAGATCATTATCAACTTCTGCTATTGATAATTATCGATGAGAAGGCAGATATTTCTATTCATAGATGCGCTGCTTAGCGTTTCCTGTAACATTCTTCTAGTTTTTTAAATGTTAATTTTGTATGGTAATATTAGTAGCATTAAAACCACGGCATTCATGCGAATAAAACATTCTAATGGTGGAAAAGAATGGAAGGTGGACAAAGTATCGTCACTCTTCAACCCATCAATTGACTTTTATGAAATTTTTCAGTACTCCTGCAAACAGAGTGGTCCAATTGGACGGTTGGAAACACAAAAATCAATATTGTACATTACGTAAAAACGTTTGTTATAAATTTTTGTGGACGAAAGTTAATTTCATTCAAATTATTTTTTTTTATTTGCGCGGATAACACTGCGCCCTAGTTTAAGCGATTCGCAACGCTTAATTGCTACTATACCCCAATTTGATCATTTCCAGGTAGATTTTGCCATGGAGAAAAATCTTACGTAAAATATTCAGGGAAACATGCAGAGCCAAATCAAATTCTATGTATTCTATAAGTACTCCCTTTATATGTTCGCCGTCAGAAATTTCATTCGGTCTGCTAACTTGGCGTCAGTAGTATATCCGCTATAGAGGTGCCTCTCATTTCACTGGGACAACGTCCTCAGTCTAACATCAGCATTTGTAAGATATTCGGATTTCACAAGTAGATGAACGTATAGCCAATATCGGAACCAGTCCAAAGTTTCTCTTCCCGCCTTGGCAAAGTTTATTGATGGATGAATCGTTTTAAATGGGGTTAAACATTTGCAAATTTAAATGGGGACGCCTATCCAACGAGAATCTATCGGATGAGCGATAAAAACCGCTAGAAAAACACTGACATTAGACCTTTTCAAAATCGCAAAAAGTGCTCAATCCAGGCTCTAAGGCTGAAGTTATGAGTAGTACTTTTACCGCTCTTTTCCCCTTCCCTTGCCGATTTTATTATTCTCTTACGACCTCTCTCTTCACAGTCATCCGATAATGTTTTTACTACCCGACCGATCCGCTCGAGCAGATCCGGCCCATAAAACTCTAAAGGCCCTCGCAATCAAGCTCTCTTTCGGGGCCGATTTTTTGAGGACCCGGCACCGAGCCCAGGTTTATATGCCCTGTTTGGTGCCCCTGGGAAGGCGGGCGACCCGCATCACGCGATCCCCGCGAAGTGGCGCCGACTGGCAGACTGCAACGAGGCGATCGCCGCGACGCTCTGCGGGCGCCTGCCAGAACACCGCTGCAGATTCGGCGGAGTTTTTTCCCCGAAGTTCCCTTTTACGGATTTCGAACCATTCGACGTGACGGGAATGCAATACACCGAAGATGCGTTCTAAAGACCACCAGCTTCTTGCATTGAGATGGACAATGCGTGTTTAAAAAATTTGTCGAGAAAATGAAGATTTCCAGCTTCGGTTGATAAAGGTCTGTGCTGCCTTTTATTGCGATGTTTCTCTCGAGAAATTATTCGGTATAAATAAGGATGGGTCTCCCTGAAACCAGGAGATATCAGCTCCCGGGCTTAAGGAGAGGAATTCTAGTTTTAGTGAATTATTGTTACAGTACTACTCAAGTGAATTTGTATACANACATTTAAATTTTGAATTTTTGACTGTATACATAATAAATATACAATAAATAGAACTGATAATGGAAAATTATTGCTTAAGAAGCCATCATTACTTGGAATTTCCTAAAATATTGCTTGATTAAAATAAATTTGAGATAAATGTGAAAAGTGGAAAATCACCCCCGTATTCTTATTCAATTAGTTACTAACTTCATAAGAATAACCATTAATTTACATTTTTAAGAAAATGAAACTTCAATATAAGTGGAACGGGTATATATTATTCATCCGTATTCAACACACACCAAATTAGTCAACCTATGTGGCGATAGGATAGACCGCCAAGATCCCCACTCGAGTCCCAGCCATCCGGTTTTTCCCCATTGTATGTCTCTGAACATTGCTCCCGTTTACGAACGTCCCTGCATTTAATAAGTGGATATCCCTGGGGACTCGAGAAATAAGAGATATAACAGTAATTCCAAGCTTACTCCAATTCCTTTCTTGCTTAAATTCCAAGCTTTATCCAAGAATGAACCTAAGTTTTGCGAGAAATTGTAATTTTTGTGCAACTGCCAGGACTTTCAAGTCTGCTTCCACTTGGAGACACCTTGTTCAAGGAATAAATCCTAAAATTTTGATTACATTTTGAAGCATGTCATTACAAACAGTAATGATTATTTCAATAGATAAGATGAAGAACTGCGACGGCAATAATCCTGGAAAACCATTTTTGATCGATTTCCCCGTCCGAGAAACGAAATTTACATCACGGAGCCGAAATCGCCAAAGGCCCATTAATTTTGGGAATGAGGAGTTGCGCCGCCCAAGAAATCGACCTCACGCCCAGACGTTTATAAGGAACCCGAATACTTGCACGCGAAAACTTAAGGTCGCCAGATTCCCGCCGAAAAGAAGAGGTATTTATAGCTTCCTTCCGACTCGGACACTTTCGAAGTGTATGGATCCGCGGTTCAACGAACGTGCCGCATTGCCCAAGCACCCTCGACGCCGTCCTCCACTATGCACCATTCGATGCATTAGCATCTCCCGATTTTTTCGCGAGACAGAACTGCGACAACATACGGAAAACAACCGGCGCTACATTAAAAACGTTAGCGATACACGCGCACGAAAAAAGGCGTGGCGCTGAAAGGATTTTTCGCAGAGTATGGAAATCTGGGCAAAAAAGCGGGAGAGGAAGACGACTGGCCAGGTTCCAATACAATGCCATAAGTAATGGGGCGCTATAAAAATACCCCATTTTTCCATCGCGATTTTTTCGCCAATGGCTACGATGAAAACCACCTCTCCGGTTTTGCGAGCGTGCCATTTTTCCGCGGCGCTCGGAGTTTTTTCGGCCGAACCCCGTCTTTTTGGGATTCGGTTTTCCCAAATTTATGTAGGCAGAGACGTAACGGTTATGCGGTAATTATCGCGAGTAACTCATCAATTTTTTGGAGGAAAATAGAGCGACAGGGTCACAGGGCGCCTAGAATAGACGCATCGTTTTCAACAAATTGGGAGTGTGGTTAACGTAGAAATTGTACTTCACACACGGGAATAGTTTTGTCCGGAGAGAGAGTTTCTGAAAAAATATTAAGTAACCCTTTCCAGAAATTGAACACTTTCACGAGTTCTGGTCTTTTGCTGAAAATAAATTGCATAAACTAAGACAGTGCCCCCTGACATTTTGTTTCCCGCGGAACACTTATTGTCTCAAACTTTGGCAAACAATTTGACACAAATTTGCTATTTCAGTCCGAATTGAAATTCAAAAAGAAGAAATTGCGAACTGCGGCATAAAATATTCTACTGTTTTCATTGCGACGTCCCATTAATCGACAGAGCATCCCTCGAAATGACGCGTGAAAATAATTCGGACTTTAATGAATACTGTAGCATCACATACTGGGCGGCACACTAAGAACTTACTTACAATTCAAAGGCAGTGAATCACTGAACTAAGGTATGAATTAACGTCGGGTTCAGATAAATCGCCGCCCACTGGCAACAATCATCATGGCGCGCTTAATTGTTGAGCATTGTTAATGAGATTCCAACATTTTCGGCGGTATCCATCGTCTTTTACCGAATTATTTATTGCAAAATAGTTGTGGAAACTTTCAAATTTATTCCTCGAAATCGACATCGGATTCTATCGTTGTTACATTCACCAACACAGTGATTATGCCAGTAGTTACTTTACTAATTTCCAGTGTAGAATTATTCACGGATATTTCAAATAATTTTCTTTTTACAGTTCCATTTAGACTTCCGTCATTTTATACATTTACTGTGAACAGTTGTCATGTTCTTTTAGGTTCAATTATTACCGCACATTGATTGCCGAGGCTGTGGTATTCGCTTGACGTCTAAATTCGGCCTTTGAGCAGTAAATGCAAGAGATTAGTTAATAGATCATTATCAACTTCTGCTATTGATAATTATCGATGAGAAGGCAGATATTTCTATTCATAGATGCGCTGCTTAGCGTTTCCTGTAACATTCTTCTAGTTTTTTAAATGTTAATTTTGTATGGTAATATTAGTAGCATTAAAACCACGGCATTCATGCGAATAAAACATTCTAATGGTGGAAAAGAATGGAAGGTGGACAAAGTATCGTCACTCTTCAACCCATCAATTGACTTTTATGAAATTTTTCAGTACTCCTGCAAACAGAGTGGTCCAATTGGACGGTTGGAAACACAAAAATCAATATTGTACATTACGTAAAAACGTTTGTTATAAATTTTTGTGGACGAAAGTTAATTTCATTCAAATTATTTTTTTTTATTTGCGCGGATAACACTGCGCCCTAGTTTAAGCGATTCGCAACGCTTAATTGCTACTATACCCCAATTTGATCATTTCCAGGTAGATTTTGCCATGGAGAAAAATCTTACGTAAAATATTCAGGGAAACATGCAGAGCCAAATCAAATTCTATGTATTCTATAAGTACTCCCTTTATATGTTCGCCGTCAGAAATTTCATTCGGTCTGCTAACTTGGCGTCAGTAGTATATCCGCTATAGAGGTGCCTCTCATTTCACTGGGACAACGTCCTCAGTCTAACATCAGCATTTGTAAGATATTCGGATTTCACAAGTAGATGAACGTATAGCCAATATCGGAACCAGTCCAAAGTTTCTCTTCCCGCCTTGGCAAAGTTTATTGATGGATGAATCGTTTTAAATGGGGTTAAACATTTGCAAATTTAAATGGGGACGCCTATCCAACGAGAATCTATCGGATGAGCGATAAAAACCGCTAGAAAAACACTGACATTAGACCTTTTCAAAATCGCAAAAAGTGCTCAATCCAGGCTCTAAGGCTGAAGTTATGAGTAGTACTTTTACCGCTCTTTTCCCCTTCCCTTGCCGATTTTATTATTCTCTTACGACCTCTCTCTTCACAGTCATCCGATAATGTTTTTACTACCCGACCGATCCGCTCGAGCAGATCCGGCCCATAAAACTCTAAAGGCCCTCGCAATCAAGCTCTCTTTCGGGGCCGATTTTTTGAGGACCCGGCACCGAGCCCAGGTTTATATGCCCTGTTTGGTGCCCCTGGGAAGGCGGGCGACCCGCATCACGCGATCCCCGCGAAGTGGCGCCGACTGGCAGACTGCAACGAGGCGATCGCCGCGACGCTCTGCGGGCGCCTGCCAGAACACCGCTGCAGATTCGGCGGAGTTTTTTCCCCGAAGTTCCCTTTTACGGATTTCGAACCATTCGACGTGACGGGAATGCAATACACCGAAGATGCGTTCTAAAGACCACCAGCTTCTTGCATTGAGATGGACAATGCGTGTTTAAAAAATTTGTCGAGAAAATGAAGATTTCCAGCTTCGGTTGATAAAGGTCTGTGCTGCCTTTTATTGCGATGTTTCTCTCGAGAAATTATTCGGTATAAATAAGGATGGGTCTCCCTGAAACCAGGAGATATCAGCTCCCGGGCTTAAGGAGAGGAATTCTAGTTTTAGTGAATTATTGTTACAGTACTACTCAAGTGAATTTGTATACACAGTTTCTTACACGTCTTTTAGCTTGTACTATCAGTAGGTTTGAGAAGGTTTTTCACACCATCTTTAAGCTTGTACTATCAGTAGGTCGAAGCATTTTTTTCACGCCCCACTTCTCAGTGGGTGTTTTCCTGCTGTGGAGATATTTTTCCTAAGTTACTACTTAGGTTTTTTCATACACAAATTCTTCTTAAGCTTTCCCTTCTATTTCTATTTACAAATTTTTTTATGTTTTAGTAATAAACACTGACGACAAGTTGGATGGAAGAAGAGACTTTTCAGTCTCAATCTAGCCTTAATAAAGACCTATTGAAGACCTAATAATAATAATATTAATACTAGTAACAAAGTGACTGTAAGATTTATATAATATACTAAACTTTAACACTAGGAGGACGGGAGTTTCGCACTACCTAGAAGGACGGTAGGGGTCATTTTGACCCATAAAATCTTCTTGGAATAAAAAAGCCACTTTTTCTCCCGGCGCTTTAATTTTTCATTAAGTACAATTATTAAGGTTATATCTAAATATATTTCACAACTTTTTGCATTCTGCATTAATTGTTGATGCACTAAAAATTTTTATTTATCCTTCTGCACAAGTGATTATGCTTAAGTGATATACGTTTAAAAATAAATACATGCGTCTGAAAATTGTACTACAGGTAGATTAATATATTANATTTAGTATAATATATAATCGGCTAACGAATACAAATCCGGCCAACGAGTGTTATCGTAGATATACGCACTTGCAATGGCTAGAAAAATTGAAATTTAACATTAAAGCAAGGAACACTATTCATTCTTTCTTACCAGTAGAGCAGAGTTATACCTTTCAGTAGTGTTTAGTCATAAGTTAGGATATGGGAACGAATGGGAAATCGCATTCTGGTTAACAAATGGGAATTCGAAAAGAAATTACATCGTTAACAGAGACTACACTTGAAAAGTAACTCTGTAACGCGAAATCTACGTTCATTTATGCTCACTAGCGTAACGGAATATTCATTAATTGCTGGCGTTTAGTCAGAAGAGGTTGGGCGCTTTAGTTTTGAGAGAATGTTCAAAGAGGCTTATAGAAAGTGAAGGGAGGCAGATGAGGGATGCTGGAAGATCGTTTACCAAGTGTTCTTTCTGCTATTCTTCAAGCGGAGGGGAGTAAGAGGTATGCGAGGTGAAAGAGGCTCATCTCTTTTGTCTACGGCACGGGTTATTATGAAGAGAGCTTGCGCGCCATTTCTTCCGAGATCGTCGTGTCAAACTCATTTGATAATGGCGTGATTAATGAGTCGCTCGTTACCGCGGCGATGGGTTGTGGAGTCTCTCTCGGGTTGTTTTGCGGCGGAATATTTTCTCCTTGTGTATGAAATCTTTAGGTTTCTGTATCCTAAGAGTGCTGGGAAATATACAGGGAATTGTTTTGACGCTAGGGAGTGGATGAATGTTTTGATAGAGTATAGGGAAGTAATGCATTCCCATTCTAATATTGATATTCATGGGTTGATGTTTAATTTTCCATTGGTTTCCATATCCAAGATTCATGGGTTAAGGCATTCTGAAACTGATATTCATGGTTAATATGTATGGGTTAGATAGAAGAGGAGACTTTTAATCTCAATCACGCCCATAAAAGCGATTATTATTATTCACAATTTAGGGGGATGAATTTGGATTTGATGTATTATTCTCATTCATAAGGTTAAAATAATTATCTGACGGCTTAATGCGATGTTTTTAGGTCACGTTAATAATTAAAAAAACGTATGTACATTGTTTTGTGTCTTGAACTAAAATAGCTATTGTTTGAGAAGGACCTGAATTTAAAATTATGATCATATTTAATAAAATTGCATAATTTCGTCATAAATGACGCTGAAGTCTCAGTGGTAGGTTTCGAAATTACCATTGCATTTCATACACGCGGGAGCGATGCGTAGCTGCTTCAATTTTGCTGCTTAATTGTATTTCGGCGATCGGCTCACCAATCGCTCTATGGAATAGTTTCTAACAATTAATCTATCCAAGAAACAGTGATTTATGTGAGGGAAACCAAAGGGGAAGATTTCTTCAATCGGGTAAAACCACTCTGATAAATGGGAGGCTATCTAAGGCTGTCTTTTATGTCAATTAAAGCGTTCTAAGGGAAGTAAGCGGGCGGCTTAAGGATGCTGTCGCCGATGGGATAATCAAGGAATCTTATCAAAGCATGTCTGATCGGTGACAAGTAGATAAGAGTCGAAACGAAAATAAAGTAAGATTTCTTGAGCATTTAACTAACCCACTTCCAGAAGCTAAGTATTCCCTTGAAAACGTATGCCGATGACCGCAGATGAAATAAAACATAACTACAGAAAGACTATACTGGAAGCGATTAAAATTTTGTTAACCCTCCGAATAAACATGCTGATTTCCACGTTCATGTAGACGCTTCAGAGTTCAATTTTTGGAGATTTGGAAATTAAAAATAGTTCACGTCATGAAAAATCACATTCCTATAAGACGAATTATCTTCTTTCCGTTTCATTTTAAATGCCTTACTCACAGAGGTTTCCTTTCAACTTTCACATTTGTTGCGAACTAAACATTCTGACATATTATTCTAAGTAACATATATTATTAAATGAATATGGAATACTTTCTTGCGCAAGCATTCCTCATGTGGAATATAGAACAATGAAGAACTTACAATCACTAATCTCTTAGACTTGCTAAATAGATCTTCCATAACTGATATTTGAAACATTTTTCATGAAAAATTTTAAACACATACTAATAGCAAAGATTACGTCAGGTCTCCGGCTGTGTATATTTATTTAAATTCAGCAATCTATGATACTAATTTTATGCCATTTTCGAACGATATGTGCACACGTTTTAAGTAAAAACAATTATTCAGTCTATAAGGAAAAAAACATCTAAGCTTGTCGCCATGTTTATATATGAGAAAAAGCTTTCAAATATAAATTCTTTTAGTGTTGTTGTTTCCTCAACTCATAGTGGATGTCAAGCAGGAGGAATTATGTAACAGTTTTCGAGACTAAAGAAAATGAGATCTTGAGTAACAGTTATTGTTTACAGTTTAGCTAAGAATTTTTGCGTGGAAGTATTTAAAAATTCTTCTAATTGGTTTATCTTTACCATTGAGAAATCATCATCATAGGTTAACAATCAGGGATAGCATCTGCCAAAAGATGCCGGGGTGCAAACTTGTACCTGGGCTCCATATTACAAATATATTGTTCACTATCTTCAAAATGAAAAAAATAGTCTTTGTAATGGGGCCTGTTAAGACTGGGGGTCCATATGCTAGGTGTCCACGGAACCCTGGCCGGTCATGTTAACAATCCAAGCATTCGTTTGTTGCAGTTCTTCAGCTCCTGGTGTTCATGTCCAATCACTTCATTCCCTCATAATTTCTAACCTTAACACTAACTGTTACCGGCTTCTAATAAACTGACTTCTCCCTCTGAAAATGAAAGTCGAAAACAGTCCTTTATCTTCATCCGCCATTAATTTCCGTGCACCAATTCAGAAGAATATCTCTGAAACCTTATTATTTCTAATACGTGCCGTCGCCGACTTCAATCCTCTTAAGATAAGCGCGAATAAATAGAGGATAATCTTTTCTCCGCTAAAGCAAGCAAACTATTTCTCAGGTTCTGAGCCAATTTCAGGCACTGCCTTTTCTTTCTGACCTATCCGCGGACGAAAATGCCCCCGTTAGCCATTTTGGAAAACGACAATCAAAACCTACGGAAGCGACGCGAATTTCTTATCTCCGGGCCTAAAATTGTATTTTCGAGTATCTCCCCCGGACACTTGGAAGGCCCCTTGAGGTCGTTGGACATTCGGGCAGATTTTCGACCCCGACGATTTTTTCGCCGCCATTATCGTTATTTCGGGGCGGATTCGCTTCGCCGGCCCCCTTTACAAAAATTGAGGCGAGGAAATGCGCGCATTGTGGTCCGGGTTGGGCGTGCGGGTCACTTCGGCAACCGCCCGCCACGACTCCCGCCGACTCCGCCGCTGCCACCGCCCGATATCTCCCCGGCTGCTGGTCCCGCGCCCGGGTGAAAAAAACCGGTCCGAAATAAATAAAAGAGGATCGCGCCTCGCGTGCGTGTGTGTCCTCCCATTTTCTTCGGGAAGGAGTTTTGCGCATTCCATTCGCCGAACAATTGACAATCGGGAGTGTTAAAGGGGGGCAGAGTGGGGCGGCCTGATAAATAAAAAAATGTTTTCTTTATTCTTTTTATTACTGTGTTCGCCCCTTCGAAAAAGTAGCCGATCCATCGACGTTCGGGGGGTTGGGCGCCGTGCGAGTGTGAAGGAGAGATTAGAGGCGCCGGCCGCATTATGGGAGAGCGGCATGGTCCCTGGGATTGCTTTCTAGACTCCCGAGGTTCGTTCGGTCCGAGTGCAGAAAACAATCCCTACGAGGCCCAATGAATGGGAGGGATCGCTTATAGTTTTCGGCGGCTATTTGTTAACCATTTAGAGCGTAAAAATGTTGCCAAAGAGACGGGAGTTTTTTGAGAACGCCAGGAACTGGAAGGCAAGAAAGCAATTAAAAGCGACGACTGGGTTTATTCCCGCATAGAAGCCAATTAGTCCAATAGGAAGGAAGAAAGAATAGCTGTTAATTTTATTTATTCCTCATAAGAAAGGCTACTAATTTTACTTTTTCCATTAACGATATCCTAACTAACACTCGCTATTAATGCAATGAAAATGCGAGAATACGAAAAATTCGTGTTCAAAGATCCTTGACGGAAAACGCCAGGACAGTTTTGATTTTTAGCAATCATCTACACCCTAAATATCTCTACATTCATTATTTGAGTTGTATATTTAGTTATAATTGATTCATTATTTATCATTTTTTCGATATTAGTTAATTAGTGCAGCACTCATCTCTGTTGTCGAAATAAGTGTGGACTCGACATAACAGTAAATGTAATTATTTTCTGCTTTGATTTTGTTGACTTATGCTGGCAGAACAGATTTCGATAAAATAGCCTCGAACGTAAAAATTTAAGCCGGTGATGTATCAAAAGTTTTATATTCAATGTATTTGAAATGCGTATTTATTACTTTCTTCTATTTAGCAATACGAATTACTAAATATAATTACCTTTTTCGTCATCTGCGTCTACTTCAATTCCAAGCATCAGTTACTGTGTAAATGAACTGTCTCTGGGATGAAGTTTAATGACCACTGCAGTCATGGACGCAGTCGCAGGTTTGACAGACTATCAACGGTCACGATAATGCTCCTCATGCGGAATAAGTAAGGTTAATTAGTTAAAAAGGTTTCATCCCGGTTAGGTTGCGCTAGCCTCGGCGAAAACTTTTGGATGACTGCGATAAATATCATTTCAAAGGTGAATGGATGGCTTTCACCATCATGTGAACTAACGGGGTATTTCAAGCTGAATAAAATGTCGGTTGAGGGCATGTTTTTCGGCCACTTTACTTAAAATGAAGCTAAATTAGATAAAATAAATTACTTTCGTATATGCGATCCTTGATGAGGCAAGCGGTAAATTACAAAGAAAAATCGGAAAGTCCAATATAACAATTATTTATAAATGTAACGTTGAAATAGATAGAATATGCTGAAAATTCATCGATTGCTCGGATAACGAGTATTTCTTTCGACGATGTTTTTATGCTAAGGACGATTTTTTTATATTCTTCGGACTCGACTAACGGATTTGGCCGAGAAATATCTTCGAGCATGCTCGCGTATTTACGTGTACATGAAAGATTCACATATCTTCGGAACAGAAGATTTTTCCATTCTTGCTGTTGTGGAGATTTTTGACACTATATTTTTTAGAATTACAATTCAGGAAAACATGGGAATTCTCGCTTCGGACAAGGAGTAGAATTTTTGAAGGAATTCATTTTGCAAGGTAAAACAGCATACCTAAAATCAGAAGAATTCCAGCTAACAGAGGCCCTAAGTGCAAAGATCAGAGTGAAGCCCCCGCTTAGAATTATGAGAGTAAAAATTCGAATCTTTTCATATAATTCACAGATATACATCCCATTCATAAATGCATACATCTCAGTCTCTTCACTACGTCCACAACACATACGCTTCGAATTACACTACGCAATGTTTCTGTAAATTAGAAAGAATGGCGGATGGACTTTGCACCATGTTATTTAAACAATGTAACAAGGAAAAGTCCCGGTTCCGTCAGACTTTTTCCATGTCCGTTTCTCCTTTGGAATTAAACAATGTAAGTTATGGAAACAGGCGAAAGAAAAAACCTTAGTAATTTTCACAATATATTTCAGATACGACCGGTTTCGCTACCGGAGTAGCATCTTCAGGAGGATCTCCACCTGAAGATGCTACTATGGTAGCGAAACCGGTCGCATCTGAAACATATTGTGGAAAATTACTAAGGTTTTTTCTTTCGCCTGTTTCCATAACTTACATTGTTTAATTCCAAAGGATAAACGGACATGAAAAAAGTCTGACGGAACCGGGACTTTTCCTTGTTACATTGTTTAAATAACATGGTGCAAAGTCCATCCGCCATTCTTTCTAATTTACAGAAACATTGCGTATTGTAATTCGAAGCGTATGTGTTGTGGACGTAGTGAAGAGACTGAGATGTATGCATTTATGAATGGGATGTATATCTGTGAATTATATGAAAAGATTCGAATTTTTACTCTCATAATTCTAAGCGGGGGCTTCACTCTGATCTTTGCACTTAGGGCCTCTGTTAGCTTGAATTCTTCTGATTTTAGGTATGCTGTTTTACCTTGCAAAACGAATTCCTTCAAAAATTCTACTCATTGTCCGAAGCGAGAATTCCCATGTTTTCCTGAATTGTAATTCTAAAAAATATAGTGTCAAAAATCTCCACAACAGCAAGAATGGAAAAATCTTCTGTTCCGAAGATATGTGAATCTTTCATGTACACGTAAATACGCGAGCATGCTCGAAGATATTTCTCGGCCAAATCCGTTAGTCGAGTCCGAAGAATATAAAAAAATCGTCCTTAGCATAAAAACATCGTCGAAAGAAATACTCGTTATCCGAGCAATCGATGAATTTTCAGCATATTCTATCTATTTCAACGTTACATTTATAAATAATTGTTATATTGGACTTTCCGATTTTTCTTTGTAATTTACCGCTTGCCTCATCAAGGATCGCATATACGAAAGTAATTTATTTTATCTAATTTAGCTTCATTTTAAGTAAAGTGGCCGAAAAACATGCCCTCAACCGACATTTTATTCAGCTTGAAATACCCCGTTAGTTCACATGATGGTGAAAGCCATCCATTCACCTTTGAAATGATATTTATCGCAGTCATCCAAAAGTTTTCGCCGAGGCTAGCGCAACCTAACCGGGATGAAACCTTTTTAACTAATTAACCTTACTTATTCCGCATGAGGAGCATTATCGTGACCGTTGATAGTCTGTCAAACCTGCGACTGCGTCCATGACTGCAGTGGTCATTAAACTTCATCCCAGAGACAGTTCATTTACACAGTAACTGATGCTTGGAATTGAAGTAGACGCAGATGACGAAAAAGGTAATTATATTTAGTAATTCGTATTGCTAAATAGAAGAAAGTAATAAATACGCATTTCAAATACATTGAATATAAAACTTTTGATACATCACCGGCTTAAATTTTTACGTTCGAGGCTATTTTATCGAAATCTGTTCTGCCAGCATAAGTCAACAAAATCAAAGCAGAAAATAATTACATTTACTGTTATGTCGAGTCCACACTTATTTCGACAACAGAGATGAGTGCTGCACTAATTAACTAATATCGAAAAAATGATAAATAATGAATCAATTATAACTAAATATACAACTCAAATAATGAATGTAGAGATATTTAGGGTGTAGATGATTGCTAAAAATCAAAACTGTCCTGGCGTTTTCCGTCAAGGATTTTGGACACGAATTTTTCGTATTCTCGCATTTTCATTGCATTAATAGCGAGTGTTAGTTAGGATATCGTTAATGGAAAAAGTAAAATTAGTAGCCTTTCTTATGAGGAATAAATAAAATTAACAGCTATTCTTTCTTCCTTCCTATTGGACTAATTGGCTTCTATGCGGGAATAAACCCAGTCGTCGCTTTTAATTGCTTTCTTGCCTTCCAGTTCCCGGCGTTCTCAAAAAACTCCCGTCTCTTTGGCAACATTTTTACGCTCTAAATGGTTAACAAATAGCCGCCGAAAACTATAAGCGATCCCTCCCATTCATTGGGCCTCGTAGGGATTGTTTTCTGCACTCGGACCGAACGAACCTCGGGAGTCTAGAAAGCAATCCCAGGGACCATGCCGCTCTCCCATAATGCGGCCGGCGCCTCTAATCTCTCCTTCACACTCGCACGGCGCCCAACCCCCCGAACGTCGATGGATCGGCTACTTTTTCGAAGGGGCGAACACAGTAATAAAAAGAATAAAGAAAACATTTTTTTATTTATCAGGCCGCCCCACTCTGCCCCCCTTTAACACTCCCGATTGTCAATTGTTCGGCGAATGGAATGCGCAAAACTCCTTCCCGAAGAAAATGGGAGGACACACACGCACGCGAGGCGCGATCCTCTTTTATTTATTTCGGACCGGTTTTTTTCACCCGGGCGCGGGACCAGCAGCCGGGGAGATATCGGGCGGTGGCAGCGGCGGAGTCGGCGGGAGTCGTGGCGGGCGGTTGCCGAAGTGACCCGCACGCCCAACCCGGACCACAATGCGCGCATTTCCTCGCCTCAATTTTTGTAAAGGGGGCCGGCGAAGCGAATCCGCCCCGAAATAACGATAATGGCGGCGAAAAAATCGTCGGGGTCGAAAATCTGCCCGAATGTCCAACGACCTCAAGGGGCCTTCCAAGTGTCCGGGGGAGATACTCGAAAATACAATTTTAGGCCCGGAGATAAGAAATTCGCGTCGCTTCCGTAGGTTTTGATTGTCGTTTTCCAAAATGGCTAACGGGGGCATTTTCGGCCGCGGATAGGTCAGAAAGAAAAGGCAGTGCCTGAAACTGGCTCAGAACCTGAGAAATAGTTTGCTTGCTTTAGCGGAGAAAAGATTATCCTCTATTTATTCGCGCTTATCTTAAGAGGATTGAAGTCGGCGACGGCACGTATTAGAAATAATAAGGTTTCAGAGATATTCTTCTGAATTGGTGCACGGAAATTAATGGCGGATGAAGATAAAGGACTGTTTTCGACTTTCATTTTCAGAGGGAGAAGTCAGTTTATTAGAAGCCGGTAACAGTTAGTGTTAAGGTTAGGAATTATGAGGGAATGAAGTGATTGGACATGAACACCAGGAGCTGAAGAACTGCAACAAACGAATGCTTGGATTGTTAACATGACCGGCCAGGGTTCCGTGGACACCTAGCATATGGACCCCCAGTCTTAACAGGCCCCATTACAAAGACTATTTTTTTCATTTTGAAGATAGTGAACAATATATTTGTAATATGGAGCCCAGGTACAAGTTTGCACCCCGGCATCTTTTGGCAGATGCTATCCCTGATTGTTAACCTATGATGATGATTTCTCAATGGTAAAGATAAACCAATTAGAAGAATTTTTAAATACTTCCACTCAAAAATTCTTAGCTAAACTGTAAACAATAACTGTTACTCAAGATCTCATTTTTTTAGTCTCGAAAACTGTTACATAATTCCTCCTGCTTGACATCCACTATGAGTTGAGGAAACAACAACACTAAAAGAATTTATATTTGAAAGCTTTTTCTCATATATAAACATGGCGACAAGCTTAGATGTTTTTTTCCTTATAGACTGAATAATTGTTTTTACTTAAAACGTGTGCACATATCGTTCGAAAATGGCACAAAATTCGTATCATAGATTGCTGAATTTAAATAAATTTACTCAGCCGGAGACCTGACGTAATCTTTGCTATTAGTATGTGTTTAAAATTTTTCATGAAAAATGTTTCAAATATCAGTTATGGAAGATCTATTTAGCAAGTCTAAGAGATTAGTGATTGTAAGTTCTTCGTTGTTCTATATTCCACATGAGGAATGCTTGCGCAATAAAGTATTCCATATTCATTTAATAATATATGTTACTTAGAATAATATGTCAGAATGTTTAGTTCGCAACAAATGTGAAAGTTGAAAGGAAACCTCTGTGAGTAAGGCATTTAAAATGAAACGGAAAGAAGATAATTCGTCTTATAGGAATGTGATTTTTCATGACGTGAACTATTTTTAATTTCCAAATCTCCAAAAATTGAACTCTGAAGCGTCTACATGAACGTGGAAATCAGCATGTTTATTCGGAGGGTTAACAAAATTTTAATCGCTTCCAGTATAGTCTTTCTGTAGTTATGTTTTATTTCAATTGCGGTCATCGGCATACGTTTTCAAGGGAATACTTAGCTTCTGGAAGTGGGTTAGTTAAATGCTCAAGAAATCTTACTTTATTTTCGTTTCGACTCTTATCTACTTGTCACCGATCAGACATGCTTTGATAAGATTCCTTGATTATCCCATCGGCGACAGCATCCTTAAGCCGCCCGCTTACTTCCCTTAGAACGCTTTAATTGACATTAAAGACAACCTTAGATAGCCTCCCATTTATCAGAGTGGTTTTACCCGATTGAAGAAATCTTCCCCTTTGGTTTCCCTCACATAAATCACTGTTTCTTGGATAGATTAATTGTTAGAAACTATTCCATAGAGCGATTGGTGAGCCGATCGCCGAAATACAATTAAGCAGCAAAATTGAAGCAGCCACGCATCGCTCCCACGTATATGAAATGCAATGGTAATTTCGAAGCCTACCACTGAGACTTCAGCGTCATTTATGACGAAATTATGCAATTTTATTAAATATGATCATAATTTTAAATTCAGATCCTTCTCAAACAATAGCTATTTTAGTTCAAGACACAAAACAATGTACATACGTTTTTTTAATTATTAACGTGACCTAAAAACATCGCATTAAGCCGTCAGATAATTATTTTAACCTTATGAATGAGAATAATACATCAAATCCAAATTCATCCCCCTAAATTGTGAATAATAATAATCGCTTTTATGGGCGTGATTGAGATTAAAAGTCTCCTCTTCTATCTAACCCATACATATTAACCATGAATATCAGTTTCAGAATGCCTTAACCCATGAATCTTGGATATGGAAACCAATGGAAAATTAAACATCAACCCATGAATATCAATATTAGAATGGGAATGCATTACTTCCCTATACTCTATCAAAACATTCATCCACTCCCTAGCGTCAAAACAATTCCCTGTATATTTCCCAGCACTCTTAGGATACAGAAACCTAAAGATTTCATACACAAGGAGAAAATATTCCGCCGCAAAACAACCCGAGAGAGACTCCACAACCCATCGCCGCGGTAACGAGCGACTCATTAATCACGCCATTATCAAATGAGTTTGACACGACGATCTCGGAAGAAATGGCGCGCAAGCTCTCTTCATAATAACCCGTGCCGTAGACAAAAGAGATGAGCCTCTTTCACCTCGCATACCTCTTACTCCCCTCCGCTTGAAGAATAGCAGAAAGAACACTTGGTAAACGATCTTCCAGCATCCCTCATCTGCCTCCCTTCACTTTCTATAAGCCTCTTTGAACATTCTCTCAAAACTAAAGCGCCCAACCTCTTCTGACTAAACGCCAGCAATTAATGAATATTCCGTTACGCTAGTGAGCATAAATGAACGTAGATTTCGCGTTACAGAGTTACTTTTCAAGTGTAGTCTCTGTTAACGATGTAATTTCTTTTCGAATTCCCATTTGTTAACCAGAATGCGATTTCCCATTCGTTCCCATATCCTAACTTATGACTAAACACTACTGAAAGGTATAACTCTGCTCTACTGGTAAGAAAGAATGAATAGTGTTCCTTGCTTTAATGTTAAATTTCAATTTTTCTAGCCATTGCAAGTGCGTATATCTACGATAACACTCGTTGGCCGGATTTGTATTCGTTAGCCGATTATATATTATACTAAATCTTTGCCAACCGATAAAATATGGTTCGAGGATAGCTCATTTCCCGACATAATGCTGCAATACCAACAGCACGTACATACGTCTATCACATTGTTCTTTCAAGAAAATACTAGTTGTAAATGAAAATAGAGCATTAGTAAAGAATCGTTACCACACGCTTCTATAAGGAATGAATGGTTCGTTTAACTCTGCTTTATTGTATTTGTACATTTTAGATGTTGTAACATCTTTACTTTTTACATAAATAATAATCTGTCCCCATAACTTACCGCAACAAAAGCATTGCTCAGAAGTGTCCTTCTGTGTTAACGTTAGCGACATTAGGGTCTAAACCAACTATTTGTATATATTTAAGAATGTTGGCAATTTTACTCAAATAAAAATTGCTGACCGCAAGTTAATTAAACAATGAAAGCATAAAAACACTCTATGCATAGCCTAACACCAAAGCGCTGCCATAGTGTCAAGCCAGAAGATCACGTTTTGCGACGAAACCTTGATAATCTAAACATTCTTCCCTCATCTACCTGGTAAATTGGATTGCTTCCCTACCCCTCAAACTTAGATCTATAGCAGAAGAATTGCTGAAGTAAGGATTTGGACATCCGAATAAATCTTTAGGTAAAGGAAAGCTTAGGGAACCAATGCGTGAACTGAGGTTATAGAATTTGTCCGCGTAACGTTGGGCCAACCTTCTCGCAAAAATCTCGACCATCTACTGCGACTCCAAGGACAAGCGGAGCAAAGAATCCATTAGCGAGGTTTAAAAGGTCCAATGTAAAGACTGTCCGACACGGCTCTCAGAACAAACTGGTAATAACCTAAAGGAGGAATTCGCCGAACTCCCGCTCCAGGGGGCCAGGGTCGGCGAAGTCTGCGCAATTTCATAAGGAGGGAGGTCAAGAAGCGGTCCCTTGATTCACTTGGGTTCATTGAGATTAAGACTTCCAAGAACCTCCAATGAATGTGCTTCTGGACCCATAGTCTCTTCCTTCGTTCCGTTGATAAACTCTCCCCCTACTGATTCTCTAGACCTTGACTACCACCCCGGACACGGTCCTTCTTAATCCTACAAGTCCAGAGCTTCATATTTCGGTGTCTCCTGCCTAAGCATATTAAGTCGCTAAAGAGGCTGTTATCAAGAAATTATTTCCATGGAAAGTTTCCTAAATACCCGTTTTGTAGACGGGATTGCTTACCGATAAGTTTACGGATCTCACCACCGTGAACAGATTTGATTTTCCTAGTTCAAACGGAATATTTAACGATGTAGCCTGGAGGTCTCGTGTGGTGATACAGCGCATCCTAACCGGTACGCCGCAGCTAAGATCCTGAAGTACCGTATAGCATCAAAGTATGAAATATTCTTAAGATTTCGCATTATAAATGAGCCTCATTATCCACATGTTTGGTCGTTTATGGGGGTTCGCAATGGAGATGACAGCATATTACCTTTTAAACTTGGTGTGTACCTAATTTGAATACAAAATGAAACTTATGTGCCCGCAGTTTGGAAAGGTGCGAAGTTTGGTTTAGATTGTGAGTATTTTGTGAGAGACAAAAGTTTGGGAAGCAATGACCTACGGCATAGGCATAGGCTGAGAACCTGCGTCCTTTTCCGATGTTCAGTATGGTCTTTCCCAGTTATTGAAACGAAGCCAGTCATTTAAATTACTTGACAAAACAGCTTACCTTACAATACCAAATGGTGTTCGAGTGGAAGATATTCCTTTTACTGGGCATCTAAATTCAATTTTTTACGCAAGTCGTTTTTAAACTACTTAAAAAGGAGTAAACAACATGTATGCCCTAATGGTTTCCCATTCGACCTTCCAATGAAAAATTAATATAGCCTAGTTCATATTATCTTTCGCTCTCGTTGGTTCTTTGTTTGATTCCGGGAGAAAATCTAAAAGTGTGGAATACCTTACCTTAGTATACTTAAACAGAACAAAACTCATTTGAATTCTCCTACGTGAACATTCTTGTGATGAAATGTTCCAGAACGCCGCGGTTTATCTGCGCACGTGTATAATGTAAAATTCCTTACGGATCAATGTCTTTTTCAGGATCGAAAAACCTCACGTGTTTCTGAGTTATTGATGTATTTTCTCGATTATTCGTCATACTAAGAATAGAGAGGGATGGTAGGAAAAGGGCAGTTGTATGGAATGACAGAAATGAATTTTCTTATTCATGCATACGAATCTCCTCCACACTCGCACTTCGTTCCTTTACCAATTTCTCCCTCACTTCTATCCATTTCAGTCTCTTTGAATATCTTACCCTCTTTCCCTTTCTGTCTATCCCTCCCTAGCAGTTTCATTCATCTTCTTACTTTTTTTCTTTTATCTTATAAAGTTCGTGGAAATCCGTCCCTTGATCGGCTTTCCGTAGGTCCATTTCAGGCGGACTCTTATATTCTATCCTACAGATGACGATGTAAAATGATTGTACTCCTTCCACTTTTTCACTCGGGTCGGTAACTGTATTATAAATAAGAATGAGTGTTTAGATGCCAATGTAATTGTCTAGATCATTATGTTACTCCAACTTCTGTAATGGAGAAATATTCACCTAAATTTTCAAAATATTAATATATAGTAGGATGAGATAATTAGATACTTCACGAACAATATGTGGGTAAAAAGCATCGAATATTCAGGTAGATTTTGATACCGGGAACGTAATTTATTTTCTACTCCCTACCTACTTGTAGAACAATAAACTGATGTAACTGGCAGTCTTTCGAATTTTCTTCGCAACGCATTAATAGTGCTTTTAGATAATAGCTATTTACAGAGAAATAGGTGTGGTATCTTTGGTATCTAAATTTTTTTGGTATCTTTGGTATCTAAAAGCAAAGCTATATTCATTAATACCAATGAATGCATAGAACTATAACCTAAATTAATCGATTGGTTACTGATGGAGAAGTATCACCTTAACTACTCAAACCAAATACCACCATCTAACTTCGTTGAAAACCAAGTTTAGGAGTTCAATCACAAGATTTTCAGAATTGAACATAGAAGGGTATATTGACAATTAAATATAGATTTTTCACTGAAAGTAAAGTTCTTTGAGAGGTAATTTCAGTTAGATTAAAATATCTACCTCAGGGGAACAGTCTTTTCATTTGGCAAACTGAATGAAAAGTCATAAACTACGTCGACACCCCAATCAGTGATAGTTTCCTTACACTTATAAATGGAAATGTCTTATGAAAATAATTTGATTTTTATAACTCAAATGCTTTTCATCCATTAACTTAAATTCATGTAAAAATTCTTGGTACTTTGGCCTTGTAGCTGTACTTATGTAAACGTGCACTTTAATCAATGTGTTCAACAGGAGATCCTGTTACCATATTTTGACGAATGAAATATTTATCGTTTGTCTTTTGGTACGGGAAAGAGAAAAATGTATCTTTTATTTAATTTTGTCTAAGACTTATTCAAGGCTTTGATAAAAGCTACTGAGGTATGAGCCATGCTGAACAATAGCATTGATTTAGGTTTCTCCTTATGCATTGTAACTCGAAGAGTCATTGTTCTTCACGAACGTGGGCTTGTTCTGTATTAGCATTCTGGCTCAGTGAGGAAAGCAGTGGCAAACTACCTCACTCCTCATCTTGCCCAGTAAGCCTCATTTCCCTCTCCTCGCTCTTCGTAACTGATGTTAGAGGGGATGAGGTCCCAACCGGCCTTCGGGCTGAATATTCAACGGACACAATCAACAGATATCATTTCTATTTCTTCTTAAAATTATTTTTAATCATAAAACCCTTTTAGTCTTCTGAATTTCGACTTATATTTGATTCTTTGAATTACTAGTCCATTTCTTAGAGAATTGGCATTTAATTAGGATAAACGACAAAGAAAGCCGTAAGACAATTAGTGTTACGGTAAGAAATCCTTTCACCGCTTCTCTTTCAATCTCTTATTTCCTTTTTGGAATGTTGAACAATATATCCTTTCGTATCTTATTGTCACCTTGGTCCCTCCATTCATCTCCATATTCCTCAATTTTCTCTTTGTTCCTAGCTTCCACCATTTTCTTTCCACTCGTTGGGAAGGAGATGGTCTTTATTATTGCTTGGGATCCTAATTAATTCCTCCGTTTTTTGTATCAAACCCACTTCACCACCCTCTTTTTCGATCCCTTTCTGCAACTAATTTTTCTTCTTATATCCATTCTATTGTTTGGACGTTTTCCAAGTCTCTTGACTCCAAATTGTTAGTTCTCTCTAGTATAAATCAGATATTGCATGCTGTATTACTGATTAAAGTGGCAGTTTGAATGTAATCGTTTCTCGTCCGTATCACAAAATGTTATGAAAAAATTTGTTTCATGCCCACCAATTTTGAATTTGCTCACCAACAAGAATCATCAACTACTTTCGATTTATTTCAATTTATGCAAAGTTCAAAATAATTTTCAGGGTGACCAATTTTTGTAACAGCTGAGATTACGGGATAGGGTATAATGCGGATAATCATGGTCCAGTTCGTGCAAATGTCTTTATTAAGAAAGTTCTTCCTTAGACGACACACGAATGATCTCTGTATTTGCAAGCATCGAAACTTTGAACCTTCAGTGTAAGATATTTGAAATCGAAACCAGTGTATGTCTTTGAAACCTTCAGTGTATGAAATCTATATACAGTGGTACCTTTATTAACGACCATAATCCGTTCCAAGATAGTCGTCGTTAAGCAAAACCGGTGCTATCCAAGACGCGATTTTACACAACCATATTGCATGTCAAATATGAAGATAAAATTCATTTAAATGCCATGAAAATATGGTACATGTAATTCATCTAATTGAATTTACAAAAAAAATCGTCATTAATAAAATATATAGTTATAAAAGAAGTTTTTAATTGCCAATCTTCATCAGAAGTCGTCGTAATCCAAAGGCTGCGTCGTTACTCAAGACATTTTTTTATCACAGCCTTTCGTCGTTAACTAAGGTCGTCGTAAACCAAGGTAACACTGTACTTATTAATCATTTTCCGGTATACTATATGTACTTACTGTTTGTTTCCTACCACTATCATTTGTTCCGCCGCCCTCACGTCAACCCTTAAAATCAGAATTTCCCCGAATTATCTCAAGAGTCGCTCTCTTCGTCTCTATTTACCTCCTCTCCTCTTCCATCATTTCCCTTTCCTCCCATCTCCCTTCACTCTCACTTTCAGGAAAGCAAAAGGAGGCCACTGATAGCCACTTCCCAAAATAAAACGTCGGGGATACCAAAGGAGAGATGGTCTCTAGGTCCATTCCTCACATCGCTCACTTCCTCCAGATCCTCCTTTCTACCTGATCTCCTTTATACCATGGCCCCGTTTCGCTCACTTGTTTACCGGCGGAAGCACCGGAACGAGTTCCATCCTCCGCAAGAAAGGAAAAAAGATGCTCGCGCTGCACAAAACCCGGAACGTTCTCTCCGTCCACGTGTATATGTATAACTTACTCTCCCGTCCTCCCCCTAGATCTCCCACACATAAGGAATCCTCCGTATTACACTCTTTTCAATTCGCATTTCTTTTGTCCTCTCACATTTTTTCGCTATTCATGCCGCATGCATCGCTTGAGTTGCATGCATCGATGAGGGTAAAGCACCGATTCCGCGCTGTTTTTTACTCCCGCTCGTCATATTTTTCTTGCCCACGTTTTTTTATCCGACTTCCACCAAGAATTACGTGGTTCTCCTGAAGTAAAAATAAGGGGTAGTGGTGAAAGAAGAGATCCGATCGAGGAGTGCGCCCGCGTTGTTGCTATTTTGTTTTATTTTTTCCAGCTGCGGCCCACCGGAGTAACACGGGTTAATTTCTTAGATATTTTTCTGATGGTGGAATAAGGCAAAAGAACAGGTTTCAAATTTACAAATGAAATGTGGATTTGCGCGTGTAGCGGTGATATCGGAAGTCGCCTTCATCTTTTTGAAGTGCTAAAAAGAAACGATACAGTTCTGCGTACCTGTTTGTATATATGCAAATTACTTACATATATAAAGAAGTACGTAGCTATGTCTTTTACGAATTCTACCGATGTTACCCGCGCACATATTTCAGGACATGGAGTTCGTGAGACATCATAAATAACTAGGAGATTCGCTCAGTAGTGGTTTTTCCTTCAAAGAACTAATTCGAAGCGTAGCGGGAAAGACGAATGGGATGCAAAGATTAGTCAGTATGATTCTGAGGGGATGTTCATCGAGAGTAAAGGAAATAGCGTACTTTTCCCTAATTTGACCTCTCCTCGAGTATTGCTGTGCAATTTGGGATCTTCACGAAGTTCATCCAATCTTAAGATGGTTCAACGTAGAGCGGCTAGGTTTGTCAAGGGAGATTTTAGATTCGACGGTAGTGCATCGGTTACGATAGAATCCCTAGGGTGGACTTCGCTTAGGGATAGAAGACTTGGTTACCGAAGTAATCCTTTCGAAAAGTTTATAGGTCTCGTCGACGAGATAGCTGATACTGTTATTCCAGTTAGCAACGTGCGCGAGCTCCGAGAGAAAACTAAGAAACGATTCAGAGAAGTTATTGCCCGGATTGAGAATTCTGGTCTTTTTTCCCGAGAAGTATTACAGAAGCTAATAGTAGTTATGGTGTGATAGGACCCTCTACCACGCGCCACAGGCGTCTAGCAGCGTTCAAATGTAAATGTATATTCATAATATTTTGTGGTTGATCAATTAATACTCGTAATTCATCGGTCTCTCACTTGTAGCAAGCTTTCTTTCTTAAGCTAACACATATTTTACAACTAAAATTATTAAACTGTAAATAAATGTGAACAGCCGGCCCAAGACACGGTTGGTCGCCCAGAGAGACGAGGTTTCGAAGGCGCATAACGTTCATTGGTGGATTTGATCAACATCGAAACCCTCAATCTTAATATAATGGTGATAATATTTACAGCGATAATAATGGTATTATTTTAAAAATATTTGTTTAAATTAATGCTAATAAAAAATAATCTATTGAAAAAACGAGCCTTTTAATAATGGACATTTTAAAAGTGTAACAGCACAGTAGATTTATACATGTGATACAATTTTATTGTATTTCCGTTCACATGCGTTATAAGAAAATATGTATTGTATGAATTTAATTGCATACATCGAATGATTGCATGACTTTCAGCTCGAGGCGCTAATGCACGGGCCGGCCCTGTGTATTCCGTTTCTAATGACTTTTTTCTTCCACAACATCTTACAAGACCGTTGTCTTCGTTACAACATAACAATATCTCCAACTCAAGCTATAATTAAACTCACCATTGATTTCATTTTCATTCACTACTCATTTCGTTAAATACAGCGTTTCTCTCACAAAAAGTTCTCCATTCCAAGACTTGGTCATTAACATGCACAAAATTAGACACCAGAGCCGATCGTAGGTGTGAGCGATCGTCCAGGGCAGCTCCTCATTAAGGCCTAAGCCATACGATTAACTAAAGATGTATATTGCTTGGAGTTCATATTTGTTGTGATTTTGCGATATAAAAAATTGTGTGATTTATTCAAAAGTAACATTTCTGCTCTACTAAAGAGTAAAAGCTGATATGGACGAATGCTTGAATGAGTTTGCAATTGTTCATTGAGAAAATGAGGCACGAAAACGAATTTTCAACTTTCAAGGAGAAAGCCGTAACGCTCCCTCATTTACTAGTATGTCCTTCTATAGGGTAATAGAATAATGGTGTGGTTTTATTGACGATGGTTATTGAATAATGATATGGAAACGGACTTAATCTTCTGACCGAACTTTGGACCGAAACTTGTTAGCAAAGAAGCTTTGATTTGTTTGTCGCAGCCAAATGAAACATTATTCACATCTACCTCACGACCCGAACCTGAGATGCAGATTTAATGATCGTTTATATGAACTTGCTTTGAGTTTCAGCAATTACACAGTATATTTTAACGATGTATTTTTTTATCATTTTTTCTTCATCTAAAATCAAATGATTTGCTTCATTAATGGTCGTTTTCAAATACGTGGTAAAATTTATTTTAACTCATAACATCATAAATTCAAGGTAAAACTCAAACTATGTATAACAATAGTAAAAATACGATAACCGAATGATAAAAATTACTTAGATGATCTCTCTATACCGTACCAGTTCTTTGACTTGTCTCTTGCTTAGCTAGGAAAATTCAATTGACACTAACCTAGTACTATTTATGAAACTTCTCAGTCTGGAACATTATAATCATAAGAATAGTATGATAGCAATATAGCATAGTAGAGCAAATATTAGCATAGGCATGTACATCTTTTAAACCTCAAGCTATCTGAATATATTCTAATCAATTCCAATACAATAAAGTCGAAGAACGTACCCAAATTCAATTTTGTATATCTTTTGTTTCAGGTAAGAGCATAACAGTGATGAAATTTTGGCTTCTACAAAGGAGAAATGATTACGTTTTTTGTGGAGTTCTCACATACTTCTGATCAGGTACGTCTAACGTTTGAAATTGTCATTTCAATGAATATTTTGAAATATTTGAGCAAACTCATATTTTTAAGCAGAAAACATTTTTCACCGCATTGATGTTATAAGAGTAATAACCAACTATAATCAGTTATCGTTTCAAAGATAATGAATGACGCCTGTGAAATTTAATTTCTCGTGAAAAATCGCTAATGCAGTAACGATGAATAATGAATTATTAATCCAGTTTTTCCTCATCAATTATTGCATGTTGATTTTTACTTTTCGTTTGAACGAACGTGGTGGGGATGATAAGTAAATAACGGTGCGCTACTTTCCTGAATCACCATTATAAATATCAGCTTCATTAACCCTTTCAAGCGAAACAGAAATGTTTTTTCTGGTATGGCGAAGTATTATGCTAATGATTTTCTCTAAATAATCACGGCTATCTTCCGGGTTTAAATTGTTATTCCCGATTTGGGTGAACAAACGAAAGGAATTTACAATTATTTGGTATCTGTTTATAACTAAATATATTTATTTATTTATGAAGTAGCCTCGTAGCATTTATCGGTAGTAAATAAATGACGAGAAAATAAATCGTCCTCACTTTATTCCTCATATACTATCTCAGAGTAAAAGAAAGATTCTCGGTATTTCCTCATAATACTCAACTTTAAAACAGTTTCATTATGAAGAGCCTAAAACAGCATTTGCATTAATGTATATAAAAACTGTCTATGAGGACATTAAAAACAAAGAACTCAGCAATGCAATGCCTTTAATTGAAACGTCGCGTGAACTATGCGATTGCTACAGGAAGTGAAACGTAGGATATTGATAAGGATACTTTCTGTTACCATAGAATTTCATTCTTCCGTTATAATGGATAAAATATAAGTTTTTCGTGGGGTGCAGCAGTCATTTTGTAGCATTTCTCTAATTGTGTCCAGCCATTTAATCGTGTTCCTGTCTTTCGATCATGTAGATTAAGATTATCAACATGAGATCTGAAAATATGATCATTTTCCTCCACGTAGATTTACACATCCTTATATTATACTCAAAACCTCACTCGATTAGTAACTAAATTATTTCCTCGGCAATGCTCTTCACAATCAACGTTATCAAATAGTGTTGTCATAACATCATTACAGAGGATGCATTTCTATTGTCTATTGAACTCATAACTGAATTAATTTATTATACTTCCCTAAGAATAAGGTACCCCTTATTCCAGAGTTTGCGCATAATCTACTGCAACATCAATCCATTTGGTCCCTTATTATTTTCCCACGGCTTCATAAATAATAGTTTAAAAACCTGTCTAAGAAGAATTAAAAACTTAAATATTTTAGTTTTGCTCGTGATAGCAACAGCCCAGGAACGTTATTAAATTTTTAAGCAACCGCTTTACTTTTACAGCCATAACAGCTCCATAACATTACTCTCGAACCAAAGATAGCCGCCGTCTAACTCAGATAACCTAGGTAACGATGAAAATTAGAAATTTAGTGAAGTGAATTCACGAGTAAAAAACTTCGTGGGAGCCATTTCGCCAGGGCTCAAAGCAAAGTAGCTAGAAAATAATCTGCATTTTCTTTGTATTATTGAAAGGAATTTCGTAAAAATTATAGATGTTCGTGAATTGTGTTTAAGCAATGCTCACCATAATATTTCCTTGAAAAATATATAAATTTCAGTGAATTCCAATGAAAAAAAAGATACTTTAAAGATGTATCCACATTAACTCCAAGTCGGTGCAGAAATAAAATACACCTTTACCCTCTTAAATACCCTATTTATCAATATCCTTCATGTCTACTTCTTTATAGAGAAAGCTAACAATTACGCAGCATAATTTCCACGGTCTTAGTCCAAAATCCTTCATGAATGAGAAGTCTGCAGTCCAGTTCAGTTTAGAGTAACGTTGAAAAGAATCGTACTGGTTTACAGAGTGAGATATTATGAATCGATACAATGAATTTCTATATACTCTACGGAAATCATTCATTACATAGAGGTTGCCTTCTTCCATAAACGGGTAAAATGAAAACTAACTTTTCAGAAAGGAATCCGTTCCATTGCTTAAGTTTTGATTACACAACAAAACACGTAGAGATAGTTATTTTTCGGAAGAATAATTCGTTTCCTATGGGAATCTAAATATATTTGTCGAGTGACACGGGTCCCACAATCAATTATACTAAGTCCCATATCTGAGAATTGTTTCTGTTAGTTTCAATATGCAAAACTACGTGGAAATTAGTGACAATACTACTTTTCAAAGATGAGCATAATTGTCATCAACCTCAAAGAAGATTGAATTAGTATTTTAATAAGACCAAATGAATACTAAGGATAGGGCGGTATCGTACAATTCACTGAGAAAGGTTATGTTGAATGGAAATCCACTAAGTTTTACAGCCTAGCAAAGCTTCTCACACGAGAAAAAGACTCACTTTTTGCTATTAAGACGGTATTTATAAGCTAAATAAATTCTTGGAATCCATTAACTACCGAAAATGGTTAAACTTATAGTGAAATATGGAGTTTCTTCAAAATATTAATTTCTCATGTCAAAAATTCATTCTTAAGGCTGTTTTATTCTTACATACGCTTCCGGTATTCAATCCGACCAATTGAACTAAATCTTGCAACCAGAAGAAAACAATAATATTGTAGCCAGTAAATACTGATGTGACTAAAGTGCCCGTCTTGTCATCACAAATCTATTCATTTAAGCTTATAAGGGTTTTAGTTTCCGGTATATCCATACAAGTTAAAGATGAAATATTTTAACTAGCATTTTCTTAATGATAGATTCTACCCAATTACCTGCCATTTAGATGTCCAACGAGGAAATTTCCTGTATTTACAGCTTATCTCTGGCTCTTGCGTTTTGTAAATGGATTATAGGAAGCAGGAATGAACTATCTCAAAAAAGAGTTGGTAGTATTTTCAATGATTCGTAATCTCATTGCTACTGAAATACAACCGAAGAGTTCAGCCGAGCACTCACATTCTCCAGCCGAGATATCTACGCAATTAACGCGCGGTTGTGGTTTGGCTTTCTATTCAGAGACAAAATCATTATCAAAATAGTTTACTTATTGAATTTACATAGTGTCCTAACATCCAAAACTGTTCCATATTAAATGCGACTGATGACAATTAATAAAAGGGCTACATACGTACTCACTTCTTCCATTCTGCAATAACATCACAACGTTATTTTCAACGTTACTGGAGGGTAGACCGCTAAACTACCTACAAGCCTCTTTCCACCGTTGAGCACGATGTTGAATGACTATCTCCTACAGACACCCAGGTGGTCACGTTAGAAACATAATAGACGCCTTAACTAGAGATCGGAATTGATGCGAAGGTTCTAAGCCGGTTTTTCCAACCGTTGTTACATCCCATTGGTCAACTCAGGAGATCCTAAATGGGGCGAAGGTCTTATAAAAAAGAGCTGAATCCTAAATGCTGTTTTCGATACGATGATAAGAATTAAAAAGATCAGTTGCCAGCCTATCCAACGTTTTTCTTTCTGCTGTATTCCGAAAACGTATGCACTTCTTCAGCCTTCAAATAACTACCAATAACCAAAAAAGAACAATATTTGTTCATACATCAACTATGATATAAATGCCATTTGGAAGTTAAAGCCAATCTTCGTTTTAGCTTCCATAGCAACTGAGTGACGTCAAGTGAGTTTTACAGATCCCAAATTATTGCAGATGAGAGAGGGGTGTAGGAAAACTTTTATATCGATGGATCACAGACGCTGAATAATGACTCAAGTTCGGGCTCCGGGAAATGTTTTTATTGGTAGCGTAAGAGTTGCCAAAAATCGACGATACCAGTTGATGTCATGTCACAGTTTTACAAACCGAAGGAGGTTTACAACTTAGTTGGAGCCAAAAAATTTACATTCGTCAGCGTCTTTCGCAAAATAAGTATAAATTTTACGGAATGGCGTATTAAAAGGGTTTCAATGATAGATTTTTACGAGCTACCAAATAATGAACATTGGAATGTGTTTTTCCGTTTAGTCATCAGGATAGAAACTTTGATGGAAAGTGAAACCCAATGAAGAAAGAATTTACTGTTTTCGAACCAGAATGAGGGTTGATAAAACAGACTTAGTAATGTCCTCAAATAAAACTTTAATACACGACCGGTTTCAGCCATCATCAGGACCTGATGATGGCGTACAGCTGAAACCGGTCGTGTATTAAAGTTTTATTTGTGGAAATTACTAAGTCTGTTTTATCATTTTTAACGTCTTTCCACGAAGTACGGCCAGAGAACCTAGATTTCAGAATGAGGGTTTTGTAACTTTTTCTGTGTTAAAACGGAAGGATTTTTAATATTGTATGTGAGATAACTGCGTTATTTAACGAGTTTGGAGAGTGAAGGGATAATTTATCGTTGGATGATTTCAATCTCTGCATAAATTAAAACATCGATTTATGAACTGAGATTAATTCCATGAACATAAACCTTGTTTTATTGAATTTTAGCTAAGTATGTAAAGCCTGATATTCTTATGGTTGCCGATCTCGATATCCTGGAAACTTGTATTAAACTTTTGTTAGATGATGCAGCTCTTAAGAAAAAAGTGATGGATGCCCAAGAAGCAGATAACTGTAAAGTACGTTTCCGGACGAAGCAGGAAATGCTCTAATTAGAAGTAGCAGAAAAAGTCGGAACTCTGTAATTTTCCTCGCGCATGAAGCACATCCGAACATATTTCTCGAGCAATGCACGTGTTGGAAAAGCTTCGAAGGCGGCTACGTTTTAATTCAACACACGCACGTTGCCGATTAGATAAGCAATTAGTTCCTTCATTCCTGGAGGAATCCCATCGCCGTGTTTTCTACTCTTTGCCACCTCGCGATTTGAATCGCAAGCATTTCGCGCTCCTTCTCCCAGCGACCAACCAAATTCCATCTTCCCGACTTCTCCCACTTCGTTACCGACGACGACGCGAGAGCGAAAAAACAAAAGAATACAAAACGCCGATAAGGGGCGAAATCCGCCGGGTTTCCGATAGGAATAAGACATTGAATAGCTCCGGCGTGGAAACAACGAGGGCGAGAGTGGGGCAGAGATACAAAGAATCGCGAAGGGAAGAATGGCCAAAAAAGCGAACTTTCGTTGGCCCGGTGGTCGACGGCCTCTCTTTCCCGCCAGTCAGCATGGCCGCTGTCCGCAACACGGGAAAGGGAGAGGTGCTCTGCGGGGGAGGAGGAGAATGGGTAGACGTGAGCAGAGGTCAGCGGTCTGGACTGGGAAGGCACCGGAGAGGGAAGGGCCGTACAAAAACAAGCGACCCCCGGGTTCCCCTCATCCGAGTCACCACACCCTTCCCCTCGCACGCACGCCTCACGCACTCGATGGAAAAACACGGCAAAGGCATGGGACTGCAGGGGCAGCCATTTTGGAAACGGGCCCCTCATACCTCACGTTGCCTCCCCGCACATGCCCACCTCATCCTCTCTCCTCTTTCGCCAAATGCCCATCTCTTCACCCTTCATCCTCAACGGTATCCCCACCTCCCTCTACCCATAATGCCCCTCTACCGCCCGCCAAACTGTACCGATTGATTTTTGGCGTCCCCCCTCCCGCTCGTTAACCAAAAATCTCTCCTCATTCATCCCTCAGCTCTCCCTCATCTCTCTTTCACTCTCTCCTCACCTCCGAATACACTGGAAAAGTACGTGATCACTCCCACCTCCCCGCACCACTCCCTCTCGCCCCTCACAAAAGAATCCGTGAACCGTCTTCTTTCCCTACACATGCACGGCATTCCACCAGCTGCACGTTAAACATGCACACACGTACTCCTCCCTTCCTCCCGTGATTCCCTCCCCGAGACCTACGTTTCCATTCCGAGATTTACTCATTTGGCCGACGTCAACTCTACCGGGCACTTCACGACGTCCTCTTACCTCCGCAGCACTTCGCCGTCTTCCGGGAAACGTAAACACAATCCGTGCACATTTTCCTTCACGACGGGCACTCTCTAGACGGGGACGTAACACTGTCCAAATTCGCTTCGATCTGGGCACTACAGCGCGATTTTCTCCCGAAATACTCCTTTGGGCGTCCGGAGACGGCTTCTTCCGTGCTTCCTCCGACGCCCTCTCTCCGCCGACTCCGTGGAGGAAAAAAAAAACATCGGGGTTGTGCGGATAATGGCGTCCGAGGTGGCGGGCGATTTTGCCCGGCCTTTCTCGATTCCTTTTCGCGGGCGTTGTTAGGGTCCAGCCGAAAAAAAAGGGGGGAGCGGCGAGGGGGCCTCGTAAGGGACGGATCGATACGGAGAACGAACGTTTGTATATATAAGTAAAGGGGTACACGAACATAAGGGAATACACGTAAAGGTATATACATATTCTTACGCATGTACTTTTACTTACATACACGTGTAGAATGCGTACGTACCTCCGAAAACAATTAAGTAAACAATGAATTGCGTACAAGTAAGAAAGCCAAAAATACAAGGATACCGTTTCCAAGGGAAAAAAACAACTTGGATACACTTGCATACATAAGTACGTTACCCCATCTCAAGTACTCTATCCTCCGCAGATCCACCATATTCCGCCTCCAAACCGGCCATTTTTCCCGCAAAGGATCCAGTTTTCGCATTCTTTCCCTCCTCCCATCTTCCCATAACATAGACAAGAGACACTCCTTGGCCTATCGCGGAGGTGGGAGGAGAAGAGGAATCCTGGGAGAGAACCTCTTCCCCCCTCCCCCCACCCCCACACCCTCC